>JARUPY010000089.1:1800000-2302500 GCA_029817715.1 Melastoma dodecandrum
TTCTGGAGAACCAAATGTGGTTTCCCCTCCCCTCCTACGCAAAAACATCGATATGGGAACAATGTAGCATTTAACATTTTTCTTAATTTAATGTTTGGGGTGGGGGGGGATTTCTGAAAGACTTTACCCACTTGCCGAAATTATTTCTATCAAAATGAAAAAGGAATTGTGGGGGCACGTTATTTGAATGATTGTCTAGGGGGAGAGCCAGTGCCTGTGATATGAAAGAACTTATGGAGGAGCACTCGGTCGAATGTGTCTGTGATGGGATGATAAGGGAGGGGGTTCTGACAAGTCGACGTGGCTCGAAAACCTACTCCCCTCACATTTATGAATCCCCCATTAAGGAAGAGGAGGAGGCTGCTACGTACATCTATGATAATTCTTCTTGTGTCGTCTAGTGAGAAAACATGCAACTGTATATGTTATTATATTTAATTATATTTAGGGATATGCATGAATGTGTATGGATTGAAATTACAAATTTAAACTAGGTTTTACTTGTAAAGTTGAATGATGTCGATATGTCCGAGTGGTTAAGGAGACAGACTCGAAATCTGTTGGGCTTTGCCTGCGCAGGTTCGAATCCTGCTGTCGACGTCTCTTTTTTTTTCCCCCTTTTACCAAGCTGCTCGGTCGCACGCAAACAAATGGCGCCGGCGGGAACCGCAACCGCGGCCCTAAAACGGTCCCCTGACTCGACCGCGAACCTCAGCCGCCTCATCAAGTCCGACCTCGTTGTCCGTGCTCGAATCGGAGCTACTAAGGCAGGACCGGGTCCCCCTCGCGCTGAGGGCGTTGTCCGTGCTCGAATCGGAGCATGACCATATTGACCTGTCGGTGTACGCTGAAGTCGCGGCGACCTTGGGGAGGAACCGTATGGCGGCGGAGATGGAAGAGCTGGTCGGTATCCTGGAGAGGTATCCGGAACAGCTGGAGGGGAGGGAGAGGGGAGGGGTTTGGTCTAGGATTCTGAAGGCAGTGAACACCGTGGGGAAGAGGGAGGCTGTGGTCAGGATGTGCGGCGTAATGAGGAAGCAATGGGGGAGCGGAAGAGCGGACGACTACTCGGTGAAGGTTCTATGCAGGGGCTTGAGAGACGTGGGCGAGTCGACTCTGGCCGACGAAGTCGAGAGGGATTATGGTATGACCAAGCTCTGGCCTTAGCTTTGTGATTAGGAAATGTTCGACCAAATGCCTGCAAGGGCAGGGTGCCCAGTTGCCGGAACTACAAAAACTGTCTGTTCGACGGGCGATCGACGAAACTAAACCGTTCATGTTCCTCCAATGGGGATCACGTAGCGGGCAAAAGAATCGGAATCAGACTGGTATGCGGCCGACCAATATTCTTCTTGCCTGTAAGGTGAAACTTGGGAGGGGATGCCGACATGAAATGATAATACTAATGGTGTAGAGAAGTGATTACTTCTGTTATCTGTGCTTCTTGCAACATTCTAACCAGGCATACTATTATTTCTTAATAAGTTGCGGTTTGAAGTAGGAACTTAACTATAATTAGTGTCGACGGAAATGATAATTTACTAAATTTTTCAAAAACAAACCTTAAAATTTTAGTATAATTCGATTCGACAAATAATTTTTTATAGGGAATTTGAACTACCGTAACATCGAATAATGAGTACCAATACGGGGTTAGTTCAAATGATAAGGAGCTTGAATTTATTTAAGGAGGCATCGAATTCGAAATTTACCGTATGTAACCACCTATATTGGTAAACTCACCCATTATAACTATGTGTCTTACCTGAATCGAGTTCGACTACAGTATGTAGCCACCCTTATTGATAGACTCACTCATTATAACTAGTTGCCTTACCTGAATCGAGTTCGGCTATCATATGTAGCCACCCCTATTGGTATACTCACCTAACTAGGTGTTCTGCCTAAATCGAGTTAGGATGAATCGGAGTCAGACGAAAAAAAAAAAAAGCATGTAACAATGAGTTAAAAAAGATTCCAAATAAAAGAAAGCACGCATCTTTACCTTCTTCTGGAACGGACACAGCGGCCGTTTCCTACTTTTTAACCAACACGTTTTTGCAACCGCCTACGCTGCCTTCTGCCAGCCCGGCTATTCCCTACCCCCGAGATGAACGGCGGTGGCGGCGGAGTCCAGGTGCTGCCGCCTCCGTCCGAGGACGCATGGGTTCGCGCGTCCGAGAGGTTGCGACCCCAGTGGCAGTCGCTGGTGGCCGGGCGCCGTAGAGTGAGTCCTTGTAAAGGCTATTCCTTTGATTGAGGAGGTCATGCGTAAACATTAGGGCTTAATCGAACCTGGGAATGGGGCTGCTGTTTCCGGCGAACATATCGACCATTGCGGTCCAATTCGCTGGGAAGGTGTTGAAACGGGATATCTCTGTTTTTCCTAATTTGGTTTTTTCTTTTCGATTATGGTGCCGAGATAAGAGGCTGAAACTGCGGCTTTTGTTAGGGATGTGATTCATGTTAGTTGCTGGTGACGATGGACTTGTTGGTTGGGGTTGGATGTTCACTGGATCGCTTAGGGGTTTCGGGGCATCTGATAAGTTTTTCTTTTGTTGATGTGGAGGGAGGTCGAAGATGTCGAATGCTATGCCAGAGCGTGTGATGTGTTGATTTTTCTTGTGCAGATGTCAATACCGCTTTCCGTATCGCGAGTCAATCAATTTGATGCTGCTAGGTTAGATGTGGAAATGTCAGCGATGCTGAAAGAACAGTTGGTGAAGGTTTTCTCATTGATGAAGGTGTTTCCGGCCTATTCTTTTTGTTCTTTGGTTGTGTTGGTGTGCTCTGCTTGCTTGCTTGTCGACTCTCTTTTCCAGTAGATGGCGGATGGGTTCTTTTCCTACTAACTTCTCTCATTTGTTTCCACTAGCCAGGAATGCCATTTCAGTATGAACCAGAACTTGATGCTTTCCTCGAGTTCCTGATTTGGCGGTTCTCTATTTGGGTGGACAAGCCTACTCCAGGCATTGGTTTGATGAATCTTAGGTACACAGATGCAACGGCTCCGGTAGAAAGAGGAATATGTGCGTTTCCCCTTGTCATCCTCTTCTCATTTGATGAAGTCAATTCATTTTGAGTGATTACTAAGTAGAAGGGGAAGTTCTACTCCATGTACAAAAACCTATGCTGCATAAATTTTCAAACTTAGGAAATAAGTGCATACTGCACTGCTTGGAGTATCATGGCGAACTTCATAGTGAAGGTTCATTTTTGTCATATAATGTTTAACTCGACTGGTCCTTTACGTGCTTGCAGTCAGAACAGGCTTGGAAGGACCAGGCCTTACTGTTGCCCAGAAACTTTGGTACTGTATTACCAGTGTTGGTGGTCAGTATATATGGGCTCGTATTCAATCCTTTTCTGCATTTCGTAGATGGGGTGACACAAATCAGGTGGGAGATTTTCCTTCACTCTTCATTGTCTTTGTAACAAGCGACCAGTGTCACTGAAGACCTGTCTGAAATGTCTTCCTTTTGGTGTGTAGAGGTCACTGGCACGATGGGCATGGGTTTTTCTGCAACGTATAGAAGGATTGTACAAAGCAGCCGCATTTGGCAACCTCCTTCTATTTCTTTATACGGGCAGGTTTGTTTCCAATGCTGTAGCCTCTTCTACTACAAAGGGAGAGCATGTGTGATGGATGCAGCTCTATTGGACTAGTCTTCAGAACCTTGCTGTGTGTATCTGTCTTTTCCTAGCTCAAGCCGGAACGTGTTTTTCAAATTCTCTACTAACTGGATGTATGTTTACTTTCTGTGACAGGTATAGAAATTTGATTGAGAGGGCTCTTAAAGCGAGGCTTGTGTATGATAGCCCAAACATGAACCGAGCAGTTAGCTTTGAATACATGAATCGTCAATTAGTCTGGAATGAGTTCTCAGTAATGTTCCTTCCATTTATTTCATTTGGCGATTGAAAACATCTTGTGTGCATCACTTGTCTAGTTTTCATTGATGAACTCCGCTGTGCTATTCATCCTAATGAGGAGACCATGCTTTTATGTGCAGGAAATGTTGCTGTTGCTACTTCCTCTCCTCAACTCATCTACTCTTAAAAATCTTCTCCGCCCATTCTCGAAAGACAAAGATAAGGATTCTGCAGTAGATGGCTCTGCGTGTCCTGTTTGTCAGAACAACCCGAGCATTCCATTTCTCGCCATCCCTTGTGGACACAGGTAAGAAAGGACATATCCTTCTTCTGTATTGGCACTGTTTTCGTCTACAGAAATCTGAACAGAACACGGATGGTCATAAACTGCTTCTCTTCTTGATAGGTATTGCTACTACTGTCTAAGAACCAGGTGCGCCGCCGCCCCTTCATTCCGATGCCCGAGATGCAATGAACCAGTGCTCGCTATGCAGCGACACAGCGAGTCCGTCGGCGAACAATAGCTCCAAGAGATGATCCCTGCAATGGGAGGCAACTACGACTACATCTCAATCTCAATCACCTCTGGTTGAAGAAACCACAGTCCTAGGGGAACAAGTTCGATTTTTGTGTGATACTACTGTTCGGAGTTGTTATCCGAGACCATTCTTTCAACCCTGCTGAAAAAGGGTTGGGCAGATGTTATGGTTCATGTATCATTAGCTATCTATATAATTAGTCCCCAGCAATCGATCCAGACATGAGAAGCTAGTCAACGTGGAAACTGGTTGAATACCAGGAACTTTCCATGCTAGTCAACGTGGAAACTGGTTGAATACTGGGTACTTTCCATGAACACATTGAATTGGGTCGGGAGCTGGAAAACCATTTTATCTTTCGAGCATTGTACGGATATATTATTGGTTTTAAAAAAATTTACGAAATACGGTCAAAGTTCAAAAATACTCGATTTACCGCCTTTACGGCATGTTTTGAAAATTCGTCGTTTAATTTATAAAGAAAAAGGGAGAGTTGGGCGAGAAAAGGGAAGGGAGATAAGGAGGAGGGAGAGGGTGAGAGGCGAGGATGAGAAGGGGAAAGGGACGGAAAAGATGGAGATTTTTTTTTTTATTTATAAATTGAAATACGAGTTTTTATAACGCGTCTTAAGGATAGTAAATTGAGTATTTTTAAAACTTCGACAAATAAATTCTTTTTAAAAACTGTATATCCGCTTTTTATCCTTCCATATCTTCTTCTATTTAAAGAACGTGAAGGATACCCGGAATTCAAATGTTCTTACATATACATATAAAAAACTTTTATAAGTCTCCTGATAATGAAAACAGTCAATTCCACGCTTTGCTTCATAGCAGAGTCGATTTTTACTATAATTGGGTTAGTTTCTAAACAAACAAATCGTAGAAGGCACGACCCTACTGTGGAAAGAGACGTCGCCTTTGGGAAAAGCCCCTCTCCGCCACTACTTGGGATATCACCTCCACCGAGGCCTGACCACATCGCCATCGAAAGCGGGGTCGTCCACCAACCAGTATTTGTCCTTGAATGAAGAAGAAAACGAACAAGGAGGGGAGCGAGTGTGGGGTTCGACCACACGCACATTCAGTTAGCACGTTTTCAATGTCAATTCACTTTCTGCTTTTTGTATAGATCAAAGCCAAAGGAGGAGGAACGCACATGGCGAGGAGGCATGGATTTTAGTATTGGTCCACCCTCGTCTTCTTCTTCCTTCGGGTTGGGGCTCGTGAGGACAAATGCTGGTGGAGGACGACCCCCCTTTCGATGACGATCGAAGGGAAAGGTGATAGCCCAAGCAGTGGTGGAGAAGGCTTTCCCCATGAAATACTTCTCTTTCGATGGGCACTTTACTCGTCTTCTTCCTTGTTGAAACTCGCGAGAACAAATGCCGGTGGAGGAACATCCCTTTTTGGCTCGATGGGGTCGGGCCTTGTGTGAAGGCAGAGCTGGTCGCCGGTGGTGGAGAGGCTTTTCCGGTTAGAGTGCACTAATTTTTAGTAATAATAAAAGCATATCTTAAAAAAGCCTAATAATTATGGATGTTAAAAATCGAAAATAAATAAAAAGAAGATTTAATTTAACCGAAAAGGAATAAATAGTTTATTTTAAGGTCACAAAACAAGGGTTTAAAATATCATGTCGTAAAAGAAAGTAAGCCAAAATCGCATATTTTGTCAAAAATTTTTCTTCCAAACCAAACGGAACTTAGAAAGGCTCTCCAAGTATATAAAACGTTTCGTGGAAAGGATTTGGGTTCAACCCACGATTCCAATCCCAATGGAAGAGAACTGGAACCACACAGCTTTGTTAGTCATTGATATGCAGGTCTCCGTTTCTCTCTTTAAACTTGAGGTCTCCATTTGTGCTTATTTAGTTAGTTATTACCGTTTCGGAGTGTAGTTTTCGCCTCAAATTTTCTTCATTGGATGTGTCCGCCGTGTATTTTGCCAGAATGACTTCATCAATGATGAAGGGATGAGGGTCGACGGAGGGAAGACGATCGTTCCCAACGTAGTCGAGTCCGTCGAGGTCGCTCGGAGTCGTGGCATCCTCGTCGTCTTTGTACTTTTTCCTACTTCTTCTTCCCCGATCTTACTGTCTCATCATTATTTTCTTTTATACGAAGAATCTCGATGGACGCCTCGAAGAAATGAACATTTTCTGTCGTGGAATTGATTGTCATGCTGTTAAGGATCTTAACTGTGTGCTTGTATGTCGACATTAAATTATTGTTTTAAGGTCGTTAGAGAACATGATCCGCTTGGAAGAGACGTCGAGCTCTTCCGTCGGCATCTGTACTCGCCCGGTAATGTTGGTCCAGCGAGCAAAGGCAGCGCCGGTGCTGATTTGGTTGATGGCCTTTCAATCAAGGAAGGGGAATGCAAACTGGTGAAGACTCAATTCAGTGCTTTCTTTAACACGCATCTCCATTTGTTTCTTCAAGGGGTTGGAATCAAGAGCTTGGTTGTAGTCGGTATATTAAAAACTTCCATCTCTTGATCTTACTGTTGAACCTTCCGCGGCTTGAATATAACGTCTTGAAACTTTAACGAGCAGGCGTTCAGACTCCAAATTGTATCAGGCAGACTGTCTTTGATGCAGTGGCCCGCTGTCGCTGTGCTTGTTGATGCTACTGCTGCTTCAAGCCCCGAGATTCATCTGGGTAAGCAAAATTCAATTTCATGCCTTGCAAATCCAGTGGAACCATATACATATCTCAGTCAGTTCACATGGTCTTGAATTCTATTGCATAAAAAGATCATTTGACAGCTTATAGATTCTTTTAACTCATGAATGCCGCTTCTATTCAACAGCAAACATCAATGACATGAGGAACATTGGAGTGTCTACGCTGGCATTGCACGAATGGTCTAAACCTGATGCTTGATATCTCCTGACCTTTCTTCCCCCACATTTGTCAGATTTGTCCCAGGACTATGATCTTGGGGTGCAAGATCGTACTCCTGGTTAATCCAGAAGTTATCTGTTCTGCAATTTTCATCATGTATCGTATATAAGAAATTACTACTGTTGTTCAATGTAAAAGTTCTAAACAACCATAAAAGCTACGGCCTAATGTTTTCTACGGCAGCCCTGAGCATGGTTTTCGTGGCAAGTTGGATTCCAAAAACTGTCTATTGCTGCTCTTCCACACTCTATCAACGATTAATAAAATAATAAAATAACATTCTACATATACCTGAATTGTTTATACCTGACGTGGAAAACATCTTAATTTCGAGAGAAGTCTATAAATTTGTTTCTCACTTTTGCCTTTTCAACTTTTAATTCGGTACCTTCATCAAGTCACCCGATAATATAGTTAAGATTTGTCCAAATAATAATTAATATTATTACGGCTACAATATCTAGAATATAACAAAAATATATAATTATATTCTTATGATAAACAATAGGCGGTAATATCTTCAATAAAATATAACATCGGGTCATATTCTAACAGTTTTATCTACCAAAGTCTGAATATTTCCAAGATCTGGCAGTGGCATAGTTCGTTTGTACATTGATTCGATTCAAAGTAACTCCAAAACTTCGAACAAGGATAGGATGATGGAGAGATGGAATTTGTTGTTAGTCTTAAAATTGACAAACTGTTACTCTAAGATCCTCATACAGAAACCTCCTACAACAATAATATCTGTCCATGTCGTTGAAATGTATTCTCCCAGTTGTCTGCACATTACCATCCCTTGAATCTGCATAATCATGCAAATACACTATTAAAGAATGATGTCTTGGCAACGAGCAACACACACCAGAAGACTGATTCTCACCTTTCATTCAGTCCAATATATTCGCTGAATTATTTACTTCAGATTCCAATGTTGCAGTATTTCACAGTTCCTCGGAGGCCAGTTTTTTCTTCAGCTCTTTCTTATTCACCTGAACATATGTAAGAACAAATCTAAATCACTATCTATTTGCCGTGCTACTCAAGAAGACTTTGCGAAGAAGGCAAAGAGGTTGACCTTTCCCATGGCATTCCGAGGGAGGGAATCCCACAGGTAGAGTCTAGTAGGTAGCTGCAACACGAGAAGCAAATATGTAGGTTACATGGAAATACAACCACAAGAGATGCGAGTTATCAGTTGGGCAAGCTGTCCTGGAAAGATGATACCTTGTACGGTGCTAGTTTATCCTTGGCCCATGAACAAAGTTCACTCAATGTTATGACAGGCTTGCAATCTTCTGCTTTCTTCTTCTTGGCCTCTACCTCAGGAACAATTATGGCACAAACAGCTTCCCCGTAGTCTTTATCTGGCAACCCCAGCACACAACACTCTGACACTACAGGATGCTGCAAATAGAGCAACCACTTGTTGGGTTTAGCATTCAAAAGAGGTCCGCAAAGAAAACAAAGACGAGATTCTTACCTCCAAGAGGGCTGCTTCAATTTCTAAGGCAGATAACTTGTATCCCCCTACTTTCATTATATCAGCACTTGTACCTGAGTTGGAAGTACACGGAATGTCAAGCAAGGGAGAATTTCTTTATCAACCTTGACACAAGAAAAGGACATGTGAAGGACACTTACGTCCCAAAATAATGTAATAACCATCTTCATCCACTCTCACAGCATCTCCAGTCTTGAAAAAACCGCCATCGATGAAGGATGATTTAGTCACCTACAAACACCGATACAGCAAACCATAATCAGGATAGAACCCAGCTTCCAAAATTTTGACAAATTATTATCCAAAGAATTAGCTCCAAAATGCTTTACAAGGATTCCAAAGCAATTGCAAAAAAAATAAATAAATAAATAAAAAGAAGCCATGGATCGGAAATGTCAAAACAACACAATACAATGTACTACGTTCACATAATCTCCAATCCTTTTTCAAAATTTTGATGGAAAAAAAAATCATATAAGGGCTGTAACTGAAATGATACAGTCAGGGCGTGTTCAACCTCGGGAAGCTTCCAATATTCCCTGAAAAGTGAAGGACTTCGGATGCACAGCTCACCGACACCAGGTGTTTCATTTCCACTTTCATCTTCTGGAAGTATCTTTGCCTGTTATCAAAAGCATATCATACAGAGGTGAACTTCACGATTTTCGGAATAGAGAGGGTTAAAATTTGAAGATTGTAAGTCTAAGACATGTACAGCAATCAATATTTAACTTACCTCCACTCCAGGAAATGGCTTTCCAACAGTACCACCCTTCCGATTTCCATTTAGAGGATTAGATATTGCCATAACAAACTGCAATTGAACGTATACTTGTCAGTGAACAGTCATTAGGGAGGAATACGATAACACAAATAACTAGACATTCATCTTACCTCAGTCATACCATACCGTTCCAAAAGACGGTGGCCAGTTATGGCTTCCCATTGCTGCATTACCGGGTATGGTAATGCTGAAGATCCACACATCTAAAGAGATGAAAGAAAAATGATTCAGTGAGGTGCTCCAAAGTTCCCTGTGGTGTAATTAAAAATAAACAGAGCAAAACAAGTGGACCTAATGGCATATTCTGGACAATGTCATAAGAGATTTTTCTCAATGAACCAAAAATATGTAAGTTTGGAATATTTTTGCATGGAAATAATGAACTTTTGACACAAACCATCAATCGCAAGTTCCTTGCTGCAGAAGCAGAGGCAGCTTGTAAATCCTGATCCATAGCCTCATAACCTTGTATTAGCCGTGTATACATCGTCGGCACCTTAGGAGAACGAAATCACAAAATATATATCACTCTGGTCAAATGTCAAGGCCACAATAATCTATACCCGAAGACATATGCTTACCCCGGTGAAAACAGTTATCGCATCAGAAGCCCTTTTCCCATCTTGATAAGATTCGCGCCATCTCCGCCAAATTCCACTCACGCTGAATTTGGGCATAAATTCAACCTACAGGGGACATAAAATAGATCCAGCATTCCAGCATGAAGTGCGCACAATTAGTAGTTGAAGGCGGCAAATATATTCAGAAAATAAGTGATGATGATTGAGAGCAGATAAAATTACCGAGGAGCCAGCATAAAGAGGAGCAAGCAAAGCATTGAAGAGTCCATGAACATGTGTTGTGAGTTAATGGAAACAGACTGAAAGTTGTCGATGATCCCCTTATCAGTTTGCAAAAGAGAGTTACCAATTGCTATATGAAATTGAAAAACAGAGAAAGCAATATTCGGATATGATGTAGAGGCAGAGAATGCAGGAATTGATCGGTGGATGAATATTCCCAGGCTTCAGACAAAGTTTTGACCTGTAACATATTGAATAGATCAAAACACAATGATCAGAAAAACCAATTTCAGAAAACTAAAGAGATTGATTACTTGGAGGGGCCCACCCGCTAATAGTTCTTTAGATCACACCACAAAAGGCAAAATTGGTAGCAATCTTTCCATAATTCATCATTATACGACAATAACTGCTTCAATGTTATCAAGAGAAAGATAATGCAAGAAGCACAACTGTGCTTACCTTTACAGGAAACCTAGGAAATGACAGGGATAACTAGTTGTTGGGTTTATTACCAAAAAAAAAAAGTTGTTGGGTTTTGCAGTCAAGCAATTAAAGGGTTGAAGGCAGGATATCGGCAGTAAAGTGGCAGAGAGCATTCATCTATGGAGAATTGACTAGCACGAAACTTTAGCAAAGTGCAATATACTTAGAATTCTACATCAAGCAGCTAAAATTTCAACTGAACTGGCTAGAACCTGAGCAGAGATGCTTTTGTGCGTGTGAACAACGCCCTTAGGTTTTCCTGTGGTGCCACTCGTATAGATGATAAGAGCTGGATTATCACCTGCAGCATTTTGCATTACTTATATTATGCCTTGTAATGCACATTAAGAACTTGTAATTTAACAGCTAAGAGACCTTCATTTGAATCAATGAGCTTTTCATGGAAACTTTTATTTTCAGGTGCTCCTGATGAACTGGATACAGATGGAAGGATAGAACACATTGCGGAGCACTTTTCGGCTACATTCTTCATTAACTCGAGGTGATCTTCAGTACTCAATATCATGGAAACATCCTACAATAATTGCAGTTATCTGATAAGCATAAAAGTAGAACCATTAAAGGTCATCCCCGAGTCACCAATATGTGCCCCTGCCACTTTACTGGCTACAAGTTGCAAGTTCATTAACAAAAACTCTAAGGACCACTAGCCTATTTAATGCCGAAACTGCAGTGAGCAATATGTAAAAGCCAAATGAATCCACAGCAGGAAGAACATGAGATCAGGCCATATAAGAAGTTCAAATCACCTCAAATGTAGCTTATATAAAAAGATGCTTTCACTCGCAAGATATGTCCCATAGCTCGTTAGGAAACATGATTAACATCTTTGATATTCATGCTTATCGTATCAAATGCAGAGAACAATACCAGAGACTGTTTTCAGCTAATGCAAAACCTGAAAGACATATTGGGTTCAGCAACACTGCTATACACTTCCTCTGATTCACTTTTCAGAGACTTCAGAAGTGACATAGAAAAAGGCAAAGGGAACACACCGAATCCGTTAACACATGTAAGAGCTCAGCTTCTGGGTAGCTGAGAGCAAGCGGAACTGCAACACCTCCACTTAGCCAAGTTCCTAGAACTCCAGCCACAAATTCCACTGAAGGTTTAGCCACAATGCCGACCCGTGCACCATTAAGAAAACCATTATGGTGATTCTGAACACCTATCTGCAACACAAGAAGAATACACTCGTCAGATGTTTCTACTTGTTTTCTCCTCCATGATAGATCAACTAGAAAAAATTATTGAGTAAATGTTAAGTAAATGTCATGAGTACTCACGGGTTTTAAGTCCATGGTAGACAGGAGTTCACATATGTCAAATGCAGATGATATGACTTCTCTATAACTGTAGGTCTTCCCATCTGCTCTAATTGCAGTACTTTCAGAAGCTGCAGATCCCCGTTTAGCAGATGCTTTGACTACTTCCATGAACGATGGAGAATGGAATGCTGTCGTATTTTACAAAGAAAATGAGAGAGCTACACCAACATAGACACACGAACTTGATGATCAAACTATATGAATATACAGAGCAAACTACGACCTGATTGCAATTCAATACATGAGCAAGTAACAGCAAGCTGATAGAACCATGGAGTTTAATATAACGCCCAAATAAGAAAGATCAAACCAGTCACGCCAAACTGAATTCCACGTTCACTAAAAGCTTTGGCATTGCAAAACCACCTATTCTCCTCAGAACTTGTACTCTTCGATGACGCTTCTTGGTTCCATATCGATAGAAGGAATTCATACACGACCTAACTAGAACTAACCGATATGCACCATCATCGAAAACTATCCAATGACAACAGGCATACGACCAGGGAATTCTAGCAGGAAAGATGCAAAAAGGAAAAACGAACTAATAATTCATGGAAACTTGGCAAGACAATGTGACAATGATGGAATCAGGTGGAGACAATGATAGTTTCGTACGTTGCCATTCACAATCAACCTCGCATGTCTAAAAACGGGAATCAAACGCCTCAAAACGGTCAGGATCATTTCATCAAACAGCACGCCCGCACTACCAGCTCCCCACTTCTCATCAAACCAAATCACACCCACGGCACTTCCCGATCCAAAGATCACCAAAACGACAGAAAGGAACGAGCTTTTTCCGCGCCCACATCTAAGACAAAGAACCCAACTCACCCGATGCAAATTGAGTCCGGGACAAGCAATAGTATCGGTAAGAACTGGGAAATCCCTTAAAATTGATAGCGAATTCTGGGTGGTAATGGAGAAGTCCCCAATAGGAGGAAGGCGAGAAGAAGATGAGCCTTTTAATGGAGGAGAGGGGATGGAGAGCTTTGAATGAGCGGCTCATTGTTTTAGGTGGGTCTTAATAAATTCCGACAAGGGCGCTGAGGGTGGTGCACAACTGGAATTATGGGTCACTTGCTGTTGCGTGTAATAACTGACGAGGGCGGAGTTGGTCTGGGTCGGTAATTGTCCCAGAGACTCACTGACTCGTTCGATGGCAGGGCAGTTGGGAAATTGCCTTTGTCTTCGAGCCCCGTGGGCTAAAAGGGAGGTTTGTACGGCTAAAAGGATAAGATTAACACAGCGAACAGACACCGGCTTGTTAGAGGACGTGTGCATAAAATACAGTTAAGTTAGTTACTTGTAAGGAACGATGTTTTGCCGACTCAAACGTTTTATTATTGCCGGAGGCGATCGACCACAGTTACAGTTACGGCAGAGGAGCCAGGTGATTGAAGTTTGCCAGGCTAAGGTAGAAGACAATAAGCAAAGGACCCCTCCAATCACCCGTAATCGCTACTGGAGCAACTTTCGTCCCTGAAATGGTGGCGGCTGTTATCGGCCCAGACTGCGATCGTTCTCTGCATATGTTCTTCAATATCTGGACCAGGAGCACCGTGCTGGTGCTTTTTATCTCTATCCATCATGACTTTCCTCAGATTCGCGACCTTGTCCCACTTGCCGACGGTGCACACATGCTAGACAAAACGCCCAGACTGCATGCCGATGGCAGTCCCGGTCTGGGACATTAATGAATATAAATCACGGAACAACGCAAGCTCCACCAATCAAGGATGCGTATCAAGCTTAGTAGGCATACCGTAAACTTCACACGCTAACGATCTTTTACAGATAATTCGAAAGTACAGACATGGTCAACAAGAATTTCACACTGATAACTGCCAATCTCTGCCGCTGCTTCGAACGAAAAGTTCACAGGCCCAAGACATCAGATATTGACTTGTTGATGTTCCGTAAAAGCTCTTCCCTGTCAAGCATGTAGACGACCACGTTTGGTAAGGGGAATGATGAAGAGGAACCATACAGTGGCCACACAACATTTAGAAGTATACCATGAAATCGACTCACCGATCGGTCCTGAACAAGAGATAACGATATGTAAACCACTGGGAGAATAAATGAAAGTTGGTCAGTACATGAACTAGAGAGGAATGAAAATTGTATAATCGAATGTTTCCTGACTTGAGGAATAACAACATCCATCGACTGCTCACCCTGCCAGGCATTACTACAGATACTCACCGCAAAGAAAAGAATACCGATGAATTCCAGTGTACTTGGGACTGGAAGGCGATAAATCATAGTCAGAGAAAAGACAGATGAAATCGTAGAGATAAAGGTTTACAGAAGCCCAAATAGCAACAACAGCAGCAGCAAATCCTAGTCCAATTACAGCAACCCTTTCCTCTGGTCTTTCCCACTGTTATACCGAGAAAGAAAAAACTATGAGGAATGAATCTTTATTCAATAGTAGCGAATCAGCTGAGGCTAGATCAGAAATCTAAAGAAGGAATGTTAGCAACTATCGGAAGACAGGCATATATACTCCATATGAAGTATCTGGCATTTTATATTATAACACCTGCCACGAACTGCTGGCTTGCTGAAGGATGAAGAGGAAATTCTACTCACAACATTTTGGATGGACTCCATAAGGCTAATTGATGCAGAGGAGGACTCGGTTTCCCCAGTAGCCTTCACGACAAAAGTGATGTGATTCCGTCCAACTGCAAGAACAGGAGTCCAATATCTCAGCTCCATTGCAAATACTCGAATCAATTTGCAAAATGATTTGTCTGACAACACCACCAACTGACACAACTGAAGGAAAGGGTTGTGGCTCTCTGATATGTGACGTTATGACAGATTGAATGCCATTGGAGTAGATCATCACGGAAACAATAACAGTAACACAGAAAAGTCATATACATTGAATTCGAATCATTTGTTTTCGGGTAATGAAGGTGCCAGCTTACCCTTATCTTCGATCACTACGAATGATTTGTTGGATCGTTCAGGTGCACTAAGAGGGGGTCAATTAGTGACCGTAACTTTTTCGCCCTTTCTTAGTGTAAGCAGAAGCGTACTATATCACAACAGAACATTTATCATACTATGAGATCTGCTCGCTGTAAGCGTCACAATTTGGTCGAGTATGTTTTCGTACGATTTTTTGTGCGATCGTAATGGACATAGTAGTTTATAGTGGTTTCGACCTACGTCGACTTTTCACCCATGAGGAGATTTCACAATATAATATTGTTGGTGCAAAATACCCTTACATTAGGCTTTCAGCTTCTCACAAGAATACTTGAATAAATTAGATATCCCTTGGAGGTAACGATCAGCTCCTCACTCAGTGGACACCTTCTCGTTTCCAGCAGATGGATGCTCACGCTCAGCAGTTGGTAGCTCAACAGATTCTCACACGGCACATTGTCGCTTTAGTATAAACCTGTCTAGACAACGTTGTAATATAAATCCTCACAAAATTATTCCATATAGTGACAAAACGACTTCTCAAGGAGTAGCCCGTTTCTGATTCACAGCAGAGGAATGCTTCAGCACTTAATCACATAACAGAGAATTTCCACACAACTCTTGTCTCCTTTTGATGAGAACTTGTCTATAAACACAAAAAGGCAACCACAAAGAAAGTCACTTAGAACATAAAAGAAAACAAAAGAAAGATATGGTTCCTCACATAGCGGAACCTGTCTTCTCACACAATGAAATCGAGGTATCCGTCCTACACACAGTTTGGACGTGCACGGTTACCACAGCCGTGACTCACTGCACTGCACACCTAGTGCCTTGGGTGGAATTTTCAGCTCCGGCGGTTCTAACGCAACTTGCTCTACTGTCCCTCTGTAGCAGGAGGTTGAGACTTCTGCACAGCACCCCTATGCTCGGGATGACCTCTTTCCACTCCGGCGATGTTCCCAACACTTGTTCTACCTTGCAGGCACGAGACTTCTGGCGACGGTAAGTGCGTGTCTAACTGCTCAAACTCCGTAGGTTCGAGACTTCCCTGCGAAAGGATACGACAAGAACGGCTTCTTGCCGATGGGTCAGCAACTGGTTACTGCAGTCAGAACAGGTATTCGCTTAGCTTCCCTTAGACGATTCGCCAGCTGCTCGTTGAACGCACCGAGGACACACAATCCCTCGCACGACGACCAAGGTAGCACACAACCCCGGCACTCCCGCACGCGATTGCGAAAGGTAAGAACTAGACGATCACTTAGCACATTCCGTTCTCCGCCGATCACACAACTCACACAGATCCTCAAAGCTTCACACAGATCACACTTGCTTTGGATAAACACACAGACGCACAAAGGCCTTCTAGATCTAAGAGCATTGTCTGACTTTTATGGGAAAAACATCGTGGGAGGTGTCTAGGTTCATTAAAATAATTCCCTTGATTTGTTTCCAAAATTACAGACAGTTCAGTGCAGATGCCACACGAGAAGTCCTCGAACAGTAACTTCCCTTGATTAATTTATTTCATCCGAATGAGATTATTTATTTCTATGTCTTATGAGGTAACTGATCTAATGATTATCAGATCAGTTATTAAGTCAAATCATAATCAGGATAATTTGATTTAACAATTTGTCTTTGTAGCGTATCATACATATGATTTGGAATGTCCAAATCAAATTCAATGTATTTAGACATCTAAACATTTGTTTTAAATAGATTCCGAGATAATTTAAAATATATTACAAAAGAAATATTATTTTCAAATTTCCAGTGAGCAAGCGTAGCAAAATAGTAACGACTTAGTGTAGTAGAGCAATGTATAATGCTAGATGTGGCTCTGCAATACTATACTCAATCTCATCAATAAAGATAAATGAAGTGTTACAATAATACAATACTATAATTTTATATCATAGCTTCGCAAGCTCATCGTTAAAACGAAGATTAACAAGATTTTATTACAACGGCGACCCTACAAGAAATAGCTAACCAAACATCCATTTGGTCATCAAACTGCGACGAAACACCCTCAATCTTGGCCGTTTCAATACAGCAAAGAAACGCATCTGCAGACAGATTCATGCCTTTAGGGGCAAATCCAAAGCCGGTGACTGAACAAGGAGTGTGGTTCTCGAAAAGGGTAATGGGTTTTTGAACAAGGGGACTATTCAGCAGCAAGCTCGCGGGGACAGAAGCCATTTTTGCCAAAAAAAAACTTCCCAAAAACTTCCGAAGAAAACTAGCTCAAAATCAAAACTTGACGATGAAAGAGTTGGTAAAGTCCTAAACTTTGGAATTGGGTTGTTTGATTTTGCAAAGCTGTACTTTATTTGCAATCAACATTGCTTTTTGTTTGCCATAAGATTAGAATGGGGAGGAAAGTACCGAAATAAGTTATATAGTTTCAAAATTTCGAAAATAATGTCATGAAATCGGATTTTATAAGTTCGAGTTTCTTCATGAGTGAATCCGATCTTATAAAGTCCGACTTTAGGACATTATTTTCGAAATTTCGAAAGTACCTATCATATTTCGCATTATTTTCGAAAATTCGAAAGTACCTGCGATATTTCAAAAGTACCTACCCTATTTCAAAATCCAACTTTGAAGGGACGTGGGAAATACATTGTAAGATTGAGTGGAAACACAATTCGTGCCTTGGTTAAAATCCTTATGTTCCTTGAGTCCATTGTGAGCGAGTCCTTGTCCTTGCGAGCGTCATTCGAGTATGTGCATGAGCGATACACGAGAGTACGTGAGCAAACATCGTGAACAAATAAAAACAGGACTAAAAAGAATATGAGTGTGAGGGCCGATCGTGTTTCCGATAAAATTACTACCCCGCCGGGATCGGGAAAATTTCTAAACACGTCTCGTCAAGGTAAAGGTTAATATTGCACAACCCCTTATAATGGGAGGAGATGATTACATCAACATGATATCGACTTGGTATTTCGTGTCAAGAGATTCTTGATCTCGTGCTTTTTTCAAGCCGACAACGACAAACATATCACTTCAGAGAAAAAGGATAAGGTTTATCTATCATTGCAAGAATCCACGTGACATGTCCTAACTGCCACTCTCCTCAGTTCCTCAGATTCGATAATTTAGTTGCCACGTGTCAGCACTCAGCTCCGGGCTGGAGAACGACCCCTGCTTGATCAATGTTGTGATGGATTGCCGGAACTCGATCCAGTTGCACTTGAAAGTTAGGGACATTCAAGATGGCTTCCTTAGCTACCTTTGCTGTTGTCCAGCCATCTCCGGTCGCCCTCAGGGGATTCGTCGGGTGCTCCATCTCAGGGATGAGTCTCGCAGTCAGGCCTGGTTCGTGAAGCTTGAGACCAAGGAATGTGAGGTAAACTGGCATCGATATTGCTTGGAATTGATCACTGCGACAGTTTGAACTGAATCGGGTCTTCTTGTTTGGAATTTGGCTGTGAATGGTCGTGTGGTGATAGCAAAGTAGGGCGACAAGAGTGTCTACTTTGATAGACATCGGTGGCAGTGGGATGTGTACCGATCCGTTGCTCCTTCGCCTTACAACTCTTTTCCAGGTCAGCCGTCAAATATCGGTTGTTCATCTGTTCGGTGACTCGATTGGGAGTCTGTCCTGTTTCGAATTCTCTTCGTGAACTTGTTCAGAGCAGGTTCTTCTAAGAGTGGACTCTTGCTCAAGTTCTTGATACTGGGAGGTGGATCCACGCTGGCGTACTTCAGTGCCACCGCTTCCAGCGATGTCCTACCCATCAAGAAGGGCCCTCAGCTCCCTCCAAACTAGGTCCCTGCGGCAAGATCTGAGTTCGTTCTCGCTCATTGGCATATCACATCCAATTTCCCATCCTGTACGACGACGAAGGACGTTGTAGGAATTCATAATCAGCCGGTTAGGATCAATCTATTACATTTCGAGGGAGTTGAAGTGATGGATTCACCTTTTGTTTCCTTGACTAATGTACAAAGAAGTTCTTCGATATCGCTCGATCATAAGCAAATGAACAACTCAATCAAGCGCAAAATCCCGATCCCAGGCCATTTACAAACGACTGTCCCTTCTGCCGCAACTCTTTTCCAAGCTTCTCTCTGTGTTTTTTTGTTTGTCCTAATGGTGTTTTAGTTTCCTCCCCCTAAAGTATATATATGTATCTGTCGACTAGTGCCGTGCCGTTGGGCTCCTCGTGCCACCGAGGTTATCAATGTAAGAAGCCTTCTTGTTGGTTGTCGTCACCATTGGGAGTTTCTCCATTAGCTTATCGTCGGTGTCCATCAAGTTGTCTGCTGCATCCTTCTTCTCCTCTTGGTCATCGTTCCATCCCATGAAATCTGATAACGTCATTGATCCCGCATCGACGAGGTTCAGCTTCTCTAGCTCTTCTAACGGGTTCAACCTCTTAGAAGCAGCCGCTGTTGATGTGTAAACTGGCTTCTTGCTCCTCTTCTGCGACCCTTGCGAGGGATTTTGTACGAGTTGGTCCGCGTACAAGACATCTTCTATCCTCGAAAGTACAGTGAATGCCAAACTCTCTAGTATCCGCGAATAACTCTCGAGGATCGCCTGTCCGACATCCTGCAAATCAAAGCACCAGCTCGAAAAAATCCTCAGACAAACACGGCCTATGCGGAAATCATCTGGGTGGCCACAAACTCATACCGGGTTGTATTGTATTTTGCTAATGTCGAGCGCGGACTGTGCAATCCCAGGGAACCTCTGCTTGATGAGAAGCAAGATGGTCTCGGCTCTTTCCTCAAATAGTTCCCTCTTCTCGATGCTGATGCCTGAGCCCCAAGACGATTTTGTGTCCTTATTCGTCATCTTCCTCTTCCAGATCACGATCGAGGCCTCGATCCTGTTTTTGAGGTCAAGGATCTTGTGTTCTGACGACAAGTCCATCGAACAAAGGAATTGCTCGGGGTCAAAGTACTCCACCGTTATGCTCTTGTAGATTGAGTCCCCAAGGCTCGCTCTTCCGTTCTAACATCGAACCGAAGCAACAGACTGATCACGTCAAAATCCAGACGAAAATCCTGGCGGAGAAACTCCTGGGTCTGTTCGTGTTCTCATTACCTTTGGTAACGATTCGATGTAATTCTCAGGGATCTCCATCTCAGAGAGGACTTGAGCATTGATCGCCATAGCGGCCTTGAGAACTTGATTTACGGAATCCTTCTGGAATTGTATCCATTTCCTCATCTTATCTGACAAGCCGTCCGGAGGCACCTTCACGGTCGGAAGCCACCACTTGTCGCCTGCCCGTCCCCCTGAGCTTCCTTTCTCGTTGTCCTCCTTCTTCACGTAGTAGAATTCATTCTGATCCTTGAAGTTGTCCAAACAATCCTGCACGTAAGAAGAAAGCCGAACCTAAGGATCGAATCTCGAAGGCTACATAAACTAGAAAAACGCCAACAAATAAGAGAATCTCTCACGAGGAGCATAGCATCGAGCTTCCGTAGGGCTGGGATGTTCATCTGGAGATCCGTCCGTTGTTTCGTCGTCATTACCTCCATGCTCACACCGTTGTTCTGCTGCTGTGTGGCCACGAACTCGACGATGTGGTCAGTCACGGACAAGAGCCAGTCGATCTCCCTTCTCCACCTTATTTTCCTCTCCGGCGCCATAGGTTCTAGCCGTTTCTGCTCCCCGAAAACAGCAGCCGCTAAATTCGTGATAGCATTCGATAGTGCCAATGCCGACGACACCCCCTTCCCTCCTCCCGACATGTCCTCGCCCAGGAGTAGCTTCGCAAATCGCTCCTTCATCAACTGCATGTCTGCAAACGAGGACGAACACATGAAACCACACCGCACATCACGGATCCCTTGTCACGCAAGAAACCAGAACGCTACCATTATTATTATTATCCCTGCTCTCCTCCTTGGCGGGCTGAGAACTGGGTCCTTTCTCCGTGGTCTTATGGAGGGACCAGCCGACAGGCCGACAGGTCTTATGGCTCGGGGACGGGGAAGCTCCATCAGGGTTCAAGGTGCTAACCCCGGCCGCGGCCTGGTCTACGCTAAGGCTTTTAACATGTCGGGCATTGTTCTCCCTCATCCCTGAGAAATGGGACAGCCTCGACCGGTAGCTCTCCTCTTCCTGCTCCAGTGCCCGAGCCATGGTTCGTCACGTAAGGCTCGAACGCTGGAGTCGCGAAACACGTGAACGACGCCTCAAGGGTGGTTCGTGATCAAAGGAGGGAAATTGGGCTGCTTGTTTGGCTCATTGAGATAGAGGAGGATGAGGATGAGATGAAGAAGAATTGGGTGGTTTTAATCTTTGGTCTGTTTTTGGGTGGGTTTTGCTGTTGATGGGAGGATTGAAGGGGAGGGAATGTGAATTTTACTATTTATATAGGGTTGAATAAGTAAGATCTTTTGTTTCCTTCTCTTCCTCCCTGTCTTCGATTTATTACTCGACCATGCATTGAATTCCATCTCTCCACAACAACGACAACAAACCTTCATCATCATGTTTTTATTACATGTCATTGCCATTCGAATGTACTCGTCCTAAGACGTGGTTTCCATGTCCCCAACTCACGACGTGCACGAGATCATTCGAAATAGTGCCAGACCAAACTGATGGAAAATGTCCAAAAAGGAGTCCTTTCCAAAACACGAAGATCTCTCTGGATTCGTCATCGTCCTCCTCTTCCTCTACGGTTCCAGGTTGTAAGGTTGGGTGTTTCTTTTCTAAGAGGATTCCCCTTTGAAGATGAGGAAGTTGAGGGTCTCCAAGGTGAAGTAGATGAATGTCCCCTTTGAGTGTGTGAAGTAACACCCGAAGTTCGAACCAACCACGCATTGCCACCCCCCACCGTAGCACTTGTCAAATTCCTATCAATAGAAACACAAAAACCACTTCAAGACTATCAAGAACAAACAATTACAAATATGTTGATTTGGTTTTAACATAAAACCAGTGCATGTAATAAAAACTCTTCCTCCTCCAATAACAATCAAGACACCACCCACCAGATCTCCCCCGGTTCTAACAGTAAGCATATGGTTAATGAACCGCACAGAATTACCGTCACCATCATCATCATCAACAACAGACTAAATACCAATCATTAGTCCTTACTTTAGGGTTCACCCACAACTGGGATTTTTCCGGCCATCATCCAAAATCAAACCAACAAAAGAAAAAAAAAAAAGGATTCGACCAAACCCAACAACAAACACTGTTACTACCAAAATGATGCTTCAGATCCAATAAGCAGCAGAAGCATAAGAACCCAGTAATGGTATAACCTTCTTAATGTGGGCAGCGATGGACTTGCAGTCAAAAACGTCGAAGAGATCGAGAGCCCGAGAAGCACTGGACATGGCATGGATCTGCATCTTCGGGGGCATGTCCGTGTCCTCTATCAAAGCCTTCCCTTCCAACATCTTTCTATGTTTTCCTTCGCCTCAACCCCTTCTCCACCCAAAAGCAAAGATGAGAACGACGACGACGCTGGTTATATAATGAAAGGGATCAGGAAGAGAGTCCTGGGGGTTGCCCTTGCTCTTTATTTCTTTCTTTCTTGCGGTGATCTTATCTTTTCGGGAAGGGGGTCTTTCCATGCGAGGTTAAAAAAAAAAAGAGAAGATAAAGAAGGGAGTAGGGATTGAAGAGAAGTAATGAAATTGAAGGATGACGACAACCTCGTCCCTGTCTGGCCTTCTCGCGGATTGGTTCCCAATGGTGAGGACTTTTAAAAAAGAAAGAAAAAGAGAAGAAACGTAGGAAAGGGCATAACTGAGCTGGCACCCCTTTCCTTGATTGTTTACTGGGACCCCCCCAAAAAGAATTAAAATTTTGGAAAAATTCCCACACTCAAAACACAATTTATCTCTTCCATGAAGCAAAGAACTTTGGCTAGAGGAAGACTAATGCCCAATCATGGCTTGAATCATTTTGACACCAGGGTATGGGCATCCTTTTCTAAATCTGATCAGGGGCTGTAATCAACACTTGACCTTTAGACTATTATTCTAACAATTGTCCACATCGTGGGTTCTTCAAGAGATTCGATAAGCAAGAGCTTGGATGATGTGTTTTTCTTCTTCTTTTAGAAGAACCTTCTGGTCAAAAGGGTAGGGCTTGTCCTCTCAAGTTCTAATCCTGACCGAGCAGATAGAAGCAAAAGGACGAACACCCCCCCCACCAACCCAAAAGAAAATCGACAAACACACAAACAAAGACAGCAATGGATATGGCAAAAAGGAATCTCAAACACGACCAAAAGACCATTCAAAAAAGTATTCCCCCCCGGCTATCTGATCGTGTTCCACACCCACGTGATCCTACCTCTCTCTTTAATCTTTTGAAAATGCAATCACTGATCTAATTATGTCCAACTATGGGATATGAATTGAAATCACCATCTAGATCACTCCTTTAATCGAGTTCAATTATTCGATTACTGCAACACTAATGCTTCCCATATTGACCGCTAATAGCAACAACGGGATTAACAAGACCCAAAGGAAAAAAAAACCGGCAGCTTTTCAGTTAAGCATTTCAACGAACAACTTGCATGCAAAAAACATTGCTCTTCTTGAGGTCATCTTGCTAACCTCGATTGCAATTGCCTCAGCTTTTCAAGCTAATACTCTAAGCCCAGCTACTAACCACACCTTCGACAAGCGATGGCTCGTCCTGGCTCCCTTCCTCCTCTTCGGCCGCTGCGAACCTGGGTTCCGCTTCCCCTTGTGATCCATCACCCACGCAGGCCGGTTTCCCATCCCCTTCCACTCCGGAGACCACAACCCGATCACCTACGCCTCCCTCAACCACCTCGGGGGTTGCCAGGTCTCCACGGGGATCTCCGCCTCCTCCCTTCGCAACCCCACAAGGACGATCCCCCCATTCCGGCACATCCGCACCAAGGACATGATCGGACAATCCTTCCAGTATCGCACCCGAGACGAGGTCGCTTTCTTCGGTGGACGGCGATAGGAGCGAGGACGCGCGAGATTTGACCGCCAAGGACGCCTTCATGAATGCCTCCTGGATTGACTCCGGAGGGAGGGCGCAGTCCTCCAGGCCGGCGTCCTCCAGCCGCGGCGGAAGGATCTCGGGAAAGATCGACCCCTCATCTCCTTCCCCTTCGTCGACTCCATCGTCTTCGGTAGTTTTCGAGGTTTTGGAAGAAAGAAGAAAAATAAGAGCCGGTCGCCGCCGGCGACAGACCGCCCAGTGGGTTGTATGATTTCATTAAGGTCCTGGGCTTTTGGATAATCGCAACTTGGTCCTCAATGTTTCTGGTTAAATTCATTACAGTCCAAAAAGATGTCCAGACAGATCTCAATAATTTGATTTTAAAGAAGCTAATAATGTACAACATTTTGATAATCCAACTGCAATTCACATAGGTTGCCTAAGAGAGATTATTTCAATCATAAATCACAATCACAAACTGTATAGGAAAGAGATGACATCTCGTCTTGTCTAGCAATCGCAGCCGCTCGATCTCGGGGGCCTCCCACCACCCGCAACATCGATGGTGTCCGGGAGGTATCTAGGAAGCCAAGAAAACGAGCTTTAATTTGACTAAACACGACTGCAGGATGTTGGGTACGAGCGTGCAGAAGAGGGCTACTTACATTTCTTCTTCGGGTTCGTTCTTCAAGGCATTCTTGGCGATGCACTCGAAAGCGGCTTCCACATTGAAGCCTTCCTTAGCAGAGGTCTCGAAGTAGGGTATGTTTCCCTTTGAGGCACACCAAGCCCTCGCTTTCTTCTCAGAAACCTAAAGACACAGAACGATAGGATCCTCAATTTCAGCTTTTTTTTACAGCTCAATATTCAATTGTATCCAAGTTAACGTCCTCGATTTCCTCGGATCCAATCACTGGGGACAAGAGATAAAACCCACACAAGAGGAAGCATTGTCATGTATGTTTGACAACATCTAGACTACAATGCTCACATAAGTTTACGGGTGCCTATCCTAATACTTCCTTAGTAGAGTAGCAAAAAAGAGAAGATATCTTACCACACGACTGTTGCCGCCATCGACATCGACCTTATTCCCCAGTACAACAAACGGGAAGTTTTCAGGGTCTGATGGGCTGGCCTGTGTAAGAAATACGGTTTAATCGCTTTTCCAGACAAAAATCAGAGAAAGTATCATTTAACGGTTAGTGCAGATACCTGAATAAGGAACTCCTCCCTCCAATTGTTCAGGTTGTCAAATGACTTCATTACGTTCACATCATAAACAAGCACACAGCAATCTGCACCTCGGTAGAAAGCTACACCAAGACTCTGGAACCTCTCTTGCCCGGCAGTATCCCATATCTGAGAAGATTACCCGAATTATTACTCCCAAAAGCCATGGAGACATTACAAGCGCCTCCCACAAATTTGATCCCCAATTAAGAACCACACAGAACAGAGAATTAAAAGTCTGGTTCTGTCATCAAACTACCATATACGGGAGAAAAGCAATCAAACTTGAATGCATGACCGCAACCTTAACCGATTTCCACTCCTCGTCCCACTCTCCATGGAGTGATTGAATACACGCATTCCATGGCAACCCATTGCTTTAGAGAATCACAAACGAAGGCAAAAAACAGGAAAGCAGGCGTCAATGAGTTCCCGAGGAAAGGAAGTTTCGGAGCAAATAACTCTCATTTCTGAATCATGAAATAGACTTTTTAAGCATGGTGCTACTACAAATCTTAACACGTTCAGCAGCCTTTAGGAAAATAAGTCGAGATCACCGCAGCAAGCAGATCAAATCAATCCAGAACTCATTTTCCAACGCATCAAAAGGGTCGCGAAAAGTTGGACAAGGACATTCACCTGCAATGTGAAGATCCTATCCTCGAACTGAACTTCCTTGGTCAAGAAATCGGCCCCGATCGTAGCCTTATATTGATTGCTGAACTTCCGATTCACATACCTGAACTCCGATAAAGAAAAAAACCCAAAACCCATAATCGCATCACGAGAAAACACAACCCAAGATCTGGAGAAATCACAAAGGGAAATCAAGCTTACTGGTTCATCAACGAAGTCTTCCCGACCCTAAAACCTCACAAAAAAACAACCCCAAAATCAGACACACCCACAACCGAATAATCCTGACTTTTCCAAGGATACTATCGGAAAAAAGAAAACTCCATCACCCGCTGTCGCCGAGGATGATGACTTTGAGGAGCATGCGCCGACGGGATGCCATCTTGGCTCCTTCTTCTTCTTCTTCTTCTTCGGCGGGATAGAGTTTTCCCTCTTCCGCTGCCGGGACAGTGTGTTCGACAAACGAGGAGGAAGGATTGCTGAGCTGTTCCAAGGCTGTCGTCGGATTTTCTCCTCCCGTCTCCTCCTCGTCGCGGGTTTTACCTCCTCTTATTTCTTCTTGATTTGGTTAGTTATTACTAATTCGTTCTGGAAATTCGGACAAAGAATTGGAGTCGCCCCGAGATTCTTTCCACAGAAGAATTTACCTAATTGCCCTCTCGTTAAAAAGCCCATGATTATGATGGGCCCAATCATTAAAATCGAACAAAAGTCTTTTCTAGTCACTCCTGTGGAACAATAGTTAGATTATGACTTCATGATGCTGTCCCATTTAAAAATCTAACAAGTGCATTAGAAAACTTGGGGAGTTTCAGGAGATAACATGGCAATCCCATATCTGTGAAGAAATGGAGCTGGATGAGCGAGTTAACAAAGCCTGAGGACTAAATTGTAATAATAGCTTTGTAATAGTGCCATAAAATGGTGTAATTGTTTTCAGAATATCGAACAATTAGGTCACTTTTCTGTTTTCTCTCGGTTTTGCCATCGCCTCTGTGTTTTGCCCAGCTTTCATGGTATCAGAGTGGCGATCTTACGCCGGAGTAGTAGCTGGTAGAGCCGCAGTAGCTGTTGGAAGTTCATCTGGACTGTCAGAGATAAGTCCGGCGCTGAATCGTGCAGAGAGTGTGGAATCAGGCAGAGGCACAGTGATGGATGATCCTTCGTTTCCTTTTCATCTTCAACAATCCGATAGCTTGTCTTCCGTCATGGTTAGTCCTCCGCTTAATGGATCTAACTATTTTACATGGAGTAGGGCATTCGAGATGGCCCTAGTTTTCCGGAACAAGCTAGGTTTTATTGACGGGAGCATTCCAGTACCAAATGCAGATGATTTAATTTTTCCAGCCTGGAAAAGATGTAATACTTTAGTTGTGGCTTGGTTGCTGAGATCTGTCACGGAGTCAATTGCCTCCAACATATTTTTCATCAGTAATGCGGTTGAGATATGGAATGTTTTGAAAAGAAGGTATGCAGTTCCAGACAGATCTAAGATCAGCGGGTTGCAGCAACAATTGTTGATGATTAGTCAAGGAGAAAGATCAGTTGATGCATATTATACAGAGATGAATGGAATATGGGAAGAATTGAAGAATTTTAGGCCAATTCCTCATTATAGATGTGGTACTTGTAATGTTGAATGTTTTAGACGTTTTGGCGAAGAACAGATGGAGGACCACGTATACAAATTCCTACATGGTTTGAATGATAAGTTTGATGTAGCTAAAGGAAGAATTCTGGCAATGAAACCGTTTCCAATGTTGGATGAAGTACAACATGGTCATACAGGAGGAATCTCAATATTCTGGACAGATGAATATGCAGATGAATATGCAAGAAGGGACACAACAAAGACAGGTGTTTTCAGCTTATAGGCTATCCTAATACAGCCATAACAAAAAGGGGCAAACAACCTATGAATTCTCATAAAGTAGGAGGACAAGTGGCTGTTGTAACTGATTGAAGAAGTTGTGATGATGATGGTCTTACTTTGAATGAAGTCAAGGGGCAACTTCAAAGGATGATGGCAATGCTTGATGCTCGAGCAGAACAGCCGGTGCCTGCAATTTCTTCTTCTTCAAATTTGGCTGTTGTGACAGAAAACACCTTTCTTACTATTTCTTCTAAAATTTTCTCCAACACTGCAGGTATACATAAAGATTTGAATTCTCAATTTGCTGTTCAAAATCTTTCTTGCTGGATTGTGGACACTGGAGCCACAAATCACATTTCTAACAATTTTAGCTCTTAGTCTCATTTATGTGAGTCAGCTAATAAAATCTGGTTTGTATTATGTTTTTTTTTTTCACAAAACTTGTTGTATTCAGGCCCTATCAAGATGATTGGACTTGCTAAGGATAGAGCTGGTTTATACATTCTTGAAAATGACGAGGAAGTACATCAAGGTCTGGAAGCTGATTTGCAAGTTCCTTTCATTCAGTCCTGTCAAACAGTCCTTCCTCAAACTTTTGATGTCTGGCATTACAGACTTAGTCACCCCTCTACTGAAAAGGTGAAAGTTGTTCAATCTTGTAATCATTCTGTCTTTTTCTACCAATGGTGTATATTCTATTTGTCACTATGCAAAATAGAAAAGGAAACCTTTTCCTGTAAAATAGAAAAGGAAACCTTTTCCTATTCATCAGAATAATAGCTCCTTTTGATTTGATCCACTGTGATGTCTGGGGCCATTTATGCAAGAATCTCTCACTATTGTTGATGGATGACTTGGTTGTATATGATGAGGTCTAAATCAGAAGTTTCAAATTTGTTGCCTCAATTTTGCATAATGGTCAATACTCTGTTTTCTAAACAGGTGAAAATAATTAGGACTGATAATGGAAGTGAGTTTCTGTTGATGAGGTTCTATTCTGATAAAGGAATTATTCATCAAACTTCCTGTGTAGAAACTCCTCAACAATACAGAAACAAAAAAGGGAGTGAATCAAATGGACAACCCTGTTCTTGATAACATTAGTTTGACTATCGATAACTGACGAGATTCTTAAAGCAAGATAAAATGCTCCGGAGACCCTACCAACACTTAGGCGGATGCTCCCGCTGCCGGTTTCCTTGGTGCAGCTTGAGTTCCTTCTCTAAAGCCACTCTTGAACCTGCGAGGGACGTGTCGGAGATACCTCATTCTTCCTGTGCCGGTGGTCTTTCTCCGGATAGCCTTCACGCTCCAGTTGTCTGCAACAAACACCCAACCAATTGGAAGATAAGCCACGTGTCCATACCCATACAATGCAAATACATAATATCATCCGCTAAGCGACAACCCCTTTCTGAAAAGATTGGCACACCAACTGCATTATGGAAAAACCGTAGCAAAGCCATCCAAGACAAGCTTTTGGTTTTCATGCAGGAGCCGACTAGAGAAGGGTTTATAAACAAAAGACAAGATTGCAAAGAAGGAGACCAAACGAAACACAACACTCCCAGCACTATATAACTATCATACACAATCTGCTATATAAGGCTAGAAACCTGTCGGCCTACAACATCAGCAGTTTACCGAACCAACAATTTCACAACTATAAAAAAAAAAACAGCTCACCACAGGATGGGAACACCAAAACCACAAAGCTCAGAAAATACTATTTAAAATAAAAAAGCTCAGGTTGATCACCATCCGTGCTCTGTTGCCACAGATAGAAAACAAGCTCCAATAAGCATCAAGTTCTAACCAGCCAGCTCAGACTAATAAGTGTAGCATCCCCAATCCAGGAACAATCCCATTCATAAGAAAAAGAACAGATGGAAGCATAGGCCTATGTGATCCCAAATAATCCTAAAAGACCATCACTGTCATAGCATACACCCCCAGAACCACTACCGCCTGATTACCTCACAAGTAAGCCGGCAAATCCGAGCCACACTCAACTATCAACAAGTCGGTCAATTTTCACATTTTCCTGAAATCAGCCAAATGAAAAGCCGTGCTGTGTTCCGATCCAAGAGAAAAGCGACCGTTGCGAATAATCGGCAAAACAAACACACTAAACAAACTCCTCCGTCAAAAAAAAGAGACGGAGGGAAGGACGTACATTTGCGCTTGCGGGCGGCGGGGAAAGCGCAGGCGGAGCAACGGCTCTTCTGGAGGTGGAAGCTGCGTCGGCCGCACCTCACACAAAGGGTGTGGGTCTTGTTCCTCCTCTTACCGAAGCTTCCCGTTCCCTTACCCTGCACAGCTCAAAACAATCCCAATCTCCATCATAATCTCCGAAACGACGAACGAACAGAAAGAATCCGTCTACCGATCCGGTAGAAGGGTGGGGACATACCATTCTGACTCAGAGGCGGAGGAAGAAGCTCGAAACCCTAGCCGGACTTCGGAAGAGGCAGACTTTTCGGTTTTATAGATGCCGCCTTCGCGGTAAAGTAGGGCTTCAATTGGGCCGGAATAATTGGGCTAGGTACATGGGCTTATGACATGGGCCAAAATGCAGCCCAATTCTACAAATTAATTGCGCTCGGCCCACGGAAAACCGAGCATTCATTTTTTTGTTTTGCACGTGTTGTAATTATTAGCTGACTTATAGGTTGCCCATTCCAAGTAAATAATGTGACATCACGTGGTGGGGAAGTTGTTTTTTATTTAAGTTTTGGGTGGTCCACCACTCTTTACTGTCCGTCTCTTGAATGTTCACAACAGTACGAAAATGACACCCTCATATACATTTACCACAAAGGATTGACATTTTGTACATGCGACAAACGCTTATTGTCCGAGCGATGAAAAGTTTAAATTCCTTTAAGGAGATATCGAATTTAAAACATATTATATATAATCAAAATGACTTAACGGTGTTATTTCGAAAATTTTTGAAATTAAAAATTTGTTTAATAATTCTTTTTTCTAAACTAAATTTAAATCCCCCGCTTCCGTTTTAACTAAAACCAGTCGATGAATGTGCGTCCCGTGGGGATAACGTGGTCGGATGCACGCCCTTTGCGTCCGGGCACGGGACAAAATGTAATAAACTCAAGCGGCAACAAACGTATGAAAATGGTAAGAAGGCCAAGAGAGGATAAGAAAACGATAAAACACGCACAAACATTCGAAAAGCCCTGTACTGACCACCAGGAGGAGGAGGAGTAATGCCTGTTGTGAAGACAAGGGGCTTGTTCCGCAAGTCCTTCGAGAACATCACCGAGCTACTCTCCTGCCGGGGATGCCGGGAGCACGGCGCGGATGTGGCAAACCAAGCGGTGCGATTCCGCTGCAGGGAACGGCAATGCGAATGCTCATCCGGGAGAACGAGGATGGAATTTCCCAAGGAGGTGTACGAGGAGGAGAAGGCTGTGAAGACGAAGGTTGCGGGGACTTCCGAGAGGAAGAAGAAACAGGGAAGTGGCCGATGGGAGAAGGGGACGGCGAGCGAGGGGGAGTTTGATCTAGCGAGGAGGATGAAGGAGCTGGACATGATGGACAGTGACGGTGATTTGGAGCAGGTGTTGGACGTCGAGGAGGCACTGCACTATTACTCGAGGTTAAAGAGCCCTGTTTACATGGAGATCGTGGACAGGTTCTTCATGGACATGTACAATGATTTTTCCACCCCGCCACGCCTGTCCCCCCAGCTGCAACAACAACACCCATCTGCCTTGTCCAAGCACGGCACGAGTTCCAGGCGGAGGCTCGGATCGTTCTAGCGCTCGGTTCTGGGAACTTAATGGGTTGCCCGACTCATCGGCATATGTGTAAAAGATTTGCCCAGCTCCCGTTCGCACGGATTGATTGGCTTACGGCCAGCCGCAGTTTCATCTTACGAACAGGTTGTATACACGTCCGTGTCATCATTTTGACTCAAGATCAGGCGAGCTCGTTCAAATTCCACACAATCATGCAACAAAGTTCTTGCACTTGACTTTCTTTCTTGTCCATGCTCTTTAGACAGCAAATACACTTCTGAAAGAGATACAAAGCCTTCGAAACCAAAACATAATTCCTCTGGTGAGCTGTGTACGGCACAAGCAGTGAAGGACGACTCCCGGCAATGTCCTCGTATTGGGGTATGGAAGCCTACACCCATGACTTGTATATGGTAACCTTTAGAAAGAAAACCAGAATGGCATATATCTGGATTTCTGCATAATTTTAGTAGCCACAAGACGAAACCAAGACGCTGTGCTCTTTCAGACGTTTCTGGAAATTGGTCAGGCGAATCTGCAGTTGACGGATACCCGCAGCTTTCTGAACCAGGATGTTGTTCAGTCTTGCTATGTAATCGTCGAGCTGGTTTCCTGGTTGGTCTGCTTCAACAAGGAGGTCCATTTCCTGAAAACATAAACCAGTAGACTGAGGTCGAAAATGCTTGGACCTCGTGTCTTTCTCACTGGTATCATGACTTATAAAGTAGTCCATCACATCGAATCGAATTTGCACACTCTAAATGAAAAGTTGTGCGATGGACGATAAGGACTCCTACCTCTTTTACGATGTTCATGGTATCTTCAACCTGCTTCCGATGAGCATTTACAAGATCTTCCTCTTCCTGAAAGAAGAACCAAGACTTCAGCAATGGAAACACCTCATTAAAGGGAATTTTTAGAGACAATTCTCAGAGATCATGCCTGTAAAAGTGCATCCAAATGATCCCCCATGTGAGTGGTGTTCAGATTTGGCTTCTGCAAATCTACCCTCTTTAACTGAGGGTTGGGTTTCTGGAACTTTGTTTCTGCCAAAGTGGCAAAACTGCTGGGCTCTTGCTTCCCATTGTTCTTTTTTGGCTGAGGGGCCATCTCAGGCTCATAAAACTCTTCAGAAACATCATAATCATCTCCATTTTGCTCCAGCAAAGAACGATTCATTTCATCATCGAAATTGGCAGTACTGGTTGCAGTGGAGGATAAGGGTACAATAGTCGACTCTTTTAGGCTTAAGGAAGAGCAGACCCCGTCTTTCTTCGGATTACTTCCTTTAGAAAGGCTTTTAACCCTGGAAGCAACGACAGCAAGACATTGTTAAGCAAGAATTCCCGGTTGTAATTTAGCATGCTTTTGTGTAGATAATTCACCTATCAGCGTATCTCAAGGTATTAAGAGTGTGTTCACAGGAACCCGAACTGGGAGAGATGCAGGAAATCATAACAGTGCGGGAGTTGCCGATGAAGGAATCCCTTAGCACTTCAGTCAACTTACTACCTCTGAAAGGAATATGGCCCTGGTCATTGTCCAGAGCTCTAATGCATTCCTTCAACGCAAGCAGGCTCTTGTTGATTTCTGCGCCCTCCATCCTGCCACACAAATAGAAGTTATAATTTGCAGACCCAAGGAACAATATTTAGACATAGATGCCTGCCTTTCAGGTCTAAGTCCTACAACAAAACGTTGATAACTCTTTGAATCATGCAAAACGGATACAATTTGTAGTTCGTAAAAGTGATGTATCGTTGTCGTATAACTAAATTGTTTCAATCGTACAGTTCCCAGAAAAGGAAGGTACTATGTTCTGTCAGAGCGTTGCATTACCTGGTCTGTTTGTCATTATCAGTAGTATCTGCTCCTCGTTCGCTTCCCGCAAGATCTATGAATGAAAGCTTTCCAACAACACGTGCAGGCTTCGACTCACTTCCATCAACAGACCTCTTAAGAGCGAGCTGAAGAATAGCATGAGACCTAGAGGATTCTTCATTAGCGCCTGTTGTGCCAGTACTTCTTGTGGCATTTCCTCTCTCAATAAGCTCCTTAATCATCTCCACATCTGACACCCTATGCTCCTGTAATCCAACAATGCAGACTTGCTGCTTGCCATCCTCTCTCATACAGAGTTTCCTGCAGATATACTGTCCTGAGTTCCAGGAAAACAAGCACCAAATCCTATAGAAGTAGCCAAATGTAAGAACACAGCAACAGGAAGCCTACTTTCGGTCACAGAGCAGATCGAAGAGTTTCCCCCCGTATATCTCAAAGAAGCTGACAAATAGTTGGAAACCTTGGTTTCGGTAAGTGTGATTCATCAGTCTCAAGATGTCCCTTGAAGCTTTGAGGGGGAGTGGTTTCATAGTGTAAGTTTTTCCACTGCCTGAAGACATTAAGAAGCAGCAGAGTAAGTTGATTGTTTTATGAACAGAGGGTTGACAAGAACATGCTCTGTTTCTCGATCAGTCTCCAGATGAATGCATGTAGCTTTCATCCATTGACAGCCAGTATTTACATTCAGCTAGTTTCATGCTTTTAATAATCCTGCTTCCTTCTCTAGAATTAAGCTTCTAAATAAGGTGACGTACTGTCTCCGACTCTTCATTCCGACATATCTCAAGAGGAGGTCAAGTAATTTCTCAAAACCACTAATGCGAAACTAGTAATGAATCTTAGAGCTTGAAGGAAAAATAAGAAAGCTGACAGTTCCCCAAAAATTGATCAAAGTTGGATGATGGATAGACTCATTAACAATACAGAATAATTTAGCTGACAACTCACCCGTCTGGCCATAAGCAAAGCAAGTTGCCTTAGTCCTTTGGAAAATTATGGGGACTATGGGCTCAACTGTCTCACTGTAGACCTGCATACCGAGGAAAGCTAAGCAAAGACAGGTAGCTTCCTCCAATAGTCCAATTACTTTTAGATTTTGGAGTAACTCCCATGAAAAGTTATCAACTCACATCATCATTAGAGACCTCTTCATTCAGTACAGCATCAAAAACAAATTCATGTTTTTCCACATATTCTGTCAAGTCAACCTGAAAAAAAAAGGTGGTCAAGTCGTCATAAATTTTAACAGGTTTCTCCTCCGATGTGGAGGGTCAAAGACCTAAAAATCCATTGAAAAATATATTCCATATTCTTGAATATTCCCTATCAAATCTGGTGAAAACAATATCATTTATGTATCCACCTAGTTTGTTAACCAGAAGACATGCCTCCAATACTTCCAGATGGACACAAAAGAGTTCCTTTCTAAACATTCACACATTATGCTAGAACGGGAATGCTCAAAATCTACCTTGAGTTTTGTCTCGTGCACTGTCAGGGAGTTGGCAATTGTCTCCACGATATCTTCTTCGTTCTTTGTTAATTCCTTCTTGTTGAGTGGCCTCTTTCTTACCTGTTTTGTGGTGGGAATATTAAAAATTAAGAAAAAATAAGACACCCTAAGAGTTATTTTCAAATGTCTCCGATGACAAGGTCATCATTACAAGACCACCGTCTAACACAAAAGAATACGGTGCAACATATCATAAGCCAGTATAATTAACATCAGGAACCAAAACAAAAGCATACCACCACTTTAATCTTTGCGACAGAACTGGCTTTATCCTTGTCAGCAGCAAAACTCTTCAAGAGGACATTATCTGGTGCAGCACGAGTTCTGCCCGCTTGTTTATTGATCCACATGTATGGTTCGGCGTCATCAAAGCTTCTAATCCGACCAGGATTGAGCATAGAACGATCGTCATTCATGCCAGAAGTGGGCATCTGTACATGATACAACATTGTTACTGTTATTGAAAGAGAAAGATAAACAAGCTTCCAGTAAGCCATAAAGAAAACCAGCCATGCAGTAATGTAACTTGAACTCCGCATTCAGTGAACAGTATTCATAACATGTGATGGAATACGGAATCTGGCAAGGCTCTTGCACGCATCCTGCCTGTAAATAAGCCCCATATAACATTCATCTAGAAAAATCTATTTCATGCGGACATCCTACCTCCGGAAGAAGCTCGGTGTCAAAAGAATGGAGATCCAAAAGCCCAGGACTGTATTCGCCCGACTCATCACCATCCTTTCTCTGGCTGGACAACAGGGAATCCTTGGGAGGTGTTGAAGGCTCGTTGAGAAAATCATTGCCTCCCATGAAGCCCCTCTGCAAATTCCGGTACATCCTTGAAGCTTGACCGCCACCACCAAAGTAACCAAAATCCTATTCAAATAGATGAAACATAAGATATTAGATCAGTTAACGAAATCATCAAACTCAACAAAATAACAACAGATAACTCCATTAACATTGTAGCCCAGGTTTACTTACCTTAAACACAATTGGATTACCACACCGAGGACAAACTTTTTCAAGCTGGAAATTTTACATCTAATCGGGTAGTGACTGCTTCCTAAACTCCATCAATAGTGAAAACTGAACAGCATAATCCAGATCATAGCGATCTGAATCTCATAAATGAACCACACCTGTCGATCCGAGACCTCAATTCACATGCCTTTACTGCGAAGCAAACCTATCTACACCAGGTTCCGATTTGCATTTGGGAGCATTAAATTCAAATCCACGTTCTCCCATTAATAACAATTTCAAAAAAAAAAAAAAAAAGCAAGAGCTGGAAACAACCAAGTGTCCAAATCCTCGAACAACACCAGATCTACCGTGATCAAACAAAGCCGTACGGACACCGACCTGAAGAGTACCACCGGCGCCGTTGGACCGCAAATGCTGGAGGCCGGCAGACTGCAGCCACCTGACATTGGAGGAGGAGGAAGAAGAGCTGTTGGTGTCGAAGAACTGATCGGGGTACTGCTTCTGGTGATGGACCAGCTGAACCCCCACGGCCGCACCGGATCTCTTCCCCATAGCTCCGGTGCTCATTCCACCCAAGGCGACGACAAAAGAAAGGCAATCGCCGGAGAAGAGCAAGTCCCTCAGCTCTCTCACCTACGAGGATCGCCGGCGAGGTCGGTGGTAGGCTTGCTCACGTCATCCGCCGGCAACTTCGCGGGGGTTTGGGAAATCAAATGGGGTCGAACATGTAGGAGAAGAATCTCTTAAGGCGCGTTTGGTTCAGGAATAATTCCGCGGTCCCGAGTTAATATTCTGGGATGGGAAATCATTGATCGGAACCAAACAGGTCCCCCATTGGGTTTTGGCCTGTTGTATTGGAGACTTTGAATTTTGAAATTTGTGGGGGAAAGACAGGAAGGAGAGGGACAATTGACACACGTGTCGCACTCACGTGTGAAATGTCAGAATTTGAAAACAAGATTTCCCCCACCAATTTTGTCCATTCATCCCAAATGAGAGTGTTTTGCTCAGACCACTAAATAATTGATATTTGTACACATCGCCGGAGGGATTCAGCATAAGACGTCGCAGCACTAACCCTTCTTCTTCTTCCTACAGCGCGTTCTCCGCGCGGATGTCGGCCGTGTTGCTACTGTCGAAGAAACATCGGAGTGCGAGCTCGTACGCTGCGAATATGGCCCCATTCACTACGAATGCCCGAGCAACTGCCGTCCCAAGTCCTCTCCATAGTACCCCGTATCCTTCCTCTTGTACGCTCCTCCTGAAGCAGTCTGCGATCCCCGCGTACCTCGCGGGAGATGACCCGGACTGGGACTGTAGCCTCGTCTTCACTACGTCCAGCGGGTAGCTTCCTGCCCAGCTCACCACCCCCGCGAGCCCCCCAGCAACGAGCATGGTCCTCATGGTTTCCTGTCCGTTCTTACGGCATCCAGGATGGAGTTTCTCCCGGATGTACTCGTATGTCCAGAAGTAGAGGCTGTGTGCCGGGGCGTCCCTAAGCATCGTGATCGTCAGGCCGCGGTAGAGGCCCATCGTTCCCTCCGTTCTGAGTATAGTCCTCGCCACCGTCACCGGGCCTGGTTGAGGGGATGGTCTGCGGGAGGGCTGGTTATAAGCTGTTGCAGATGTGTCCTGTAATTGGAGACGGATCTTGACGAGTTCGACGGGAGTGAGCATGAGGCTCTGCAAAGCGCCGGTGAAGAATCCCCCCAGGGCAACTCCCTTGTATGAAGGAGGGTCGTGCGGAGACGCCGGCTTGTCGGAGGCACGCGACAGGACCGCATAAATCTGGAACACCATTGCATTCTGCACAGAACAAACAAACAATCAGATTTAATCGACAATGCTGCGAACGAATAACAAAAGACCATCGAACCCCGCCGCCGTGACCGACCTGAAAGGTGACGGAAGCCAGTGGCGCCCCCATCCCGCGATAAAGCCCGGCCGGGCCATCCATCCGAATCACGCCGCGCAGTATGCTCCACGCGGATCCCGACCCGGCCAGCTGCTGGCGGATCCGGAGGGTGTCTAGCGGGTAGCCCGAGACAATTCCCGCGACGCCGCCGCACCCGCCAGCCACGAACTCCCGACCCCAGCTGTTCGCCAGGAACTCCGGCCAGAAATCCATGCCCGGAAACCGAAACCGACAAGAAGGCTCGAGCCTTTCACTTGCAAATCGATTTCCGAGACCGACCCACTCCTTCTCCCGCGACAAAGATAGACCACAAACCCAGAAAAACTCTGAAAAGCCTAAAACCAATCCAAGAACTCGGTGGCGGTCTCCTGCTCTTGTTCTAGCCCCCGCCTGTGGGGTATTATTATATCTGTCGCTGAGAAAACTAAACCTGTTGTGTTGGGCAGAATTTGTATCGGAAAAGATGAAGAAGGGAAGGGACGGGAGGGGAAGGGAGAGCCAAATATTTAAGGTGGATACCGACAAAATAGTGGGAGCCACGTGGCGTGCTGTGGTGGCTGATTGCTTTTAGTCGTGGTCCGATGACGACAGCAAAACAGATTTGACTCCCTCCTATCTCTTTACCCAGTGATTCACCAAATATTACTATCTAGAAATATAATTATTCTTTTAAAATTTTTCTTTCCAGTGCATGGTGTTGAGTTTTTAGGTAAGTATGAGTAATTACATGTGTAGCGGAAACTGAACGAGCAGCTACTTAAAAAGACCAACCCCTGGGAGCCATAACAAGGAGACCACTGTTTGTTCATTCGCAGCATTCTTCAACTCGGAACGGAGATGCCCTCCACTGCTCCCTTTGGCGAACTCCGCGAATATCGCCACGACCTAATGGGATTCAAGAGACTGTGCATCACGAGAATGTCGGCACTTCTAAATTTTGTGTTTCTTTTGGTCACTTAAGACCATCTCAAATAATATAACACAATGCATGTCTGATATGCAGATTAGATATGATCTGCAGATTAGATATGTCGTAGCAATTTTGAAGTTGTAGAAGTAAATAGTGTCATGTTCCATCTACTGAATGGGCCGGCCCATCGTCGGATCTTATCGGGCCTTCCGACCCATTCGATTCCCGGTCCAGTCGAACCGGTCCCCCCCCCCCCTTCCCCCGAAGGCGGTCGCGCGGTGGGTGGGATATAAGCGAACCAACCAAATCCACCTAACCGCCACGGACGACGGCGTTCGACTTCTCCGACGAGTCGCGATGCCGCTGTCGACGCTCGCTGTCCTCCGTCCGCCTTCCGCCACCCTTTCTCCGTTGGTACTTCCTGCGCCGTCATCATTGGATAGGAGCGGCGTCTGCAGTCGGTGCAATTACGCCCCCGTGCGCTACAGTTGGGCCTCGCTGAGGCTTTGTTTCCCTCCGAGAGTGGGAAGGAGCAGGCAGGTTGTGAGGATGGCCCCCGACGAGGAGAAGATGACCCGACGGTCGCCTCTCGACTTCCCCATCGTAAGTCACGCAGCGAATTCAAGTCGTCATTTTGTCGCTGTCGATTACCGTATTTGAGGTTTGCGACCGATTGGTGTATCTGGTGTGGTGTATGAAGTTATTAAGGAATAATTGATTTCATTCTATTTCACTGTGACCCGGATTCAAACTAATCATCAGGCGTTTGGCTGGAGGAGGTGGTGTTGTTTTGGTTAGAACTCTGGGAACATTTAATTGTGGCAAGAGGCGTGGTTGGTTGTGCCACTTACTGATTGAGGCTCGGGCACTGTGATTCACGCAATGTTCCTCAAATTTAGTTGGGAAGCTCGAGAATTTCAAGCTCATTTACAGAAAGTTAGTCTGAGGGTTGAGATTTAGGTGAAGTGTCAGAAAGCCCCTGTGAGATGAGCGAGAGTGCCCGCAATCACATTGCACCCGCTTTCCATTCTTCTACATTCCTGAATCTTTACTAGTGGGATAGTTGTTAATATGGCTTGGAGAAGCTAAACTAAACGTCATCTGTGTCTTCGTGCTATGTTCAACTTCAAATGCTTGTTACTTTCATTATTTAGATCTTTAACTGCTCTGGCACGCGATGGTTCAGCTTAAGATAAGTTGATATCAGGGCAAGGATTGGCATAACTACGAGTTGTTCAGGATTTTGATTGTTGTGTACACATACAGCCGACTCTCGTTGAACAATGCAAGCTGAAGGGCACTTTGAGTAATGGGATTATGATGTTACTTTGTTTTAAGTGATTTTATCCTGTTATTTAGTGATGTCTGTCTTGAGTTGCTCTTGACTAATGTTGACCTATCAGGAATGGGAGAGACCAAAGCCTGGACGAAGACCAGATATATTCCCCCAATTCAGTCCAATGAAGACACCGTTACCCCCACCTCTCCCAGCAGATCCTCCCGAAGAAGATGAAGAGGAGGAGGAAAAGAAGGAAGAAGAGGAGGAAGACCCTGAGAAAGAGGAGCCCGGGGAGAAACCAGAAAAACAATGAAAATCATTGAGCAGTATCAGGCCCACTTAGATGAAGGAAGCACTGTAGTTTTGAGCATTTTGAGTTGCGAGGTCGAGGTCGATGTGGCCCGAATGCTTCCCCATTACAATAGTGGCTCAAGTAGATGCTTATGTTATGCATTGGAGAGAGACACGTTTTGGGGAAGAAGTAGGAGAGGGGGGATATCTTCAATGAAATATTATGTAGCTGCAGAAAGTATTTGGTTGGAGCCGTGAGTCTCGGGTTAACGACGATCGCTTGTCTCACGATGGACCGTGTCGCACCTCGAACAACGAAGGCCGACAATGCTTGGGTGGAAGGGACCCCGGATGTCGTGACGCGTAAATATAGGAGGGGTCTCGCATGTTCATCTTATCTACACGAACAACAACAACAGTCCAGAGATATATACTTTGCTGCAGCGATCACAACTAGGTCGTCGAATTAAGATGTTATCGAAGTGGTCAGACAAAGTCCTGACACTTCACATGGGCTAATTTTTTTCTTGTTTGACCCAACAAAGGTCGACCTTTTAAACTTGTTGGTGCCCATAAAAAGAAATGCCTCGAAGGAACTAACAGCCACCACCCATCACTCGAATAGACTTCCATCGGAAGAAATGGTTCCTGTCGTGACTGCGATTTCCTTGTGTCTTCTCCTTGGTTGCCATGTTGGAGTCGTTGCAGGCATGTACGGCACCAGTTGCGGGGTGAAGGCTCCTCCGGAGGCGCAAGACTACCGCCTCTGTGTACAGAATGTTTTGACAACGGTAGTTTACAAGACTGCCGACAACGGTTTCAGTTACTCCTTCCGGAAATCTTTTGGCGCCCACCTCGAGGGTGGATGCTATGCCCACGGGGCGTGCAGCGGGCGCCTCCATCCAGACCAATGTACTAGTTGTCTCAGAATCGCGATGGGTAGTATGTTCCTCTTTTGCTCAAACAGCGTCGGGGCACAGACAAAGCATTACGATTGTCGGATCCGGTTCGAGAATCACCCTTTCGATCCCAACTATTAGTTTGAGTAAGGGCTTAGCGGGGGATGAGATTGCTCCTATCCGTCCTGCTTTACTTACATATGAAATGTACGTGAATCCCATGGAATAAAGTCTCTGAGTTTGAAGTTTCAAACCCAAGTTCGCCAATGCGAGTACAATTTTGGTGCACAGATGAAGCTTCAATGCCGCCGGACCCACAGCGACTCTTCCCCTTTCGATCTCATCTATTAGTTTGAGTTGCGCTCGTGCCCGAAGAGACTGCTCCAACCCCTTCCCGTTTTACTTTTATATGTTTATGACGGCGAGGCGTCGTAACCTTCGAAATCGTCCACCCTACCAAGTATATGTTTTCAGTCAACCGATCAACTAACACTTTGGATTTTGGGAAGCAACAACAATAATAATTTGAGTGGATCCCGGGAGAGATAGGATGAAACCTTTCTTGAGGTATCGAAGTCACAGGCATGGATACTGTTTACATGTAGAAATTATTTGGTTGGATTAGTCATGTGTCTCGGGTCAACAACGACCGCGTCTCAAACAACGAACGTCCTGGCTTGAAGGTCAATCACGTTCATCGTTGTGCATTGGTTCGCCATCGCAATACTCGGAGCAATCATCTTTGAGACAGAAGGGATCTCGGATATCGTAAAGCCTTTTGTTTTCCCCTGCCTTGGGGACCTCCTGTTGTACACTTCAATTTGGACTCCTGTAGTGCCTCCATTCCCAGGGCTGTAAGACCTGGTGTCATTTTTTTAAGGGAGTTCATAAACTACTTGCAAGGTGAAGGATGCCTTGCTTGTGTCGTAATTCCAGAGGAATCCCCTGCAGCAGATGGGAGTTTCTTCAGATCTTCCGCATCAATCGACGATCCCGGCGTCCAACGCTTAATTAGCAAAGGACAACCAGCGACGTTGCCAGTCGCCTCTGCTCAAGATGTCATCCAAGCAGTCTTCTTTGTCAAACAGAAGGGAGCCCGTCCCAACACATGCTTCTATCAATCCCTTCCAACCCCCCACAGAAGGCGACCAACTAGCAGGCCTAGCCCAACATTTCCCCAGTCCTTGGAGCTTTTCGAGTTTTTACCTCCGGTAATCCAAGAACAATTGATGCTCGAAAGGGATCCCCATGGAAATATGCAAGTATGAAGTTTTAGTTTCTTGATAGCATGCTTCATATAGCATATTTTACGTATGGTTTCTTGCTGTTGTTCGTTCCACCTTTTTTCTAGGTGGCTAAGATAGAGACAGAGAAAATGCTCATTCAAATGGTGGAGACGGAGCTTGAGAAGAGGAAACAGGAAGGAACTTAAAAAGGGAACTTCAAAGGACAGTCCCACTTCTTTGGGTAGTTTCTGCTTGGACAGAGTTGTGTACATAGCATATGCATGAAAGGATAACCGATTTGAGTATCTCATAAAATATTGGCTAATGACTCAGGTAAGTACAAGCCTGTGATTAACAAGGCTATGGTGGAAGCTTGACGGTAAGAAGTTTATACTCTTGTCTCCTCTCTGTTATCCAAATCAATATCGCAGTGATTAAGAAGAGTCTTCTGAACTCATCGTGCCAACTTACATCCAGGTGCGCCGTTCAAGAAATTCGCGTCACTATGGGAAGAATGGGCCGTCAAGAACTGCCATATCAGCCCTGGTACCGCATCGTCGAGGCACTTGTTGGGCATATACTCGTATACCAACATCATCTCATGTTGTTCCAAGCAGAATCCCAACAGACTAACGAGATTCCGATGCTGCAGACGAGCCATTGTTTGTGATGGACCAAACAATAAATCTTTTTTTGACTTCCCGGGTGTCGCGGGTGGATCCCGTTTCCGGTTCCATTTAGAATGGATATCCTCCCATGACGATAAGGCTTCGGATTTTGAAAACGTGTCGGAGTCGCCACTAACTTATTTTAAGTTCAAGTTAGAAAAACTATAGAGATTCGTTAAGGTTCGGGAATTAGGGATTACTAAATCACATGCATCATAAAGAAAAGGGAGGCTTTAATCGTGTGTTTCTGATGTCCGATTTATTTGAGCTCGGTTTTAGAAAATGAAGTTGTTTGATATAAAAAATGATCTCGAGCTCAATAATGCTTAAAATGTCTACGTGAATCATTTTTAGAAAATATTTCTTAAAAATTGATTTTGGGCAAAAATGTAGACAATCATAGATTGATTAATGCCCTTAACAGTTTCTAAGCCAAAAAAAATAAATTCAATGGACAACCGGGTGTTGTACCATTGCTCGCTCTATATAGAATGCCCCCGTTAGTGTTTGTACCTCACGGTGCTGTTTTTTAGAATAGGTTGACAGCGAACCTGGCGAGCCGCTGATGCCGTAACATTGGTGAGTGCGAAGCCATCTTCAGAGAATCTTGATCTTAGGGAATTCAAAATAAACTCTCAAATATAACTTCCGTTGTCTTGAATATTCTGAATGGGGTGCGTGCCTTGGTTGTCCGCAAGACACGCCCCCGAGATACCTGCGTAAGTACCGGATAAATGAAGTAAATTGTTCGAGGAATGTCAATAATCCAAGACTCCAAAGGAGTATAATTTTTAATAAAAATGCATAATTAATAAATCATTAATCGTGCATCATGTTCGAATAGTCACGTGGATTAATAATTTACAACCCTGAAACGAATTAAACAATAATATTTCATCAATGCATCGTATTTTACACATTGCCAACATTATTATAAAATCATTAAAGTGAAATTGATACGGGATGCTCTTTAGCATGGTGTATCGCGGACTACGCAGCCAAGCTTTGAGGACCATTATAAAAAATGCTAAATGAAACGTTGAAATAGGAAATTGACATCAAACCCAAGATCAAATATGAGGAAATGGATGGGAGCTGACCGGGACGGCTTGGGCCGACGGGGCGAGGGCAAAGGACAACAACCTGTTGGGCACCTTCACGAGCACAGAATTATGCCACAGCTCCAAGCAGATCATAATGTCGGATGATGCGGCGAGCTTGATGACCGGCCATAGGCTTGAGAACTCAGCTAGCGAGAACCACGAATAGCCAGGACAGGAGCACGTGCAGGAGTAATGCATCAGAGGGGAACCAGGTAATGATTGAGTTCCTGCTCTGGTCTTGCAGGTACATCTGCACAGTGGTGCGGAACACAGGTGTGGCGAACACGAACAGGGGAATCAGTATGGTTGTGATGCCGCAACTGACGATCCAAGATCTCTGGAGGTATATGCACATCATATGGTACTGCCTAGCGCCGAATGCTTGGCCACGTAAGGTCTCATTTGTGCTGGACATCCCGAGCATGATGCCACTGACGAGTCTCACAAGAATGGTCTGTACGATGGCGAATGCGGCGAACGGCAAAGTGCCGATGTGGCCGAGGGGATCTGCAAATATGGCTGACGAGTCTTGCAAATCCAAAGGTTGACTGCGGACATTGGGAACCTGAAAGGGCTGGCAAAGGCTGTGAACTCGATGAGCATGATAAATACTCATCCATGCTCAGGAATGGAGAAGACCCTTGCACAGAATGCAAATCTGGCTGAGGCAACAGACAAGGTTGAGGATGAAATGCCAACTGCAACTGGGCTGAGAATGAATTTTGATCAACAATCACGGTCCAGTTTATCTGGTTGGACTGACCGAGCTGCTCCACGGCAATATTTTCCCTCGGGGCGCTAGGAGCCAGCGAATCAACTGGTTCAGCTGATCTGTTTTGTTGGCGGGATCCAGTTTCGAGCTCTCTGATGGCAATGGATTGTTGTTGGGCTTTGCCACAGAAGGTCCTGTTCCCGTAGTTTGATCTTCAAATAACATGCACTTCGTGTCATATTGTTCATGACCACTCTGTGAAGAAGATGCAACTTGAAAGGGCTGTGATATTGCTGCTGCTGTTGCTGCTGCTGCTATTGCTGCTGTTGCTGCTGCGGGTGCTGGTGCTGGTGCTACTGCTGCTGTTGCTGCTGCTGCCACTGCTGCTGCTGCTGTCGGTGCTGCTGCTGCTGTCGGTGCCGCTGCCGCTGCTTGCCGCTGCATTACGGATACTGAAGGCACCGAAGAATGATGTTCAGCTTCAGGAGGAACATTTGAGTTCACAGGATGCGATAGTCCTTGCCGATGCATGATAAATGGATGAAGAGCATTGACTGCTCCTGGTGGAATGTAGGCGGGCAATCCAAGCAGAGTTGGCGATCCATGTGAAGCACCAGGCACGCGTTCATTCCGAGGTAAAGTCATGCCAGAATTTCCATTTCTTGAAATACAGTTTCCAGTCCAGATCTATCAAGTTGGTTCCCCTTGGCGGTCATCCATCTCCTCCGTCAAGAAGACACCACCCCCAACATCAGACTACTGGCGAGCCTCTCCGTGTGGTGGAGCAAACAAGGTCGTCGTGGCCTCCTTGTTGTTCTCAAACGGGGAGTCGTTGGACATGCAGATCAACGTCAACATTTAGCAATCTGAGTGAGTGTTCAGGATTATGGAAATGGTGGAAAAATGCTCTTTTGACTTCGTCTCCGGTCTTATATGTAATGCTCTTTTGACTTCGTCTCCGATCTTATATGTAATGCTGACTTTCTCTTCCAATTGTTGCTGAAGGTTTATCACAGCATCCGGTTGACGCGGCGGACATAGAAAGTCACGGGATATCTTTTCGACACGATCTGGTGGGACTTTGGCTTAAATCTGATCGCCTACTTCATCGTCTCCCACGTAAGCCATTCTACATTATCGCCTCCATTAGTTGGTCGGATATTGAAAACGTCTTGATGGAGGAATTATCTGACGTCGCCAAAGGATAATCTGAAGTTACTGCCGCAGTCGTTGCTATCTCCGGTGTTTGTATATGCTACTGTGGCGGTAAGGAATTCCCGCAGACGTTAAGGCCGTGGATCTTTTGGTGACAAGCGATGTCGAAGAAAGGGGTGGGGGCCAAACTGTGATCCCTCATTTGCTGCCTAGACATGAAAGAAAATTAAAAGCAAACCGATTCATCGAAGACAAAAATAGAAGCAATGGAAGGAGTTTACCCGGAATTGACCGCCTTAGACTGGGGAAGCGAATCGAAACCAACGTGAGGAGCAAACTGAGACTGCTGCGGCATCGATGTACGGAGAGGAAGGCTCGGCCGGCTGGGATATAACCTGATGCGGTTTCTGGCGAGAAAATAAAAAGAGAACGATACCTTTGACGACGAAGCCTTTCTCTTTTCTCCGTGCTTCTCTCTGTCTGTCCTCCCGATCTAGCTATTTATTATTTTTATTAAATCCCCTTTTTTATGATTTTTCTCGATTTTATGGATTTTTATTGATTTTTGATAATTTTCTATGTTTTTTTATTGATTTTCGGAAGATTTGCAAATTTTTTAGTGATTTCTAAAGATTTTTAATTTTTCTATCATTTTTTCTGTGATTTTTGTAGAAAAAATTGGGTTATGACACGGGGTCCAATTAATTTGTCCATGTAAAACCCTGGAAAACAAAATTATAATCATATATTTGGAGTTTGCTTTTCTCACCGCCTTTATTTAAATAAATAAAAGTTATCAAAAATCTTCTACTTTGGTGGAAAAATATTATCATCGTGGTTTTTTATTTTCATTACCTCATAATTTTGTAAATTAATAAAATTGACACCAAAATAATAAAAGAAATAAGGAATGGCTTTCCCAAAATATTACAACAAAACAAAAAATGAAAACTTTGTTATACAATTCTTCTTCGTTTCCCACCTCCTCCTCCCCCGGAATCATCTTTCATTTGAATTTTGCTGCTCTCTCCTTCGTACTCACTATAACGGCCAATATAACGGCCATTAAATGACCGCAACTTGCCACAGTCAGAAATGCAGAGGTGACACTCATCGATCAAATGGGGCACGTGGAGCAACGAGGAGCAACCCCGGAGAACAACGCTCTTCAATCTTTTCAAGCTCAACAAATCCTGAATTCCGCAAATGGAAGGGCACCGATCAAAGGTCAAGTCCTCCAACAACTCCAATTGTTCCAGTCCTGGGATCTCCACCAACGATGTACACTCGTTGAACACAAGCACCCTCAGTCCCCCTCTATCTCCCTATGTTTGACACCCGGAGGAGATTACGGGATCCATTAATATACAATGTCATAAGACTGGGTAACGAATCGAGCCCACCAAACTCCATGTCTGTCAATATCAAAATTTCCATCTCCAACTCCGTCAAGAGTGTCAAGTTGGAGTAATGTTCCCAGGGTATGGCTGTTCGTATGCCCCAGAGCTTCAGATTACGTGGAGAGAAAGGAAGCTCCAGAACAGACTCCATGTCCGAAGATAACAAATCGAGAGTCTCAAGCTTGGAAAGGGAGCCCAACTCGGAAGCTCGGGTAAATGTAATCATTCTGCTTGGGCGGAAGAACAATCTCTTCAGCTTATCCAAACTCCCAAGCCCAGATATCTCCGGACGCTCTCCTTCATAGTCTTTTTTTATAGGAAACTCTCCATCAGAGACCCATAACTCCTTTAAGTTCGTGAGGACATCAAGATTTGGGAATGCCTGTAGCGACTTCGTCGAAAATGTCAAATCTATTAGGCTAGTGGGAAGTCTTGGAAGCTCCTGAAGCATCTCACAACCACCCAATCTGAGGGACTTAAGGCTCGTGAGTTGGCTGACCGTTGCTGGCAGTAAGGGAATGTTGCTCCCCGAAAGGTCCAATTCTTCTAAAGCCGATAGTCTCCCGATTTCTTCTGGAATTCCTTCGTCGAGAGGACAATCCCTAGCATTCAACACTTTCAGGCTGGTTGGAAGTCCTCGAACCTCCTGAAGCATCCGACAACCACCCAATTTGAGGGACTTAAGGCTCGTGAGTTGGCTGACCGTTGCTGGCAGTAAGGGAATGTTGCTCCCCGAAAGGTCCAATTCTTCTAAAACCGATAGTCTCCCGATTTCTTCTGAAATTCCTTCGTCGATAGGACAACTCCCAGCATATAAGAACGTTCGGTTCTTCAGATCACATATCGAGGTGGGTAAACTTCTGATCTCGTTATTCCTTAAGTTAAGTGTCCTCAAGGATTCCAACCTCCCAATTAATTCCGGTACTTCTTCAATCTTGCAACCAATCACAATTAGCTTATGTAAAGCTCTTGCAGAATAGAGCTCTTTCGGTAAACTCCTCAGAGACTGACAAAGGAAGATCTCCATATAAGTAAGACTGTCCAACTTACCCACCGAATGGTGGATTTCTTTCAACTTGAAACAACGCTCAAAAACCATGATCTCCAATTTTAAGCAACAAGAGAGGTCGGGTGACGTAGTCATGTCGCTTTCCCTGAACTCCAGCACCCTTAAGTGAGGCATCATCTGTAAATGCATGCACCACAAATTATAATAAGAAGAAGAGCGCTTTACACATTTACCTGCCAAACACATGACATATAGGAGGAGAGGATTTCATACCAGCTTTTCACCACCCCTCCATCCACCTTTGATATCATCGATTCTGAGAACAACTAATCTTCTCATCTTAAAAAAGTTGGGATTCAACTTTTTATTGCAACCCCACCACCAAAGCCACAATAAACTCCCCCGAATATTTCCAAAATCTCCAATAAGTTTCGTCCCATTTAGATCAAGAAACAACAGATTAGATAATCCACTGAAGTTCTCATCAGAGAATTTGTGTGCTTCATCGTATCTCCCCAAGTTCATTGCTATGATTTCCTTCGAGACCTTACAAACGAAAAAGTCGGCCGGCATTCATAATTACATTGTGCTCGATGAATAGTAATATTACGATGCCAAAGAAAAAATTCTATTAATATAATAGAATTATGAACCATTCCTTCATCACAAAATTGAATTCGACAAACTTAAATAACTCATTACCTGTTTTTGAAGTACTATCTCTAAGGCGTCCTCTGGATCCCAAAGTCTAGTATACCTTTTGGGTCTTCCATCGCCTTTCGACCGAATGATTTCTCTACCCATATCTCGAAGCTGGTCGTGAATCCAGAACTCACCAGATGAATCAATCTTTATCAATGATTTATTGATGAGTATCTTCACTCCACATTTTGGATACAAATCGCGAGCTTCCCAGAGATAATCCGCATACTTTCGAGGCATCTGATCCTCCCGAAAACACGCAATATCGAGGAAAATTTCCTTCTCCCTCCAGTCTAACCCATCGTAACTTACCTTCAGGATCTCAAAGACATCTTTTAGGGGAACGTTCTTCAGCTTTTCGAGCTCATACTTCCACGACTCTTTGCTCTGGCAACACAAGTGTCCTCCAATCACCACCAAAGCCAAGGGCAGGTTACCTGTGGTCTCAGCCACCTGTTTCGATAAACAAAGATAATCTTCTGGAGGCTCATCGATACCAAAGGCATGCCTGCTGAAGAGCTGAAGGGCGTAGTTGTCAGCCATTGTCTCCATTTCATAAAAATGAAGTAATTCGGAACCAGGACGAATAAATCGATTGCAAACGCTTTTATCCCTAGTCGTGATTATGACTCGACTGCCTGTACCTAACGTGTCTTTCGGGTCTGTTCCGACCAATTTCTCTAGTTGAGATAACCGATCCACGTCATCGAGAACCAGAAGCATCCTCTTGCCCTGAATCCTTTGTATCATCTCGCCGGACACATCGTCGAAGTTACACGATCTCGCGTATTGGCCACCGAGAATGTCCCCTGATAATTTGTTCTGCAACTTCGCAATCCCTCCATGACCCGTGGCCGACTCACGCACGTTCGAAATGAAACTAGACCCTTCGAACTGGGAAGATAATTTATTGAAGACGACGCTAGCAAGGGTCGTCTTCCCAATTCCTCCCATGCCATGAAGCACCACGAGTCTTACTCCCGAGGAGTCGCAGTCCAGCAGATTTAACATGTTGGAGACTTGATCATCGATACCTGTAAGATGATCAGGCAAACTTTGATCCTTGATTCTCAGCTTCACAAGAATATCCTGAACTATTAATCGGACGAATCTTCCTTCCCTGCACGAGGACGACAATAAAAATAGAGTAATTATACGGAATTCAGTCGCCGTAGTCATCACCATCTTCCTCCTGAGATTCCAATGCGTTTATTTCCAAAAAAAGTTTTGTATTTTAAAATATTTATTTCCAAAGAAAAAAAGAAATGATTCAAAAGAGAGAGTGAGAAAAATAACAAGGCTCCGATGGTTACCCCTCGAAATCATTGCATTCCCATCCGCTGATCCCGCCGACCGTCTTAAGTGCTTCCTCCCATTTCTCCACAACGTCCTCCCCGTATTGATCCTTGTGTGCGTCGAGCGCTTCACGATACAGCTCTGTACGCAGCTTTACGTCGGCCGGATCTGCCCCGTAGAAAATCGGCAGTATGATTTTCTGACCGATGTTCGAACCTCCGCAGAGATCCACCATCATGTCGAGCTCCCTGAGGCACCACGCGCTGGACGCGTAGTTCCTGGAAAGGATGACAGCGTAGACCCTGGAGCTGTGGATCGCTCGCTTGAGCTCTCCCCCAATTACTTCGCCGCGACGGATCTCCTCGTCGTCCTTGAAAACGCGGAGACCGGCCTCTGTCATGCACTCGTAGAGGTGGTCAACGATGCCGGAACGAGCATCGGGTCCCCGGAAGCTCAGGAAGACGTCGTACTCAGATGTGATGGAGGTGTGGGAATATCGGTCACTGGGTACAGACTCCATTATTGAGCTGCAATTGCTTATTTCCAAGCGCCCGCTCACAGAAGAAGGTTATGCGTATTGAATTGAATGGAAGAAAATAAAAAAGACTAGAAAGTGCTTTCCTCTTCCTTACGTCTGTCTGGATCCCATCAAAAGCGCTTTATTATCTAACGACTTTAAATTTTTTCCTCCTCGATAAAAAGACATCACACATATCCGAGGTGAGTGAGAAACCACTGTTTCATATTCATCACAAACCTAATTATGTATCATCTAAACGGTGACGATTTGACTAACTCTAATACTGTTAAAGGATCGTTAAACACGATTAACGAACGGATTACAATTGATTTTAATCATTTACAAACATGATTAGGCAACCGATTTCGAATTTTTACGAATTAGTTACATGAACTAATTCGTAACTTTAAACCCCATTACTTTTGTACCTTTCTAGATCACCATTATTTTTGAGCTTCGATTTAAACACCCATTTACAGTCAATCACCTAGATTACCATTACTCCTTAATCATCTCCTCATCTGACACCCTATGCTCCTGTAATCCAACAATGCAGAGTTGCTGCTTGCAATCCTCTCTCATACAGAGTTTCCTGCAGGTATACTGTCCTGAGTTCCAGGAAAGCACCAAATCCTATAGAAGTAGCCAAATGTAAGAACACAGCAACAGGAAGCCTACTTTCGGTCACAGAGCAGATCGAAGAGTTTCCCCCCGTATATCTCAAAGAAGCTGACAAATAGTTGGAAACCTTGGTTTCGGTAAGTGTGATTCATCAGTCTCAAGATGTCCCTTGAAGCTTTGAGGGGGAGTGGTTTCATAGTGTAAGTTTTTCCACTGCCTGAAGACATTAAGAAGCAGCAGAGTAAGTTGATTGTTTTATGAACAGAGGGTTGACAAGAACATGCTCTGTTTCTCGATCAGTCTCCAGATGAATGCATGTAGCTTTCATCCATTGACAGCCAGTATTTACATTCAGCTAGTTTCATGCTTTTAATAATCCTGCTTCCTTCTCTAGAATTAAGCTTCTAAATAAGGTGACGTACTGTCTCCGACTCTTCATTCCAACATATCTCAAGAGGAGGTCAAGTAATTTCTCGAAACCACTAATGCGAAACTAGTAATGAATCTTAGAGCTTGAAGGAAAAGTAAGAAAGCCGACAGTTCCCCAAAAATTGATCAAAGTTGGATGATGGATAGACTCATTGACAATACAGAATAATTTAGCTGACAACTCACCCGTCTGGCCATACGCAAAGCAAGTTGCCTTAGTCCTTTGGAAAATTATGGGGACTATGGGCTCAACTGTCTCACTGTAGACCTGCATACCGAGGAAAGCTAAGCCCTAAGCAAAGACAGGTAGCTTCCTCCAATAGTCCAATTACTTTTAGATTTTGGAGTAACTCCCATGAAAAGTTATCAACTCACATCATCATTAGAGACCTCTTCATTCAGTACAGCATCAAAAACAAATTCATGTTTTTCCACATATTCTGTCAAGTCAACCTGAAAAACAAAGGTGGTCAAGTCGTCATAAATTTTAACAGGTTTCTCCTCCGATGTGGAGGGTCAAAGATCTAAAAATCCGTTGAAAAATATATTCCCTATTCTTGAATATTCCCTATCAAATCTGGTGAAAACAATATCATTTATGTATCCACCTAGTTTGTTGACCAGAAGACATGTCTCCAACACTTCCAGATGGACACAAAAGAGTTCCTTTCTAAACATTCACACATTATGCTAGAACGGGAATGCTCAAAATCTACCTTGAGTTTTGTCTCGTGCACTGTCAGGGAGTTGGCAATTGTCTCCACGATATCTTCTTCATTCTTTGTTAATTCCTTCTTGTTGAGTGGCCTCTTTCTTACCTGTTTTGTGGTGGGAATATTAAAAATTAAGAAAAAATAAGACACCCTAAGAGTTATTTTCAAATGTCTCTGATGACAAGGTCATCATTACAAGACCACCGTCTAACACAAAAGGATACGGTGCAACATATCATAAGCCAGTATAATTAACATCAGGAACCAACACAAAAGGATACCACGACTTTAATCTTTGCGACAGAACTGGCTTTATCCTTGTCAGCAGCAAAACTCTTCAAGAGGACATTATCTGGTGCAGCACGAGTTCTGCCCGCTTGTTTATTGATCCACATGTATGGTTCGGCGTCATCAAAGCTTCTAATCCGACCAGGATTGAGCATAGAAGGATCGTCATTCATGCCAGGAGTGGGCATCTGTACATGATACAACATTGTTACTGTTATTGAAAGAGAAAGATAAACAAGCTTCCAGTAAGCCATAAAGAAAACCAGCCACGCAGTAATGTAACTTGAACTCCGCATTCAGTGAACAGTATTCATAACATGTGACGGAATACGGAATCTGGCAAGGCTCTTGCACGCATCCTGCCTGTAAATAAGCCCCATATAACATTCATCCAGAAAAATCTATTTCATGTGGACATCCTACCTCCGGAAGAAGCTCTGTGTCAAAAGAATGGAGATCCAAAAGCCCAGGACTGTATTCGCCAGACTCATCACCATCCTTTCTCTGGCTGGACAACAGGGAATCCTTGGGAGGCGTTGAAGGCTCGTTGAGAAAATCATTGCCTCCCATGAAGCCCCTCTGCAACTTCCGGTACATCCTTGAAGCTTGACCGCCACCACCAAAGTAACCAAAATCCTATTCGAATAGATGAAACATAAGATATTAGATCAGTTAACGAAATCATCAAACTCAACAAAATAACAACAGATAACTCCATTAACTTTGTAGCCCAGGTTTACTTACCTTAAACACAATTGGACTACCACACCGAGGACAAACTTTTTTCAAGCTGGAAATTTTACATCTAATCGGGTAGTGACTGCTTCCTAAACTCCATCAATAGTGAAAACTGAAAAGCATAATCCAGATCATAGCGATCCGAATCTCATAAATGAACCACACCTGTCGATCCGAGACCTCAATTCACATGCGTTTATTGCGAAGCAAACCTATCTACACCAGGTTCCGATTTGCATTTGGGAGCATTAAATTCAAATCCACGTAAAAAAAAAAACAGCAAGAGGTGGAAACAAACAAGTGTCCAAATCCTCGAACAACACCAGATCTACCGAGATCAAACAAAACCGTACGGACACCGACCTGAAGAGTGCCATCGGCGCAGTTGGACCGCAAATGCTGGAGGCCGGCAGACTGCAGCCACCTGACATTGGAGGAGGAGGAGGAAGAGCTGTTGGTGTCGAAGAACTGATCGGGGTACTGCTTCTGGTGATGGACCAGCTGAACCCCCACGGCCGCACCGGATCTCTTCCCCATAGCTCCGGTGCTCATTCCACCCAAGGCGACGACAAAAGAAAGGCAATCGCCGGAGAAGAGCAAGTCCCTCAGCTCTCTCACCTACAAGGATCGCCGGCGAGGTCGGTGGTAGGCCTGCTCACGTCATCCGCCGGCAACTTCGCGGGGGTTTGGGAAATCAAATGGGGTCGAACATGTAGGAGAAGAATCTCTTAAGGCGCGTTTGGTTCGGGAATAATTCCGCGGTCCCGAGTCAATATACTGGGATAGGAAATCATTAATCGGAACCAAACAGGTCCCCCATTGGGTTTTGGCCTGTTGTATTGGAGCTTTGAATCTTTAATATGGCTTGAAGAAGCTAATGCTTTGTTCAACTTCAAATGCTTGTTACTTTCATTATTTGGATCTTTAACTGCTTAAGATAAGTTGATATCAGGGCAAGGATTGGCATAACTACGAGTTGTTCAGGATTTTGATTGTTGTGTACACATACGGCCGACTCTCGTTGAACAATGCAAGCTGAAGGGCACTTTGAGTAATGGGAATATGATGTTACTTCGTTTTAAGTGATTTTATCCTGTTATTTAATGATGTCTGTCTTGAGTTGCTCTTGACTCATGTTGACCTATCAGGAATGGGAGAGACCAAAGCCTGGACGAAGACCAGATATATTCCCCCAATTCAGTCCAATGAAGACACCGTTACCCCCACCTCTCCCAGCAGATCCTCCCGAACAAGATGAAGAGGAGGAAAAGAAAGAAGAAGAGGAGGAAGACCCTGAGAAAGAGGAGCCCGGGGAGAAACCAGAAAAACAATGAAAATCATCGAGCAGTAACAGGCCCACTTAGATGAAGGAAGCACTGTAGTTTTGAGCATTTTGAGTTGCGAGGTCAAGGTCGATGTCGTCCGAATGCTTCCCCATTACAATAGTGGCTCAAGTAGATGCTTATGTTATGCATTGGAGAGAGACACGTTTTGGGGAAGTATTATGTAGCTGCAGAAAGTATTTGGTTGGAGCCGTGAGTCTCGGGTTAACGACGATCGCTTGTCTCACGATGGACTGTGTCGCACCTCGAACAACGAAGGCCGACTAAGGCGGAAGGGATCTCGGATGTCGTGACGCGTAAATATAGGAGGGGTCTCGCATGTTCATCTTATCTACACGAACAACGACAACAGTCCAGAGATATATACTTTGCTGCAGCGATCACAACTAGGTCGTCGAATTAAGATGTTATCGAAGTGGTCAGACAAAGTCCTGACACTTCATTTGGGCTAATTTTTTTCTTGTTTGACCCAACAAAGGCCGACCTTTTAAACTTGTTCGTGCCTGTGTAACTATGATTCAACAACGACTTTTCACAGACCAGACGAACAAAGCAGAGAAAAGAAGTGGGAAGAAGAAGAAGAAAAAGGTAGAAGACGAAGGAGAAAGAGCAGTGGGCTCAATCCTTAGAATTAGCCGAGAAAAAAGGTTTACAATGGTTCTTGTAGATATACACTAGATAAGATTCTTGTCGCGGGTGGATCCCGTTTCCGGTTCTATTTAAAATGAATATCCTCCATTGACGATAAGGCTTCAGATTTTGAAAACATCGGAGTCGCTACTAACTTATTTTAAGTTCAAGTTAAAAAAACTATAGAGATTCGTTAAGGTTCGGGAATTAGGGATTACTAAATCGCATGCATGACAAAGAAAAGGGAGGCGTTTATTGTGTGTTTCTAATGTTCAAATTTATTTGAGCTCGGTATGAGGAAAAGAGAAATTGTTTGACATTAAAAAAATAATTTTGAGCTCATTAATGCTTAAAATGTCTACGTGAATCATTTTTAGAAGAAAATTTCATGAAAGTTAATTTTGGAACAATAATAGATTTATTAATGCATCGGGTGTTGTACCATTGCTCACTCTATATAGAACGCCCCCGTTAGCATTTGTACCTCACGGTGCCGTTTTAGAATAGGTCTACGGCGAACCTGACGAGCCGTTGATGCCGTAATGTTAGTGAGTGCGAAGCCATCTTCAAAGGGTCTTGATATTCGAGAATTCAAAATAAACCCTCGAATAAACATAACCCATGTTGTCTTGAATGCGTTGAATGGGGTGAGTGCCTTGGTTGTATACAAGGCACGCCCCCGATATGCCTACGTAAAAATCGAATAAACGAAGTAAACTGTTCGAAAATAATTTGAAATTAGTTATTTTTTGAAAAATATCTTGTAGTAGACCCATGAACTCTTAACAGGAAACTATTAAAAATTATCATATGTTATAGTTGAAATGAAATAAACTCAAAAGTTTTTAAAAAATGAATTTTAAAATGTTGTAAAATACAAAACTTTGAAATTCTGAAATAAATAATTAAAATCTCACGTTATTAAGTTAAAAAAAAAGTGAAAAGAATTCCTTCAATTGCAACAATTAGAATCTTCACGCTCGTGTAAATACAATTAAAAATTATAAAAATTTAAAGAAATAGAAAGCATTACCATCGGGGTTTCAAGACGGGAGGTGAAGCTTCCTTCGAGAACAGGGAGTCGGAACCAGGCCTCGAGGACAAGGGAGCCGGGCGACTGATGTGGTACGTTGGGGTTCGAGGTTGCGAATCCAAGACGCTGGGACAAGAGGCCGGTGGGTGAGCGTCGGATTTTGGCCACCGTGGCCGGATTTGGACGATGAGACTCGGAGTCGGAGTCCGTTGAGGATGGGGGCTGGAATCAGTAGTCGGCCGTGGTAAGAAGGCCGCTTCTTGCCGTCGCTCTTGTACTCCGGGGAGCTGAAGTCAGGGGTAGACAGACACCTTGAGAGCCTCGTCGTGGCCGCAGCTGCTGGCTCAAGAAAAGCACCGACTGGGAGTCGTTGGAACAGAGGAATAGGGCCTGTCATCCGTTGATGGAAAGTCGGGAAGCATTGTCTGGGTCGCTGGAACGTAGGTGAATGACACTATAAAACTGGAGGAGCGACGGTTATTGCTAAAATTTATTACGTGGGATGGCGTCATTGGGGAGCCACAACAACAGATTGTTAAATCTGTCCTTCGAGCTTGGAGATCGTTGCCGCAACTGAGAAGCTTGCTGCGACAACCAGATTGAGGTCGGGACTGCATGGGAGGCTATCAATGCAAAATCTCTTGATAATTGTAGAACTTTTATTTAAGGTCGGAGTGCTTTCAACCCCCACACTTGTTTGTCGATGCCGTGAGGTGCTCCAAGAATCGCGCCTCCTCAGACAGTGGTTGGACAAAGGTCAACGTTGAGCAACCATTTGGCCAGGAATTGGAATCTTGCTTTATCGACGAATCCTTTGTTTTTTCTTTTTTTTCTCTCCCTCCTTCCCTATCTATTTATTATTTTTTATCGCATCCTTTCTTAAGATTTTTCTTGATTTTCATGGATTTTTGTTGATCTCTGATGATTTTCATTATTTTAACTGATTTTTGATGATTTTTATTGATTTTCGGAAGATTTGTAATTTTTTAGTGTTTTTCCGAAGATTTTCATTTTTTTTTATTTTTGTTTTTTTGTGATTTTTGTAGGAAAAAATTGGGTTATGACAGTTGCCCCTCTGAATATTTGGTAAAATTTTCAAGCAAAAAATTATTAAGAACCCAATTTTTTTGAAAGGATCACTAGGGCATCGCGTTTGTTAGTAAACGCTTGACCAGAAATGGCGTTGCACTTGTTAAAAATGCATAACTAAAAGCTGGTGAAAAGATGTGTAGCGTTCATACGAATGCTTAACCTGGAAAATTAAAAAAGGCGTCGCGTTTGTACGAACCCTCAACTAGGAAAATTGAGAATGGCGTCGCGTTTGTATGAACGCTTAACCAGGAAAATTGAGAATGGCGTCGCGTTTGTACGAACGCTTAACTAGGAAAATTGAGAATAGTGTTGCGTTTGTACGAACGCTTAACAGAAAAGAATGTGATGTCTCAATTCTAGAAAATGATTGTAAAACGGCAGTAGCCTGCTGTACTCTGTACTCCCAGGTAGCGCTGCCTGGAATTGCCTCTGCTGCGGGTTGTTTGTTTATCTAACCGATTTTGTCCTTTATCCACCTCGATCAGCTACCACAACTCACCAACTAGTAGGCCTAGCCCAACATTCCTGGGCTGTCACTTAGTCAATATAGTGAAATTAGTATTTGTATAGAGCATGAGTTTGCTCGGGTCTGTCCTGCGAGAACATCTTCAGAATTGAGTTTTACTGATAGCCAAATTGTCCTTGAGGGCTAGACCAAACAAAAGTTCCTGTGGTTTAAATTTACGTGTTGCCTGCACGAGGCAACGAAATCCATGAAGCCACCAGGAAGAGTGTCGTAACTGTTTTTTCGTCAGGTTTAGTATTTTTGCCGACGTTTGCTATTTTTTCCACAATTTACTTGTTGCTCATGGCGTATTCGTGTTATATAGCAGCTTGTTTCTTTGCGAGAAACAATGTTTCCTGGACCCTGAGTATATTGAGAATACTTCACTCAAATTGATGGGTTGGAACAACATAACAAAGTGGTCCTAATTGCTGCTACAAATAGGAAGCAAGATCTGATCAGGTATTCCAAAATGAGTTTTGGGAAGTATGAAGTGTTTGGTCAGTTGAATTATTTTTCTTTCCTAATGTTCAATTGTTGTCTGTCCAGTCGATTTGATTCGACCATCACCTTCGGCATCCCCTGATATGCAAAACTGCCCGAAAATGGCTGCAGCGAGTGAGTTTCTTGAATACCCCTGCGGTTGGTGGAACAGATATGGAGAATACCAGAAGCATACCTCAACGATCTTTGCCATCCAATACTTTACCTTTCATTTAGATATAATTTATTTGATTATACTATTTTGATTGCTCATTTATACTGTATCCATGGAGTTTATGAATCCATCTACTGCTCCCATGTGAATTGAAATTTCTTTGGGTACTTCCTAACCACAATTATTTTAGGTCTTAGCGACTTTATACCTACCGGAGGTAATCTTGTAAACCTTTTGTTGTGTTAACAAGCTAAGTGACTCCAGGAGATATTCGTCTCATTTGAATTTCACCTTGTATTATAGGTCTTGAAATAGTGATGCATTAATTTGTGGTCTGTGCAGGTGCAGCAACTGAGGGCAGAATGAAGTGAAATTCTTGCTCATGAGGGCGTTGATGAGGAGGGACTTTGGAAAAAGAAACTTATTCCCCAGTCCATGGAGCCTTTCGAGTTTTTACCTCCGGTAATCCAAGAACAATTGATGCTCGAAAGGGATCCCCATGGAAATATGCAAGTATGAAGTTTTAGTTTCTTGATAGCATGCTTCATATAGCATATTTTACGTATGGTTTCTTGCTGTTGTTCGTTCCACCATTTTTCTAGGTGGCTAAGATAGAGACAGAGAAAATGCTCATTCAAATGGTGGAGACGGAGCTTGAGAAGAGGAAACAGGAAGGAACTTAAAAAGGGAACTTCAAAGGACAGTCCCACTTCTTTGGGTAGTTTCTGCTTGGACAGAGTTGTGTACATAGCATATGCATGAAAGGATAACCGATTTGAGTATCTCATAAAATATTGGCTAATGACTCTGGTAAGTACAAACCTGTGATTAAGAAGGCTATGGTGGAGCTTGACGGTAAGAAGTTTATACTCTTGTCTCCTCTCTATTATCCCAATCAATATCGCAGTGATTAAGAAGAGTCTTATGAATTCATCGTGCCAACTTACGTCAGGTGTGCCGTTCAAGAAATTCGCGTCACTACGGGAAGAATGGGCCGTTAAGAACTGCTATATCAACCCTGGTACCGCATCATCGAGGCACTTGTTGGGCATATACTCGTATACCAACATCATCTCATGTTGTTCCAAGCAGAATCCCAACAGACTAACGAGATTCCGATGCTGCAGACGAGCGATTGTTTGCGATGGACTAAACAATAAATCTCTTTTACTTCCCGGGTCCAATTAATTTTTACATGTAAAACCCCGGAAAACAAAATTATAATCCTAATATTTGGGGTTTGCTTTTCTTACGGCCTTTATTTAAAATAAATAAAAATTATCAAAATCTTCTACTTTGGTGGAATAATATTATCATCGTGGTTTTTTATTTTCATTACCTCATAATTTTGTAAATTTACACCACTTTATGCACTCTCGATATTTAGAAGCAAACGGTTCGAAATAAGGAATGGCTTTCCCAAAAATATTACAACAAAACAAAAAAGGGAAACTTGTTATACAATTCTTCTACGTTACCCACCTCCTCCTTCCCCGAAATCATCTTCCAATTGAATTTTGCTGCTCTCTCCTTCGTACTCACTATAACGGCCATCAAATGGCCGCAACTTGTCACAGCGAGAAATGCAGAGGCGACACTCCTCGATCAAACGGGGCACGCGGAGCAACGAGGAGCAACCCGAGAGAGTAATGCTCTTCAATCTTTTCAAGCTCAACAAATCCTGAATTCCGCAAATGGAAGGGCACCGATGAAAGCCCAAGTTCTCCAACAACTCCAATTGTTCAAGTCCTGGGATCTCCACCAACGCTGTACACACTTTGAACTCAAGCAACCTCAGCCCCCTCCTCAATCTCCCTATGTTTGACACCCGGAGGAGACTACGGGATCCCTTAATATACAATGTCATAAGACTCTGTAACGAATCGAGCCCACCAAACTCCATGTCTGTCAATATCAAATCTTCGATCTCCAACTCCGTCAAGAGCGTCAAGTTGGAGTAATGTTCCCAGGGTATGGCTGTTTGTATGTCCCGGAGCCTCAGCTTACGTAGAGAGAAAGGAAGCTCCAGAACAGACTCCAAGTCCGAAGATAACAAATCGAGAATCTCAAGCTTGGAAAGGGAGCCCAACTCGGAAGCTCGGGTAAATGTAATCATTCTGCTTGGGCAGAAGAACAAGTTCTTCAGCTTGTCCAAACTCCCAAGCCCAGATAGCTCCAGACTCTCTCCTTCATAGTCTTTTATAGGAAACCCTCTGTCACAGACACTTAACTCTGTTAAGTTCGTCAGGACATCAAGATTTGGGATTGCTCGTAGCGACTTCGTCGAAAATGTCAAATCTATTAGGCTAGTGGGAAGTCTTGGAAGCTCCTGAAGCATTTCGCAACCAACCAATCGGAGGGACTTGAGGCTCGTGAGTTGACTAACAGTTGCTGGTAGGAAGCGAATCTTGCTCCTCGAAAGGTCCAATTCTTCTAAAGCCCGTAGTCTCCCGATTTCTTCAGGAATTCTTTTGTCCAGAGGACAACAGGAAGCATCCAATTCCGTTAGGCTGGTTGGAAGCCCTCGAATCTCCTGAAGCATCTCACAACAGCTCAAATTGAGGGACAGAAGGCTCGACAGTCGGCTGACCGTTGCTGGCAGGAAGCGAATCTTGCTCCTCGAAAGGTCCAATTTTTTTAAAGCCAACAGTCTCCCGATTTCTTCTGGAATTCCTTCGTCCAGAGGACAATACGAAGCATCCAACATTTTTAGGCTGGTTGGAAGTTCTCGAACCTCCTGAAGCATGTTGCAACCACACAATATGAGGTACCAGAGGCTCGTGAGTTGACTAAATGTTGCTGGCAGGAAGCGAATATTGCTACTTGAAAGGTCCAACTCTTCTAAAGCCGATAGTCTCCCGATTTCTTCTGGAATTCCTTCGTCGAGAGAACAACGCCTAGCATATAAGAACGTTAGGTTCTTCAGATCACATATCGAGGTGGGTAAACTTCTGATCTTGTTATTCCCTATGTCAAGTGTCCTCAAGGATTCCAACCTCCCAATTGATTCCGGTACTTCTTCAATCTTGGAACCAATCACAATTAGCTTCTGTAAAGCTCTTGCAGAACAGAGCTCTTTCGGTAAACTCAGAGAATGACAACAGGAGATCTTCATATAAGTAAGACTGTCCAACTTACCCACCGAATCGTGGATTTCTTTCAACTTGAAACAATCCTCAAAAACCATAATCTCCATCTTTAAACAACAAGAGAGGTCGGGTGACGTAGTCATGTCGCTTTCCCTGAACTCCAGCACCCTTAAGTGAGGCATCATCTGTAAATGCATGCACCACAAATTATAATAAGAAGAAGAGCGCTTTACACATTTACCTGCCAAACACATGACATATAGGAGGAGAGGATTTCATACCAGCTTTTCAAGGGGGAGGTAATGGGAAAGGGAGAGGGTGTATTTGCTGTTGGTTTTTAATCTCCCACGAGTTATGGGGTGATGGGGGATGGGGATTTAAGATTGGGGGGTGGGGGGAATTAATGATTTTTCAAATATATATTGACAGGTTACCATGTGGGTGGAAGACGGAACTTTTTCTTAGAATTTGCCATGCAACATGCGCGCAGAAGCGACCCAACTCAACTAATATCTCATTAGCAAATGAATAACGACTGGACTGGCCTTGGTCATATTCATTATTCATTCTCACGCAAGAAAAAGGGAGCTCTACACAGGAGTAACCGCTTGTAGATATTGATTTTATTCATTTGCACGTCTTATTTCTCGATTCGGCTCCTGGCTACGCCTTCTATTCTAACCCCCATCTTAATATTATTTTCATTTATCAGTTTATTAAGATGAATCCTCAGGCAGAGCAAGAGTATCCCATCGTGGGTTTGCGTTTTTGGATGATTGGCTTACAGGTGGAGGACAGGGACAATCGAATAAAACGTTCTGGATTTTTGTGATCAACAGGGGCTGAAATTTCAAACCCCCACCCACCCCAAGAGGGGGAATAAATGATGTATCCATAACCATGGGAGCCATTCAAAGATACGATACAATTTCAATATAAAGAAGAAGTTTAGCTGGTATTGAAAGATGTATTACTCCAAAATTTCTGTAATTTCTTTTGTAATAATTCTATTATGCTTTCGTTGCAAGAAAACACCCAGCTCGATACCCATTTTCCTATCAAATATCAATATTTTTGTTATAATAGTTACTACCTTCTTTTTTTTTTTTTTTTGCCCTCCAATGCACTTGGAACAAATAATATTTTTTCACTGTATTTTAATTTTACATATTCCCCAACCTGGAAACAACCCAGAGGAAGCACAAAGGGTGAAGGGAAAGTAGTACCCCAAAAATCGTAAGCTGCAATCCATGGAAGAATGTAATACTGGGGCGCATGTACAGTTGGGTTTGAGATTATTTCCGGAGAAAAAACAAGAGTTTTTCTGGAGAACACTTGACCTTCCCCCATATTCGAACTTTTTGAATACGTACAACGGCGAACCAGTCAGTAATAGCTTTGTTACTCAGCGTTAGTACGTATATAATATTTTACGAAATAAAGTTATTAATTTCCTCAAATTTATTGACTAATGTCCTCGTATCATGGATTTTATCCGAGAAAAATTGGAGAAATCGATGTTTGAAATATTGAATTTCCTCGAGGTTGAAATTAATATTTCAAATACCGATTTCTCCAATTTTCTTAGGTAAAATCGATGTTTGAAACGCCGATTTCCTAAAAAAATAAAATCGATATTTCAAACACTGATTTTAAAGGCATTAGTAAGAGAATTTTAGAACTTCTAACCCTACTCCTCGACCAAAATTATACAGGAAAAAAACTCCAAAGGGCAGGTACTCCAAAAAGACATCACCAGTGGGGCTAGGGGATTCTTTTCTTAGGTTGTAACAACACGATTGTGTTTATTTATGTTGATTTTGAAAAAAAAAAATCAAGAATTTTTCCAAGATAGTAAAAATATAGAGCTTGATTGGGTTAGAAATAATTAAAATATAGAGATGTCGGACTAGCCAATCTTCATCGTTAGTCAAATCAGGATAAGATGAGCCTAACCAACCAACCGCCATCACATGGCAAGTGATTCTCCCATGTCCAAATCGGTACAAATATAATATATTCAAATACGCCTGCCCTTACGGTGATAGTTGAATATTTGAAAAAAAGTATATCACTCGTGTTTAATAATAAGATTTTTAATCTTTACTCGGAAAACGAAGGCGACATTCGATATTAGTGGAGGCTTGTATATTAAGCCTAAGTTTATTAATGGGCTCATTCGCATGTAAGTGAGTTATGAATGGATAGAGTTCGCGCTTAACTAGATGCGTTTTTTCCACTTAAACGAGTGGAGGCAATTTATGTTTGGTTTAGGATCACATTGAAAGCTTTAGCATGAATTTGGCAAGCAATTTATGTTTGGTTTATCAAGCCCATGTGGGCCAACCCATGAAATTTAGAAAAATATACAGGTGGGATTGTAATCCTAGAAAACTCGCACCACAAGTTGAAAAGAAAAAAAAGTCAGAGAGCGGAAAGAAAGAAGAAAGAAAAGAAGAAGAAGACGGGGTCGATTGGAGTTGTATTCGTGTCAGTTTTCGACCAAACTTCACGGTATTGATCCTCACGACGAGCTCTTCATGTTGATGGTTGAGTCATCGTGAGATGTCGTAATTTCTTCTCTGGGTTTAGTGATGCTCTCGAAGAAGTACGCTCTTTTTCTTGGCTGGGGATTTGCTTCTTTTTCTTTGCATTAAAACAGATGATATTCTTCCTCTTGTGGTCTGTGAAGGATCAGAGAGACGACGAGAAAAATCCTTTCTCCATTGATTCCATCATCCACAGCTTCACTACAATCCAAGCACCGAAAACCAGAAAAACAAACTCCGCGCAATTCTGTTCTGTGTACAGCAGCACATATAACAAACTAACAGTAGCTGCTATTACTGAAACACCCTTCGTACTAAATGATTGTTAATGTACGTGGCCCTCTCTGGCCCATCTATCCCGTGGCCCTTTTTTACTGTAATTCTTAACTCCATTTTACAAAGGCCCTTCCATCTCTTTTCTTCTCCTTTGTCTAACTCCAGTGCTTTCATTATAGCTTCTAACTGTAACAGCCAAGCTTCATGGTTGTCCACAGTCTGTGCTTGTTTGACTGATTCGGAATCGGATCAAATTGGGCGAATCCATTTCATTCCACTCTTTGTTTCTTAAACCAAACACGCCCATGAGTTATTATCTACTAACAATCATCGATCCCCTAAACTAAATCCATGATCAAACTAAGCTCGTTCCAACGAGACAAAGGATACTCTGGATTAGTCAAACGAGCACAAACCACAAGAGGAAGAATAACTTCTCTTTTAATGCTCGTCATGTTGATGGTTGATGTGATGGTGAATCGCTGTGAATAGGAATATGAGGAGTACTTTGATGCTCTTGATGGCGGATGCTTTGTCTCAGATCGGGGTTCTGATTCTTTTGTGATATGGTTATTGTTGGTGATGCGAGGATTCACAAGTACAGCTGAATCTTCCCCTCTTACACAGGAAAAACAAACCCTTAACACAGAGCAAATTCCCAACGCATAAGTGTGAACTTCCCACGTCAGAGATATACCAAAAATGGCAGTCCTTCCACAAACCGGAAGATGCTAGCCGGAAACCCTCCGCTAACAAACTTCACCCACAACCTCCGCACACGCACCCCAACTCACCCCCTAGACGGTGATACATCTAGTGATACCTCTAGCCGAGCTATAGAAGAAATACTTGTAGAAATCCCGACTCGAGTAAGTGAAGTTTTGGAGTGGTTTTACCTCTCACATTGAGAGGGCTTACAAGTGTATTGTTGTGTCCTTCGGCTTTCCCACTTAAAATTGGAACAGGACGAGGTGAAGTCAAATAAGTGACGGAAGGAAGGCCCCCGATCAGTAAACCGGTTCAGCCGACTCAAATTTGAGCGACAAATTTTGGGCGACAGCCTATCGAGCGAAAGGATTTAGCTGAAGTCACCGCCCGTCAATTTATTACCAAAACATTCGAAATGATAGTGGTCCCAACTGTCGTCGTCGGCGTTCTTACCCTTTTCCATTTAGCAACGATTAACATGAAACATTCCGATTAACACGAGTGTTAAAAATCGTACTAACTTAACTCTTGTCCCGAACTTGATTGGATAAGACGGGATATGTTTTTAACTACATTTTATTGAAGCCAAATAGATGAAACCGACGCCAACAGTCCACATCCAACGACCAATCTTATATTTGAGAATCACACGAGATATGCGATTTATTTAATGATTGTGTTTCTCAACCATAGGAGGGGTCTCGCATGTTCATCTTATCAACACGAACAACGACAACAGTCCAGAGATATATACTTTGCTGCAACGATCACAACTAGGTCGTCTAATTAAGATGTTATCGAAGTCGTCAGACAAAGTCCTGACACTTCATATGGGTTAATTTTTTTCTTGTTCGACCCAACAAAGGCCGACCTTTTAAACTTGTTGGTGCCCATAAAAAGAAATGCCTCGAAGGAACTAACAGCCACCACCCATCACTCGAATAGACTTCCATCGGAAGAAATGGTTCCTGTCGTGACAGCGATTTCCTTGTGTCTTCTCCTTGGTTGCCATGTTGGAGTCGTTGCAGACGAGTACGGCACCAGTTGCGGGGCGAAGGATCCTCCGGATGCGCAAGACTACCGCCTCTGTGTACAGAATGTTTTGACAACGGTAGTTTACAATACTGCCGACAATGGTTTCAGTTACTCCTTCCGGAAATCTTTCGGCGCCCACCTCGAGGGTGGATGCTATGCCCACGGGGCGTGCAGCGGGCGCCTCCATCCAGACCAATGTACTAGTTGTCTCAGAATCGCGATGGGTAGCTCAAACAGCGTCGGGGCACAGACAAAGCATTACGATTGTCGGATCCGGTTCGAGAATCACCCTTTCGATCCCAACTATTAGTTTGAGTAAGGGCTTAGCGGGGGCTGAGATTGCTCCTATCCGTCCTGCTGAAATGTACGTGAATCCCATGGAATAAAGTCTCTGTGAGTTTGAAGTTTCAAACCCAAGTTCGCCAATGCTGAGTACAATTTTGATGCACAGATAAAAGCTTCAATGCCGCCGGACCCACAGCGACTCTTCCCCCTTCGATCTCATCTATTAGTTTGAGTTGCGCTCGTGCCCGAAGAGACTGCTCCCACCCCTTCCCACTTTACTTTTATATGTTTATGACGGCGAGGCGTCGTAACCTTCGAAATCGTCCACCCTACCAAGTATATGTTTTCGGTCAACCGATCAACTAACACCTTTTGGGAAGCAACAACAATAATATTTTGAGTGGATCCCGGGAGAGATGGGATGAAACCTCTCTTGAGGTATCGAAGTCACAGGCATGGATACTGTTTACATGTAGAAATTATTTGGTTGGATTAGTCATGTGTCTCGGGTCAACAACGACCGCGTCTCAAACAACGAACGTCCTGGCTTGAAGGTCAATCACGTTCATCGTTGCGCATTGGTTCGCCATCGCAATACTCGGAGCAATCATCGTTGAGACAGAAGGGATCTCGGATATCGTAAAGCCTTTTGTTTTCCCCTGCCTCGGGGACCTCCTGTTGTACACTTCAATTTGGACTCCTGTAGTGCCTCCATTCCCAGGGCTGTAAGACCTGGTGTCAATTTTTTAAGGGAGTTCCTAAACTACTTGCAAGATAAAGGATGCCTTGCTTGTGCCGTAATTCCAGAGGAATCCCCTGCAGCAGATGGGAGTTTCTTCAGATCTTCCGCATCAATCGACGATCCCGGCGTCCAACGCTTAATTAGCAAAGGACAACCAGCGACGTTGCCAGTCGCCTCTGCTCAAGATGTCATCCAAGCAGTCTTCTTTGTCAAACAGAAGGGAGCCCGTCCCAACACACGCTTCTATCAATCCCTTCCACCCCCCACAGAAGGCAACCAACTAGCAGGCCTAGCCCAACATTTCCCCAGTCCTTGGACCTTTTCGAGTTTTTACCTCCGGCAATCCAAGAACAATTGATGCTCGAAAGGGATCCCCATGGAAATATGCAAGTATGAAATTTTAGTTTCTTGATAGCATGCTTCATATAGCATATTTTACGTATGGTTTCTTGCTGTTGTTCGTTCCACCATTTTTCTAGGTGGCTAAGATAGAGACAGAGAAAATGCTCATTCAAATGGTGGAGACGGAGCTTGAGAAGAGGAAACAGGAAGGAACTTAAAAAGGGAACTTCAATGGATAGTCCCACTTCTTTGGGTAGTTCCTGCTTGGACAGAGTGTTCTGAATTCATCGTGCCAACTTACGTCAGGTGTGCCGTTCAAGAAATTCGCGTCACTACGGGAAGAATGGGCCGTTAAGAACTGCTATATCAACCCTGGTACCGCATCATCGAGGCACTTGTTGGGCATATACTCGTATACCAACATCATCTCATGTTGTTCCAAGCAGAATCCCAACAGACTAACGAGATTCCGATGCTGCAGACGAGCCATTGTTTGTGATGGGCCAAACAATAAATCTTTTTTTTGACTTCCCGGGTCCAATTAATTTGTCCATGTAAAACCCTGGAAAACAAAATTATAATCATATATTTGGAGTTTGCTTTTCTCACCGCCTTTATTTAAATAAATAAAAATTATCAAAAATCTTCTACATTGGTGGAAAAATATTATCATCGTGGTTTTTATTTTCATTGCCTCATAATTTTGTAAATTTACACCACTTTATGCACTTGATATTTAGAAGCAAAATGTTCGAAATAAAATAAATAAGGAATGGCTTTCCCAAAATATTAGAACCTAAAAAAGGAAAATTGTATGCAATTCTTCTCCGTTGCCCACCTCCTCATTCCCCGGAATTATCTTCCAATTGAATTTTTGCTGCTCTCTCCTTCGTACTCACTATAACGGCCATTAAATGACCGCAACTTATCACAGTAAACAAGGCAGAGGTGACACTCATCGATCAAACGGGGCACGTGGAGCAACGAGGAGCAACCCCAGAGAATAACGCTCTTCAATCTTTTCATGCTCAACAAATCCTGAATTCCGCAAATGGAAGGGCACGATGAAAGGTCAAGGACTCCAACAACTCCAATTGTTTCAGTCCTAGGATCTCCACCAATGCTGTACACTTGTAGAACATAAGCACCCTCAGCCCCCTCAATCTCCCTATGTTTAACACCCTGAGGAGACTATGGGATTCAAAAATATACAATGTCATAAGACTGGGAAGTCTTGGAAGCTCCTGAAGCATCCGACAACCACCCAATTTGAGGGACTTAAGGCTCGTGAGTTGGCTGACCGTTGCTGGCAGTAAGGGAATGTTGCTCCCCGAAAGGTCCAATTCTTCTAAAGCCGATAGTCTCCCGATTTCTTCTGGAATTCCTTCGTCGAGAGGACAATTCGAAGCATTCAACACTTTCAGGCCGGTTGGAAGTCCTCGAACCTCCTGAAGCATCCGACAACCACCCAATTTGAGGGACTTAAGGCTCGTGAGTTGGCTGACCGTTGCTGGCAATAAGGGAATGTTGTTCACCGAAAGGTCCAATTCTTCTAAAGCCGATAGTCTCCCGATTTCTTCTGGAATTCCTTCGTCGAGAGGACAATCCCTAGCATTCAACACTTTCAGGCTGGTTGGAAGTCCTCGAACCTCCTGAAGCATCCGACAACCAGCCAATTGGAGGGACTCAAGGCTCGTGAGTTGGCTGACCGTTGCTGGCAGCAAGGGAATGTTGCTCCCCGAAAGATTCAATTCTTCTAAAGCCAATAGTCTCCCAATTTCTTTTAGAATTCCTCCGTTGAGCGGACAATTTGAAGCATATAAGAACGTTAGGTTCTTCAGATCACATATCGAGGTGGGTAAACTTCTGATCTTGTTATTCCCTATGTCAAGTGTCCTCAAGGATTCCAACCTCCCAATTGATTCCGGTACTTCTTCAATCTTGGAACCAATCACAATTAGCTTCTGTAAAGCTCTTGCAGAACAGAGCTCTTTCGGTAAACTCAGAGAATGACAACAGGAGATCTTCATATAAGTAAGACTGTCCAACTTACCCACCGAATGGTGGATTTCTTTCAACTTGAAACAACGCTCAAAAACCATGATCTCCAATTTTAAGCAACAAGAGAGGTCGGGTGACGTAGTCATGTCGCTACCCTTTAACTCTAACACCCTTAAGTTAGGCATCATCTGTAAATGCATGCACCACAAATTATAATAAGAAGAAGAGCGTTTTACACATTTACCTACCAAACACATGACATATAGGAGGAGGGGATTTCATACCAGCTTTTCACCATCCCTGCATCCACCTTCGATACCATCGATTCTGAGAACAACTAATCTTCTCATGTTAAAAAAGTTGGAATTCAACTTTTTATTGCAACCGCACCACCAAAGCCACAATAAACTCTCCCGAATATTTCCAAAATCTCCAATAAGTTTCGTCCCATTTAGATGAAGAAACAACAAATTAGATAATCCACTAAAGTTCTCATCAGAGAATTTGTGTGCTTCATCGTAGCTCTCCAAGTTCATTGCTATGATTTCCTCCGAGACCTTAAAAACGAAAAAAGTCGACCAGCATTCATAATTATATTGTGCTCGATGAATAGTAATATTTCGATGCCAAAGAAAAAATTCTATTAATATAATAGAATTACAAACCATTCTTTCATCACAAAAGTGAATTCGTCCAACTTAAATAACTCATTACCTGTTTTTGAAGTACTATCTTTAAGACGTCCTCTGGATCCCAAAGTCTAGTATACCTTTTGGGTCTTCCATCGCCTTTCGACCGAATGATTTCTCTTCCCATGTCTCGAAGCTGGTCGTGAATCCAGAACATACCATATGAATCAATCTTTATCAATGATTTATTGATGAGTACCTTCACTCCGCATTTTGGATACAAATCGCGAGCTTCCCAGAGATAATCCGCATACTTCCGAGGCATCTTAACCTCCCGAAAACACGCAATATCGAGGAAAATTTCCTTCTCCCTCCACTCTAACCCATCGTAACTTACCTTCAAGATCTCAAAGACATCTTTTAGGGGAACGTTCTTCAGCTTTTCGAGCTCATACTTCCACGACTCTTTGCTCTGGCAACACAAGTGTCCTCCAATCACCACCAAAGCCAAGGGCAGGTTACCTGTGGTCTTAGCCACTTGTTTCGATAAATAAAGATAATCTTCTGGAGGCTCATCGATGCCAAAGGCATGCCTACTGAAGAGCTGAAGGGCGTAGTTGTCGGCCATTGTCTCCATTTCATAAAAAATAAAGTAATTCGGAACCAGGATGAACAAATCGATTGCAAACGCTTTTATCCCTAGTCGTGATTTTGACTCGACTGCCTGTTCCTAACGTGTCTTTCGGATCTTGTCCGACCAATTTCTCTAGTTGAGATAACCGATCCACGTCATCGAGAACCAGAAGCATCCTCTTGCCCTGATTCCTTTGTATCATCTCGCCGGACACATCGTCGAAGTTACACGATCTCACGTATTGGCCACCGAGAATGTCCCTCGATAACTTATTCTGCAACTTCGCAATGCCTCCATGACCCGTGGCCGACTCACGCACGTTCGAAATGAAACTAGACCCTTCGAACTGGGAAGATAATTTATTGAAGATGACGCTAGCAAGGGTCGTCTTCCCAATTCCTCCCATGCCATGAAGCACCACGAGTCTAACTCCCGAGGAGTCGCAGTCCAGCAGATTTAACATGTTGGAGACTTGATCATCGATACCTGTAAGATGATCAGGCAAACTTTGATCATTGATTCTCAGCTTCACATTAATATCCTGAACTATTAATTGAACGAATCTGCCTTCCCTGCACGACGACAATAAATATAGAGTAATTACACGGAATTCAGTCGTCGTAGTCATCGCCATCCTCCTCCTGAGATTCCAATACGTTTATTTCCAAAAAAGAGTTCTGTATTTTAAAATATTTATTTCCAAAGAAAAAAATAAATGATTCAAAATATAGAGTGAGAAAAATAACAAGGCTCTGGTGGTTACCCCTGGATGGCTTTGCAGTCCCATCCGCTGATCCCGCCGACCGTTTTAAGTGCTTCCTCCCATTTCTTCACGTCCTCCTGGCCGTGTCGATCCTTGTGTGCGTCGAGTGCTTCCCGATACAGCTCTGTTCGCAGCTTTACGTCGGCCGGATCTGCCCCGTAGAAAATTGGCAGTATGATTTTCCTGCCGATGTTCGAACCTCCGCAGAGATCCACCATCATGTCGAGCTCCCTGAGGCACCACGCGCTGGACACGTAGTTCCTGGAAAGGATGACAGCGTAGACCCTGGAGCTGTGGATCGCTCGCTTGAGCTCTCCCCCAATTACTTCGCCGCGACGGATCTCCTCGTCGTCCTTGAAAACCCGGAGACCGGCTCCTGTCATGCACTCGTAGAGGTGGTCAACGGCGCCGTAACGTGCATCGGGTCCCCGGAAGCTCAGGAAGACGTCGTACTCAGATGTGACGGAGGTGTGGGAATATCGGTCACTGCGTACAGACTCCATTATTGAGCTGCAATTGCTTATTTCCGAGCGCCCACTCACAGAAGAAGGTTATGCGTATTGAATTGAATGGAGGAAAATAAAAAGCCTAGAAAGTGCTGTCGGTTTTGGCGAAACTTCCTCTTCCTTTCGTCTGTCTGGATCCCATCTAAAGGGCGTTATTATCGAACGACTTTAAATTTCCTCCTCAACAACAGACATCACACATATTCGTCCGATGGGACCTCGTTGTGTCTTGTCTTTGGTTGCCATGTTGGAGGAATAGCCGACAAGAAAGACATTGAACAAGCCTACTGGGGGAGTTATTCTGATCCAGGAGTCGGCCTGCAAGCTTAAATAAAGAAAGCTGTCTATTCGTTGCCGTAATCGAGGGGACCGCCAACCACAGTTTCAGTTACTCCGTGCGGGACTCTTTCCGCATCGGCAAATGCTATGTTCACGGCACGGCACATCGTAACGTGCATCACCATCCACACAAATGCATTGATTGTCTCAAACAGGTTCCAGCTAATATGCCCGATCTATGCAAACACAACAACCGGAGACGGAAAAAGCTCCAAGACTGCCAGATCTGGTATGACTATTTGCCTTTTGATCCGATCACACCCAATGAGACTGTTTCGACCTCGTCATGCTTCACTTTAATCATGTCAGAGCAATGAGGCATCACAATCATGGAATTATGACTATAGATATGTAATGTGGCTTAACCTTATAAAATGAAATGGCGATGATGGAAATATACGATGAAACTCTTCAAGGGTATTGTCCATCATGAGGTATTGCATCATCTTCCTATAGTCAAGTAGTCTAATTATATTAGTAGAGACACGGAAGGTATAGGCCTTAGGAATACAGACTAAGCACCAATGGCTGCAGCCAAGCAGAAAAATTACTGCAAACAAGCTAAAGGTTCATGATACGCAGAAGCCAAAGAGTTGAAACCAATTCATGTTACATGGTGCGGGTCACCACCCTTCACATAACTAGACGCTGGACCATCGTAAATCAGAATGCACCAAAGGATGTAATAATATCACAATACAGGAGAAATTACGGGCTGGTTCTCCTCATTTCTTCCCACTTTTTTTAAGTCCCGCTCCTCCGAAAGTCCCCTTCTGTGTAGCCTTTGATTTGAGATCCTTCAATGCCTTCAAGGAGAGACAACCCAATAAATGCATCAAATTAGACACTACCCCACTGAAAAAATGATCACAAAAGAGAGAAAAGGCAGCAGTTTTAAGCATATACTTTTTCTTCCTCTTTCTTCTTCTGCAGGTATGCCAGATCCGCCTGATGAAATCACAATAGATGTAAATAAGAGAGCTCAACCTAACAATAGCAGATAACGGAAGCACCATATCGAAAAAATGCGGCAAGGAGTCAATGCTGCAGCATAAGCACCAGGAAAGGCCGAAACTGCATAGCAGATACTCTTTGACGAGGCAATGATTGAATTAGAATCACCAGGTCAAACAACCAATAGCAATCCCGCTTTTCTCATATATGTGTAAATAACAGGGGTCAAAGATTGTTCCTATTGTTTTACAACTGAGTCGGTATCTCCTAACATTAAAATACATCTGATAACATCAAAACAGCCGAAACCTTCGCATCCAATACTCCCATAAAGAAGCACAACGGATCGTTGCAGGGAGTATCAAGGAGGAATAATTGAGGATCGATAAACGAATCAGGAAAATCAAACCCGTATCCTCCAAAAACATCAACAGGCAGGCAAACAACTTTCACAGAACGAACGAACCACACCACGCCACACCACACGCACCTCGTCGTACTCCTTCTTGTCTACCTTGGGCGCCTTCAAAGGCTTCGCCTTCCCACCTAACAAAGGATAACCACAAGATCAACCCAAATTCCCACACGATCCCAACCGATCAAGAAGGAAAAAAAGAAGCAATCCTCCTTACCTTGCTTAGACGACATGGCTTCGGATCAAAATTAGGGTTAGGGTTAAGCGAACTCTCTAGAGAAAAGGCGGAAGATCGCAATCCACGCCGAACCCCAACCACAACTTCAATTCCCGGGAGTTCAAAGAGACAGCTTGGGAATTCCCCCGTTCTTTTATATACCCAAAGAGGGCGAGCGTCCCACGTGCGCCTCGCTCGTGTGAGAAACCGGGGCCGTCCAATCTAAGCAACCGGCCGGGCCGGGCCGAAATGGGCCGCGAGTTCCTTTAAATTTAGTCTAATCCCCGTTACAAAGAAGGAAAGTGTCCCCAAAAAGCCAGAATAGTGGAACACAGATTCAGGAATTGATAAGAAGACCGACGGCAAAAGATTCTACTCGTACAGGGAGAATGAATCCGGTTTATACACACCAAAACCCTCCAACAAAAACAGATGAATCGGTGAAATCTCTTGATCACGTATGTCTTTAATGGATGACCGGCTTCAGGGGATGAGCTTTCAGCTTCGACAGGTCGAGACATGCGTCCAGCTCCTCATCTAGTTCTCCCACTACACTTCTGCCAAGAGTTCAAGACCATGTGAGGTTAGCTTGTTAGAGAGGGTTTGTATGCACGGAAGAAAAAATTGCTGAACCGAGATTCAAAAGGTGGGGCGAGACCATTACATGTTGTCACCCCTTATTATGTAAAGACCCAGGACAAGTTGCTGAACCCCCTCCTGAAATAGGCAAGGAAGCAAAGCTATCGTGATTTTCTGACGGATGTAGACACGGGTATAGCCAATGCACTAAGAATATTGGTTCAGGGTTCATGCAGAAAACCTTTGTAGAGTAAACTCGCTCATGGGATTCATCCAGAATGATGTTTGTTGCCTGATCAAAACCCTTTAATACACCCTGAGAAACAATACCACGTTTCTGGTCATCGACATTCACCTTCAACGAGGTAAAACAAAGAAAATACAAAATAGAAGAAGAATAATAAGGAGAAGCCAGGCCAGAGACCTACCACGATGTTGCGTCCATCATTTGTGATAACTGATATAATCTCTGTCCAAGATTCAGTGAAAACCACATCAATTCACTCTAAAAAATATACCCTTATTTCCAACAAGAAATAACAGTGCTGCCGAGAAATCTCCAAATGGGACAGATATAACGCAAGAAGTCGCCTTCTACAGGAATTTCAAAGAAAGCAGCCATTGCGAAATCTAATTGCCACACCTAGAAAGGTGGTTGCTAATCAACCACATCCTACAGCAAGCCCGCATAGAAATTTCTAACACCCACAATGAACCTTCAGCAGGCGAATCCATGTATGTCTATTGAGAAAGATTTCTAGGTAAACTAAAGTTTTAAGGACATACGATCCACAAGCGATTCTAGTCCAGGGCCCGTCGACATCCTTCAGGCTTCTGGATCACACCACACCAACAGAGTTCACCGTCCTTCTGAGGCCCTATCGAACCTTCCCAAACACTGGCATTAGGGCAAACTCCCGGTCAGAATCCGGCACAAAACGAGGTTGGCCCAACGCCAGTCAAAACCGCAAAAAAAAAAAAGCTCCATTTGCAACCTAAAACCAAGTCCATCTAAATCCATACCACAAGCTTTCGAAATCGTGATTTCACCCTACTAACAATGAGAGAACAGTCGGGGAAGAAACAATTGAACTCTCCGGCTAGACGATGATCTCATAAAGATAATGAAGAGGGAAGACAAGATTAGGAGGACACTCACCGGAGGAGGCGGCGGAGCAGAAGGGAAGAAAAGGCGCGCCGATTTTGAGGGTGTTACAGCAGCTGCCGGCGAGAGTAGAACTCAAATAGAAGTCTTTTGTAATAATTACAAAATAAGTCCTCATATTTTATACCAATATTCTTCTCACCCCTACTGCTTTTTCAATGCATTCACAAACTCTGAGTCGTAGTTAAAATTCCATTGACATATTTACACGACAGGTTCCGAACAAAAGGATGCTCACACCATTCCCTCCACTTTTGATTCAATGCGGCTATCACGTCTGTAGACACGACCAGGATCGAGACGATTCTCGAGGTCGAGAAGATGCTCGGAAAGAGAATGGTCAAGGTAAAAGAACCCGCCAGAGACTATCCTCGACAAACTAACCAGCAAAAAACCTTTCCAGGATCCGACACCCTGGAGTAGTTCGGTGCCAATGAATTGTACATGACGATTGGAGAGGCGGTTTTCCACACTTCCTCGCAGTGGAAACCTAAGCTGTGAAATACAGGGTAAGCTCTACAAACCGAAGAGTGACGGGCATAGATAATAAGTCATCGCGAAAATGTCTGCAAAATTTTGCTCCCGAAAACAGTGAATGTCTGTAGCATATGTTCTTTCCCTTTCAATTCTCCCAAACCTAGCAGAAAACAAATGTCTTCTACATCGGAAAAACTAAATTAAACTAATCAGCATTTCATGTTTCCTGTTGGAAAATTGATTCCCATCAAGATTAGTGTGAATCACAATGACGATTAGAACAGAGCTTTTCTCTATGTAGCTTCGATGTTGAGTATTGAAACAAAACAATAAGCGTAGAAGAATTTCATCCTTCATCTGCACCTAAAACCTACATTATGCAATAAAAAGTATAAGGCCCAATTGTGAGATTGGGCATCTCCTTCCGCAGTTGAGGATTGCAACCTCAGAGGATTGTCCTGCTGTTATCGTGGCCGGAGTTTACTGAGATGTGCAACCTCAGACAACATCATCATCGTTTACTCCAGTTTCAAGATAAGACCCACCTTTACATCAAACATTTGCAACACAAAAGATTAAACATAGATGCGAAAAGCATTCGTCATGAACTCAAAAAAGGAAAGCTAGAGTTTGTCTTCTATAAGATTAAGAACGTTTCTTGTAAATAGCAGGAATGGAAGATCCTTACCTGATCGTTGGTACTGAGTAATGGGAATCTCCTTCAGTTCACGTCTGATGCATAAATACTCTCCTAATAAAGCCATCACTGCCAGTCCAGTTCCATTAACAACCCACCAAGTCATGGAAGCTGGCCAACCTCCGTATGCAATGCATATAAGGAGATGAATTATAAACAATGTAGCGGAAAAATCGAGGCACTTCTTTGCTCTCTCTATCAGATAAAGCATGTAACCAGCTCTGCATACATAAATTGCACTTTGAATTAGATTCAGTTGTCATAATTGTTGATCTGCGGCTGGCAAAATAACCAATGACAGAAACAGAAGTGAAAATTGCATCTCTGGAAAATGCAATATAATGTTGTAATTAATCTAAAGATAGAGCTTTCAAAGCTCAAGACTTCACATTCCCAACAGACAAATACCAGACCATACATGACCGCGTATCCCACAGCCTGCCAGTAACCACTTCCTCTAATTTCATGAGTAGAAAAGGGATAAACACCTGTCATTCCATCACTTAAACGTGACCATGTTCCATAAATGGGTACTCTTCCTCTTCCCAAATATTTAAGGACTTTTAATCTAATCTTTCTTCCATGAAGAAGACCCTATCTGATAAGACCTCCTATTTCACATTTATACCACATTTAAAAGATCAAGGAGACCCTGAAGCAGAAAGTTATGCATTGCTAATCAAATCTTCCCAGTCAAAGTAGTAGCAATCGAAGTCCTAGACCTGCCTTGAACAGCAAATAGCAGCAACGCACAAGTCCTAGGTGAATTAAGTTTTCTGTCAAGACGAGGGAACCCTGCAATTGCTGTAAAGTAGGAAGAACGCATGATAACTAAACTACTGACCTGCCCTTATAACATATGTTTGTCTCCTTTTAGTGACTATGGTAGATAGAGCCATTTATGTTCTTCATGAAGAAGAGTTCTTGAGTAACCACCAGTAGCAAGCAAGTGTTCACATCTAACAGTATTTCAGAAGGAATCAAATAATACAAGGCATACGGCTAAGAATGGTCCCACAAACTAAATTCATTCCATCTTTCCGCTGGGAAAATAAATTACAACTGATGAACCAATTAACAGAACTACAAATTATCTAACCACTACTAGATCTACCCAGATGTCCTTATTACAGTGAGTGGATAATCTTCATTAAACACAATAGCATAGATTCTATACAGGTCGGGTCAAGTTCAAGGATCCTTCACAGGAAGCGCAGCAATCCTTCAATTCATTGAGATGGTCAAAAGGACCAAAGAATATCAGACTCACAGCAGAGTTTGATTTGCTAGTTCTTAAAAGGACTCAATCAAGCACATGATTTGAAAGTTGAAACATCGGTCCGCAAAAGCACCCAAAATGTGAGACACAAAACCTAGTAATATATGAGGCCTAAACTCTTAACCACATGCCAAACACCGCCGAATCACATGAAAATTACAAAAACACCAGAAACAAAGTCAATCAATGCAACTGAATTACATTTCCTCACCCTGCGACTGCACTGAGCACAAACGAAGCAATCACACACCACCCGGTAACTGTGGACGCGGTGACGGTGGCAAAGTCGAAGAAGTACTCCAAACTCATCCGAGAAAGCCGGGTCCCGACCAGTACCGATAACAAAACTCCGACCGTGAGGTAATACAAGCATTGTAGGCTAACAATCTGGGCAATAATCAGCCATGGGTCCCATACTACCGCACCGAAGAACATCTCTAAAAAATGCCCAAAAGAAACAACCCCCAAAGAAGGAAAAATCAATCAGTCGAGAAAGAACACTCCTTTCCCTCCAATTACCAAAACAAGATTAACCCAGAAATCTCCCGACCTCACAAATCAAAATCTAATGGATCCCAGGCATGATGGATCCCAAGCATGATCTAATAGAAGAATCTAGCGGATTTTCCCGGGGGTAGTCTGGAGAAGGGAGTGGTCAGTGCGGGGAGGAATATGAAAATGGATGGATCTTTATTCCATATTCGAAGTGGACAAAGTGGGGATTCTGTGGGGCTTTGGTTGAAGAGAAGTTAGAAGAACAGAAATCTTTTTGGGGCAGTGATAATCGAAATCCGGACAAAGAAGGCGAACGATAGGATTTGGAGAAAGAGGAAAGAAAGAAAAGCTTATAATTTGATTTAAGAAAAAATTGACGAAATACGCTTTGAAAAATTTCTTTCTTATAGCCTTTAAATCAACGTTCAGAATAGAACTTTCAATTAAGAAAAGAAGTTGCTGTTCGATAATACGACTTTAACAAAGTCACGGTAATTAACAAAAAAGTCACGGTTCGATAACACGACTTTAACAAAACAGTGAAAGTTAAGTAATTAACAAAAAAGTCGCGGTTCGATAACATAATTTTAACAAAATAAGTGAAAGTCGCGGTTCCAAATCGCGACTTTATGCGGATGACATAAAGTCAGAGTTTCAAATCCCGACTTTAATCCGACATCAGAAAACCCCATTTTAGTCTATGTTTGTTTAAGTCAACTAAAGTCGGTATTTTAAACATCGACTTTATGTGATCCCCATAAAGTCGTAATTTAGAACGGCGACTTTTGTATTAAATGAAAGTCGTGGTTCGAAATCGTGACGGGGCGATAAGACCATAATTTATCAAAATATGAACGTATTTTATTAATTTTTTTAAAACTATACGGATGTACAAACCTCCTCATTGTAGTTGCATGGCTCATTTAATCGAGTATTCTAGAGATTTGTCGTTGTCCTTTAATCGTTATACATTGAAATAATTAATAAAAATAGCTAAAATTATTGTTTTAACAACGACTTTCAATAATAGAGAATTTTGGCTTTTCAGGATTGGACTAAAATTATTTTATCAATAATACAGTAAAATTTGATAAAACAAATTTGAGAAACTTTAAAAAAAAATTTGGTGGAAATAGGGCTATTTTGGAATAAGTCATTTCAAATGCTAATTCTTTTCATTGTTACTGTTGAAACGGTGTAAAATCAAAATGTGAATGTCGTCCCGAGTCGCTGCTTCAAATAGTATAAAATCAATATCGTTATTTCAAATAGACTTAAAATGATGTTAACGTAAAAATTCGTAAAAATTCTGAAAACTGTAACTTTATTTCGCAACTTTATTCATCTGCTATTGGGCCCAATTATCCAGTCGAATTTGGCCCATAAAAGCAATCTATTGGGCCTAGTTTGGCCCATTAAGGCGGTACCGTAACGTACGCCCCCAGGCGCAAGATAGCAAACCGAGGGGATTGTCTGTCTTGTCTGCATACTGCCTTACCTGCCGCTCTTCCCTCTCTTCCTTGCCCCATCTCCACTCCGCGTTTAAGTCAGCACTGAGTGCTTCGCCTCTCCTCGCCCCTAGTTCTCTCTCCTTCGCGCGACGTCGCGAGTTCTCCCTCCTCTCCCACTACGGGATCTCCGGTTCCTCAACTGGGTTTTCGCTGTTAATGCGATTTTCTTTCGTTTCTGGTTCAGGGATCGAGGTAAGGTTTTGGAATTTTTGTTGTTTTAGTGGGCATTTCTGGATTTCTTTTTCTGGGTTCTCAATGTTGTAGCTCCAGGAAGCTAAAGTTTTGGATCTTGGGCCGTTTACTGCTGGCTGGGGTGATAAAAAAACCTTGTTCTTTTGTCCCTTGGAATTGTGTTGTGTGTTGTATGTTTTTCTTTTATGCTGTTAGTGTTGGGTTGAATTGAAGGGCTTTTGGGTTGTGATTTTGCTTTCGAGTGTTTGTTTCTATTTCTCGATCAAGAGCTTGGTTTGGTTGAGTTGGTGATTGACATACATTAGGGCCTTAAATGCTTCCGATTTGTTCCTGTTCTTTTCTGGGTTATTAATGGCGTTAGGTGTTTGCAGGGAGCCCGTGAACGAATTCTTATACTTCGATCGGGTCCAAATGATATTGAGATGACGTTATTTGGTGTGTTGGTGTTTATACCCATGGAAATTGAGATCCTGTTTCTGTCCTTTTGAGGCGAATTGTTTCATTCTGTCGGAGATAGCGATAGATATTGAAGACTTGTAGTAAAAATGGATGGTGCTCAGTCAAATTCAGGATTTCCTCTCGACCCTCATGAAATGGTTAATGGGCAGGCACGTTATTCTAACAACACCCAAAAGCTTCCAATTCGGAATGTTCTGAAATCAAGGTTGAGAGATGTGAGGGACCTAGAGAATGGCAATAACGGGGAGAATGTTGATGTGAAGGATGGAGTTTCAGAAAATCATAGGGATGGAATTATGGGAGATAAAGAAGATTGTAAGGATGGAATTGTGGGAGGTGAAGAGTATGGCGAAGATGGAGTTTCGGGAGTTGAAGAAGGTTGTGTGGATAAAACTAAAAGTAATGATATTGTGCAGCTGAATGAGTGCATGGATGATGAAGAGGATGTGGAGGACTCCTCTGGTGACTCTGATGACGAGGAAGACGATGACGAGGACAACAGGAAAAATGGTAATGGTGGAATCGCAGATGCTGAAAGGCGTACCAGAAAGCGCAAGTTGAAGAGTTTGGCTTTGAGTTATGAGTTTGCGCCCCGTGTACCACCGCCATCAGCAGAGGTGGCTCCACCTCCGCCAGTCACGAAGCTGTCCTCTGGCGGTCGCAACTCCCTTACTGATTGGACGGAGCGAGAGACATTTGTTTTGCTTGAAGCGTTGAGAGAGAGATTTCTTCAACACGGGAAGAGAAGTCTTCGAGCTGACGAATGGAAAGAAGTCGCCGAAAGGGTCTCCAAGTCCGAGACATCAAGAGTAAATAGACTGGATAGTCAATGCAGGAATAGGTTAGATACATTGAAGAAAAAGTACAAGAAGGAGAAAAGTAGATTGGCTGAGATGGGTGGTTCTAGCAAGTGGGTATATTTTAGTGAGATGGACATGCTGATGTCGTCATCGGCTGCGGAGCTGACTGGGCTTTCTGGTGGCTTGGATTTGCAGGAGGACGGTTTCGCTAAACCTGGGGTTTATGCTAATGGGATGGACAAGAAAAGGGACGCTCCCTGGAACTCTCAGTCCTCCCAAGAGGAGGAGGAAGATTCTGATGGTCTCCCGCCTAAGAAGAGGAAGTCGGGAAGAGAGTCCAGTGGAAACTTCAGGTTGCTAGAATGTTCCTTTAAGAAGTTCACAAAGATATACGAGAAGATGGAGAACCGCCGGGCACAGCAGATGATCGAGCTGGAAAAGATGAGGAACCAGTTCCAGAAGGATCTGGAGATGGAGAGGCAACAAATAACCAATAATGCCCAAGCTGAGATTGCGAGAATCAGGCTTGGCGACAGGCACGATGAAACATCCATCGACAACTAGATCTTTACATTCTTCCCCCAATGTTGTATATCAGGGATCTTCCTTAGTAATCTGACAAGTAGATGGCTCGACTCTTGGATGTTGTGAACTGGTTGACCTTGAATGATCCATTTGTCCACATGATTAATGGTCATTCCAGAAATTATGTATTCACTTCTTCCATTATCTCATTGCGTAACTTTTACATCAACCAGCTAATTATCAACAGCCTCGTACTAAATTGTTTTCGAGTAGTTAATAAACGAATCATGACACTTCCTAATCTCAGGAAGATCGTCTGGAGCCCGTCAGTCAGTTACTAATGACAGTGTATCCGTGGCTTGACAGTCTTGATAGAAGATTTCTGACATATCTTATAAATGCAGAATTCCTGTGCTGGGACGGCATTTAGCTCTGCTGGGGATAATGTGTGATTGAAGTAGCAGATAACTTCGTGGCGAATTTGGCCAGGAATCATCATACAGCAGCTTCCGATAGCCCCCTATACCAAAACATGAAGTTTGCATTTCTGCAATGCAACTTCTGTGCTCCCAAAGTGAGCTGAGCCGGTGCAATCAAAACCAAATCCTACACCCTTAAAGAGAACGAGATAAGTTCATCAGGAATCATAGTTTGGAAGGGAAGGGATCCACAAAAAGGTTAGCCAACCCAGCAATGAATTTAACCCCGGAAATCACAGTAAACAGGATACTACAATACATCTGCTGCGCTGAAAGATATTACGAAATTTCTCTGGTGAAACCACTCTTTTCTTTCTGGTTTAAACCAAAAGGTCCAAAACCCAACCTATAATGCCTCAAATGCATTCACCAGACAAACCAGGGACACATGGCACCAATGACATAGTTCCTGAATAATACCTTCATCCGTTGGCAGCTTGTGGTTGGCAGTGGCACCCTGACCAGAGGCAGGAAGGTAGTCAACTCTTAATGTCACAGAAGTACTGTTCTCATAGATCTCAAGGAGATATATTTGTCAGAGATCGTCCAAAGGTAATCTCACCCCCCAGTCAATCCACGATCTTCATCAACCTTACCGACCGCTTCAAGGATGGACGAGTAAGTAATCAAATCATATTCAAACCCTTTAGATCTCATTTCCTTCATGAGTTTCGCAGCTTCTTCAAACATACCAGCTCGGCTGAGACACCCAAGTAGTGTATTGTAAGACACAGCATCCGGCTCTACCTTAGAATTCTTCATTTGATAGAACATTTTCATTGCTCTATCTGGACCATTACATCTAGCCAACCCATTAAGAATGATATTGTGGGAATTTAAGTCAGGTACACAACCATTTTCTTCCATAGAATGAAGCAATGAGTATGCTTCATTCAGCATACCGGCCCTAACCATCCCGGACATGAGCGCATTGTAAGAGAATACATCAGGAGTGCTGCCTGACTTCTTCATCTCGTTAAATAAGTCGACAGCTTCTGAAAGTTGCCCACATTTTCCGTAATGCTTGATCATGACAGCATATACTCTAGAACTAATACGTCCAGAGTTCTCTCTCAATTCCCGGAACAACTCATTCGCAGCTTCATATCGTTTTGCCTGTCCAAGACTATTCATTAAGCTGCAGTACGCTGCTGGGCATGGGGGAAAACCCTTCTCATCCATCTCTTCCAGAAGTAACAAAGCCTTTTCAACTCGGTTAGTCTGGCAGAATCCATGAATGAGAATTGAATAAGTGAATGAGCTCGGAGCAATACCATCAGCCTTCAACCTCTCAAACCATGAAGCTGCCTCGGATGCTGGAGCTTTGCAATTAAACAAAGCTTTAATAATAGTATTGTATGTAACAACATTAGGGGCACAATGCAGGGATTCCATCTCCCTGAATACCTTCATCACATCGTCAAGTCGACCTGCTCTACCCAATATATTAATCACATTGTTAATCAGGATGACATCTACCTTGCGTCCCTCTTTTCGCATATTGAGAAAAACATTATAGGCCTCATCAACCTTACCAGCTCTACCCAATCCTTTTATCAATTCTGTGTACGTAAAGACTGTAAGCACACATCCCAATCGTCTCATTTCTTGTACAAGATTCAACGCTTTATCAACTTCCCCATGTTTGAAGTGAATCGCCATCAAGGTAGTATAGATTTTCGGGGTGGGCTGTAAACCATTGACCTTCATTTCATCAAACAACATGAAAGCTGAGTCATCACGTCCGAGCTTAGCAAATACTGAGATAAGAACATTATATGTTGTTGTATCTGGTAAACACTCACGGTCATTGCCCATCTCATTATACAATTCGTGCACCTTTTCATAATGACCTTCCTGCATCAGCATCAAAATCATGGAGTTGAAAGTCCCTGTCGATGGCTGGCATTTTCTACCTTTGACTTGGTAGAAAAGTGATAGTGCTTTGTTAACCATCTTAGCCCTTCCCAAGATCCGAATAATTTCAGACAAGTCATTCGAATCAACACTGCCCAAGCTCCGAGTCATGTCCTGAATCGTCCTCCACAACTCACCAACCGAACCAGCCTCATCCAAGCATCGAATCAATGCCATGTAAGTGGAAGGATCATGCATGAAATTCCTCTTCTTCCCAGCCCACTTGAAAAAACGAACCTTGACGTCAGTCCCGACGTCCACAGCCAAAACCTCACGAACTAACTGGTGATCCACCCTCAACTTCAACACCTCTAGAGCCCGTTCCGCATCCGGGCCCCACTTAAATATCTTCAGTATCCGAATGAACCTCTCGTCCAACATCCTCACCGGAGCCACGCCTCTCCGCAAAACACCAGGAGGTCCCCTCCCTTCTGCAAGCTTCTCCGCCACGTCCCGGACACCGGGCAGCATGAACATCTGAACTATCTCCTTCTCTACAACAAAAAAAACAAGAGTGACAAAAACTCCCACTTTCCGGACTGCAATCCACGATCCCAGAAAAAAAAATCAATCTTTGGCCTGAAATCCATGAAAACAAAACAAACCCTGTACAACTTTCAACCTGGCCAGGGATTCTAATTCGTTTCCAGCCTACAACAATGACTTCCCATCATTTGGGCCTCAACAGAGTGAACAACAACAGTGAAGCTAACCTGTTTGTTTGATTCTCTCAGAGAGGTGGGGAAGAGTCGTTATCAACCTCTTACCGGTCGCTGATGTCGCCACCTTCCTCATCGTTATAGTCAATCCAAAAGACATCAAGACAACGTTGCAGGCGGTCGTGTAAGAAAACGAAGAGGAGAAGTTGCGTTTGCGTCAGACGGGAGGGAGGGTTTCAAGAAGCAAATGCTAAAAGGAAAATCGTAGATTCAGTAAAAACGTTCTCATATTTTACATATTAGTCCTCATACTTCATATCGAACAATGGCAGGTTGGATCAGCTCAGATCCGACGAACCAGCCTAACTCGAGGTTTGCCGAAACACGCTCGAATTCGATATCCATGTTGTAGGAAAGATCGTCGACACGCTCAGATGAGCAGCTTTCTCGTTTTTGAGGCGACGGTACAGATACACATACGATCGAACGTGGACGATAAGAGAGAATGTAGGCGCATTTCTCATTCTAACATGCCTAGGGAAACTGAGTTTGTAACTGACATGGAATGTGGAAACTAACAACATTACAGTTACACGAAACAGTCCTATTTCAGAACAAAATGGAGTCCTCACAGCCAAGAATCGGCTAGTAAGCTAATGCCAATGGAGGAAGGCTTGAGAAATCCCCAGGACGAAACCCAGAAGCCGCGCGGACTAAATCCCTATGATCTTACAATATATGACCGAGCATATCGGTATTAGCAAAAGAATCCCCATTGCGCAAAAAACCATTTGTGAACTGAGGTAGGGGGATGATAAGCGGGTAAGAACACAACCTTACCTCTATAAGTAGCTGCAATAAGGTTTACTTCTACAGCTCAATCTACTAATCCAAAGCTCCATCTTGATGCAACTCTTCCCGGTTTTGCCAAATGAAATGAGCTCCAAACTACCATCAAGCACAGCCTCGCGAAAAGACACTGTCCCAACAGCGACGACGCAACTCTCATTCATCTTAAAACCATCCACGCTCATCTTTAGCTAACATGATATTGTTTGAGCAGTACAACGATCTGATCATATCGAAAGAAAGCAGTACATAACCAACGACGTCAGACATTGTTTTTTCCAGTTGCAATTCGTCTAGTATGCACTTTTTTGTCCTATACATTCATCCTCTTCACTTACCCTGTATTTTAATGGAAATTTGATTGCCAAAATAGTGACCCGCCGATTTCACATTACAATAATAATATTCACAAAAAGTAGAGCGTAGGAAAGTTCTAAACTACCATTCAACTACATGGTACAACTGCCAGAAACCAACCACCATTCCCCAATCCAAATTCCACATCCAAATCCAAATTCTACTCCTCCTTCTTCCTCCTTTCTAGCTGTTTCCAGCTTCTTGGTTTCTTGTTTGGGGGATTTCTGGTTTTTCTTCGTCTGTACAAAAGTCCCATCTTCCTCCCCCGTTCTTCGTCCAGATCGCTGCTGCTGCTGCTGCTGCTGCTCAGAAAATGTCAAGGCCAGGGAGCAAGATTGTCCAAGGCAAGCTGGTGGGTATCCTTTTTTTTGTTTTCTTTCATTAAATGATAAAGGTTTGGCAGATCTTCATGTGGATGTCTTGGTAGCAGCGCGAATATAGCGTGTGATAAATTATGTGAAAGCAACTGGAGCGCATGGCAGGAGATCAGGTCAATGTTGAAGGAGTAGTGATGCCAGCTTCTTAGTAGAAAACACGTCAATGTTGAAGGTCTCGTGATTCCACGGTTTTGCTCGAGATGCAGGTGCTCCTGGGAGACATGGGAACCGGGAAAACAAGCTTGGCCATGAGATTTGTGAAGGGCCAATTCCATGAATACCAGGTTCAGAGAGGCTATCCGATTTCATTACAGTATGTAGTCTTTTCATGACTGTTCTGCCGAGCCTTCTAATGTTTTGTAGGAACCCACTATCGGTGCAGCCTTCTTCACGCAAATCCTATCGCTGGACGAGGCGACTGTCAAGTTTGACATATGGGACACTGCGGGGCAAGAGCGTTACCATAGCCTGGCACCAATGTACTATCGCGGTGCGGCAGCTGCCATAGTTGTCTACGACATCTCTTGCATGGTATGTCCGATTAACGCTTTATGAAATTATAGTTCGAGAGCGCATTGATGCCAATTTCGTTCTCAACATGGCGTAGGATACATTCAACCGAGCAAAGAAATGGGTTGAAGAAGTGCAAAAACAAGGTCTCAAAATTCCCAACACCAAGGACGATGCTAGCCTCGTGCGATTCTTCGCTTATTCCTCGCCTCTTTTGCTCGTAACAGGGAATCCAAAGGTAGTGATGGCGCTGGTGGCGAATAAGACGGATTTAAACCAGAAGAGAGAAGTGCAGAATCAGGATGCCGAGCAGTACGCGCAAGAGAATGGGATGCTCTTCATGGAAACGTCGGCGAAAACCGCACACAACGTAAACGAACTGTTCCAAGAAATAGGTAACAAACTTCTAAAGCCAAGTATCAAAATCATGCTTACATGGATGACTTCTTTCTAAAGTCGTTAAGTGATACAGCAAGGAGACTTGCGAAGGTTTCGCCGACGAAGCCGAAAGGGATGACGCTGAGCAATGAAGGACAAGATTCGAGGAGACAATCAATGTGTTGTTTAGGATGACGAGGAAACCGTAGTTTCTGATGCAGGGGGAATATGAACAAGGTTGTTCTTTGCTATTCATATATCAAAGCTAATCGAATCAATCTTTTGCAAGCATGAGATTTCGGACAGCCACCGATTCAGTCACAAATACGAAATGTATATCGTTGGTCTATCATGACATAAGTGGGAAACCCTACACATTATTGACAACATATCGGAAAACTGAACCTGAGCAAATGGTACAAACATCTATATCATACTAATATATGTATAAGGGACGATAAGTTTAGGAATCCAGGATCTACTATTTCGAAGACTTCTGAGACCTGGGCAAGGACCTAAGGTCGCTATACATGAGCGAGCATGCTTTGGCGAAGTTTGACAATGCCTTGAAGAGTTCGGGCAAACGGTTCTTGAAACTAGTGAGGGTTTTTTCTCTTACCTGGAGGCATTGTCGTAGATAGGCATCTTCATCCTCTTCTAGCTTCTTTCTGGCCATTTCCACCGCCATCTCCTTATCGGCCAACACAGCTATGTGCCTACTGCCTTCGGCCCTCTCGGGATCCATTTCATCGGCGGGGGTTCGCTTTTCCATGTACTTCTGCCGCCACTCATTGAGACTCCGGGACTTCTTATCAAGATCCCTCCGGCTATCCTCGCACCTTCCCTTCGTCTTTAGCTCTTCATCCTGGTGATGCACGATCGTTTCTAGCACGGCTCGGAAGTTGGACGCGGCAGTTCGAACAATCTCGTCGGGTAGAAGGTTTAGGCGTTCATGCCAGGCAAAGAGAAGACCCTGAATAGGGGGATTCTCGTCCCTGGGAGGGGAAGAGACTCTCTCTTTGTGGCTACTTTCTATTGGGATGATGTTCAGTCTCAACCAGTCCTCGAGCGCCTTGATGTAACACTTCTGGATGTCCACGATATTCCCCAACTGCTTGTGCCACTCGCTCACGACTTTAAACAGCTGGATCGTGCACTGGTGGTGTTGCTCTGTTGTCCCTTTGGTGGATTGGGTAATTTCAAGATACCTCAGATCCATCACAATCTGGTACTGATTATCGTGGTGGATTCTCATGGTTTCCCACATTTTTGCCATTCTGCATTTTCACAATATTTAATCAGAATGACAGTCAGGAATAATATCCAAAAAAGGACCAAAAGCTCCATATGCAGGCAAATGCAGTAAAACAATTACCACAAATAAAATTGCTCTAATGGCCTCTGGGTACGTACCCATCAACTAGCTGAAGAAGTTTTGGATACAGTTGTTCGTCTCGTAAACGCTTTATTTCCATCACAGTTGAGTCCATGGACTGCATATCGACAATGTAACGCGTATGCAGGTGACTTACAGCCGCTTTGAGCTTTTCAGATGATTCAGAGTTGGAGCCACGCTTCTTTTGTTTGCTAAGAAGAGCAACCTTCCTTGTATATTCATACTTCAGAAGCTCACCAGCCTGCGCAAATCATTCAAATACATTTGAATTTATTTCCAAATGAGAAAACTGACAAATCCTAACTGCACTCGACCCACAACAAAAGGGTTAGAAACTGCATCCATGGCCATTTTATCACAGCCAAAACAAAGAGAGGACAAAAATCAGGCAAATTTCATGCGTCAGAAAACTTTCAAGTATCAAGGAGAAGATCCACGTAGACATGTGTATGCCACTAAAGACAGATACCTTTACCTAATATCCAATGCCGCTCAAACTAAAATAAGTCAACCTAGAAACAACTCCAGCATGACATTTACAAAGACTCACCTCACACTTGTTAATGAAATTCAAAATTGTTACGGTGCCTCCATCTCTCAAAAGGCTACACTGTCTAATAGAAAACAGAATAACCAAAAAGAAGACAGACAAAAGGAGAGTGACAATACACCTTCACTTCATCATACAGCTTCTTTTCCCAAGCAAGCAGTTTGTCCAATACTGTGGCATGAGTTTCATTCTCTTCTGAGTCAAAGTCGTCATTTTCATCGTCACCACTTTGCAGACCTTTGAACGACCTATTCCAAGTGATCACACGCATAACCCTCTTTGAGTGATCGATATGGCCTACAAACACACAAAAAATGTTATCAATTTATTAGTCCAACCAGACATGACAATGAAAAAAGCCAGTGGATGGATCACATCTCCTCAATAGCACAAGAAAGAACGAAGTAAATCCATGTAATAAATAAAATTATGACAATAATTCGAATGGCCGCAAGCAAATCCTCATTCCTTATTATTGCATAATTAAGTGCAAGCTCAGGAAATAAAAAAGAATAGTTTTTGATAGATCAGCCATCTCATAATCCTTGTCTGGAACGCCACAAACACTTCGTGCAAATTACCCAACCAAGCATCAATACTTACAAAGAAATTCCTCAAGCAACTATAAATAACTAAGCATATGTCTTCCTAACTGAAGTAACATATATACCAAACTATGATTTCAAGCCATTGGACTATACTTATGTTCATTCTTAATAAATATAAAGCTGATAAAATGTCAATTCTAAACTTGCAAATCCATACAAAGAATGTTTCTCAGCATACTCAAATAGAGTCCATACCACTGTTGTCTGCAAAATTGGAATGGTAATGCAAACGTGTAGCCTCCAACATCTTTGAAACCTCGTGCGCACTCTCTGATGCTTTCAGGAAATGATCATCCAGTTCCATGAACACCTGAATCAAGCTACGCCCACCAATAGGCTTTGCCCTTTTCGAAGACATTTCCACCTTCCCTTTCCTCACCCCAGCTTTTTCTTCAACTACTTTTTCCAGCACAGGTGGCACGTCAACTGCAGCCTTGCTCACACTACTAACTTTCTCCCCAGGCAGGATCTTAGTCTCACTCTCAACTGCTTTTCCCTTTTTCACACGAACCACCTCATCAGTATCCACAACCGAACTCTTGACTGTATCATCATGAGTGGCAACATCATCGCTCAAGACAGGTCTGGGCACATTCTCCATTGTGACAAAGATGTAGTTGTACAACTCCTGCGGAGAACCATCTGCCACCGGCCCATTGACTCCTCCTCCAACCACCCCTCCACTCTCCCTAACAGGCACCACAATAGGCTCCTTCTGCCGAGTTGCCACCTTACCCGACACCTCTTCATTCACAGCCACAGCACCTCCGCCAATACTACCGCCCTTCCTCCTCCTATTCCTCTGCCTCAAACTCCCACTCTCCTCATCGTTCTCAACCCCGTCTCCATCATCCCGTTCCTCGATAATAGTCCCAGGCTGCCCCTTCCCATCAATGACCGTGGGCAAGACCATCTCGGGCATGGTGGCAGCACGCTGGATCCGGAAGTCGGGAAGGGGAGGGGGCGGACAGATGGTCTCGACGGGTAAGGCGCCGATGACAGAGACGGGAGCCCCGGAAGAGGAAGCGACGCCGCCGGAGGGGTAAGGGAGAAGGGAGGGAGAGTAGGACTCGCCATGGGCGTAATCGGTGAGGGCGGCGCCGATGTTCTTGAGGGAGACAGCGTAGGCGGAGTGGGAAGAGGCGAAGAAGTTGCGGTGGCCGACGGCTAACTTCATGAAGTTCTTCCTTTCCCTGCAGCGGGAGACCGCCTCCTCGTTTTCGATCTTCGACTGTCCGCACCCCATGATCGCGTCCCTCCGATCGGTCGATCGGCCGAATTCTAGGAATCGAGCGGTGTTGTGGATCGGGACGACGGGACGACCAAAGGTAAAGAAGAAAAGTAAGGGAGTCCTGGAACGAGACGGTGGAGATAAAAAAAAAAAAAGGCCAAAAGTTTGGCAGGGTGACGTGGCGGATCCCGGGAGGGAGTTGTCCGGGGCTATGAAACGGCGCCGTATGTGGACGGGGTTTAAACTTTTAAAAAACATAAGACAGAACTGAGCAGTCATATGTCAGTCATAACCATACTTACCAACCTCCTTTCCTTGCACTTGCATGAAATCTTATCTTGTTTGTAATGAAATTAATAAAACTTTTTTCCAAAACTATACCTCTAGAAAGATCTTAAACCCCCCCACCCCTAAATCTCTAATGAGGCAACAACAACAACAACAACAACAACAAGAGAATTTTATTGGTGGGTGGACATGGCTCTTGACAGACCCACCACCAACAGAAAAAGAAGCAAAAAAAAAAAAAGCAAAGATTCCACCACCATTCCACAGAGTTTGAATATAATAACAGCTGCATAAGTACAAAGAAAGAGAACTCCACCTCTCCCCTTCGTCACATCCCCCCACAACCAACAGCAATCCTGACTGAATTCCAGGCAAAAGATAGAAGACATATGAGATTCCTTGCGGTAGAGGTTGAAATGATTACATTACCAGCCTGGCTTTGAATCAGGAAACGCCCCCAATCCTCTCATGCCCGATGTTTTAGCTTCATACTTTGTAAATTAATCGACCACTCCGGCACTTTGTCAAAGACTGGATTCTATTCTCCGCCTTAGCTTCAACATCACAAAAGGAGCAGTATTGATGCGTTCCATACCTTCCGTCTCACAAAAGCATGGTATCCGTTCCTTTCTTTTTTGTCATGTGATGGAACTGTTTGCCCTTAATTGCTCGCCAAATGAAAATCCCGGACGGCAGATGCTTTTTGGTGTTCTTGAAACACCGGGAAGATCAATGAACAGAGGTTTCTTTTCGCCAGCTAAACCCTAGGGTGATCTTGATCCATGCTAGGATCGTGCTCTCATATACTTAATTTCCCAAATTTCAACGTCCTCTCCCCTGTTATAGTTCAGCACATACTGCGGAACTTTGGCGAGGTCAATGCGCTTTCCGATGAAACCAGGCTGTGATGCTGCATGGTTGCTGATAGTATCTGCATCAATCATAAGTTCTGAGTAGATGATAACAGGGGTTTTGAGCATAATCAAGTTCTCCAGTCAAATTCATAGAAAATGATGCACCAAATTTAGGTTCACTTGTTCGTTTATTGAAAGCTGCTGACCTCCTTCATTTCTCACGTAACTCAAGAAACAAGAGTAGCCGTTTGCAACTACATCCATATCATCGAGACTGAAGTTATAGCGCTTTTCCAGTGCCAGGTATAGCACCTAGAATGACAGCAGCATCAGTACTACTTGATGTAATCCATAAGACAAAACTTACAGATTAATCAGTCCTCTCGTCCATTGGCTTTCTAACAGATAAAAGAAAGATAAAGGATACATTTCGCAATAACCATATAATACCCATCTATCCAACGACAGGATAACTGCGACTGAAATATGCATACCTTCTCTGATCCTCTTGACATCAATCTCTCCAGTGTACTGAACAATGCATCAGTCAGATCATCGCTGTAGATCACATCGGCAGCTAAAAGTATTGATGCGTCTTCAGCTTCTTCAACTTCTGAGGAAGTCCAACAATACCTAAATTTGTGTTGTGTATGTTAAAGTTAAAGAGTGACCCAACAGTTGGCTATATGGCATAAGCATGCGGTTGGGCAAGAAGAGCTGACTAGGTGGATAAAGAACAAATAACAAGCATATTTTACCTATCAGGTAAGATGGAACACTTTCTGTCAACTACAGGAGGCCAATATTCCCGCCAATCAAGTTCACGGACACAGACATTGGACTTGTACTTCAGAGTTTTGAAATTGAGTCGCAAGTTCTCATAACAATTGTCAAGAACATTGTCTCCACAATCTGAAAGCAATGACAAAGTTGACTGACTTTTCGGCAGTGCAGCCAAGTTCATATGAAAAAAAATATGTTCCAAACCTCAAGTAAAGATACAAAAGGCGATACTGTGTCCTAACCAAATGAGAACTAGTCAAAACAAAATTACTAATTCCTCTATCTATAGATTAAATATTTGATCTACCAGCACGGTATAGGAAGTACCCCAGACTACTGAAGAAAATACAGCATGGTGGATTACAATGAGTGAATATCGTGGCCAACATCTGTGGATATCTCTACGTTGATTTGGATTTAAATAAAAGGATCAGAACACAATATGATAACATGATAAGGCAAAAAGCAAGACACCTGAGCATCGTTTTGCATTACATTCATCAAGATAGGACAAAAGCAAATGCAGCTGGATCCAAGAGATAACCTGTGAGAAATACTGTTTTAGCTATCCGAGCGACTAACATGCCAACCAGCCCTGGTAAAACAACATAATCCCGTCAAAGAAGGGATTCAAGAACATAAGAAAGAAACAATACCTTGCTTTCTTTAGTAATTAATATTTAATACTTCAATTTTTAAAATTAACAGGAAACAAAATTTTATAATTCTGCCAGAGTTTTCCAGCGGCCGCCACTACAGATCAAGATATTTTTTTTGTATGGGTATTTCTATTCTACGGGAAAAGAAAACATCCACACCATATTATAAGTTCTACACAATTGACAGAAGCGATGCTCTAATCAGTTTAGATTATAGCATTTGAGCAATGAGAGAAACTCCCCATTTCTGGAGAAAAATAAAACCTAGAACTATCTAAGAGGGCATCAAGAAATGGACTTTACCTGTTCCGGCACCTAGCTCTATTGAAATGATGTTGTCAAACATGGATGATGTATAAATGGAATGCAGCACAAAATCAGATAATGCTAGCTCTGCTTTCCACACCTACAACAAGAATCACAAACAATCACCGAAATATGAGTTCTCGTTGAATATATCGACAAGACAACAATGAATTAGCTTATACCTGCAAGCCAACAGCTGGAATTGAAGATTTAATGCAATGCTTGATGATTACGTTGAAGCAACGCGAGCGCAAGTCTGCATCTCTAGATGACCAACATGGCACAGCTTCTGCGGTGCAAGATAAGTCGAAAAATATTGGATCACACCAATAACCATCTTATATCTCTGTTGCCACTACACCGTGCAGATAGAGTAGGAAATCATGTAAACATGATTGCTAAGCCCAGGCAATCAACCCCTTCATACTGGGTAGCAACAACGAAAATCCCTCTGAACATCCCAGCATCCTAAAGTGACTAAATCATATTGCTTGTTCAAATTACCCAGAAAACTATGCATCAAATTCATTATATCCCACACCTGATGATTATTGAGTAAATAGCATTTCAATTCCATCACCCCCTCCTAAAAAGAAATTGTCTAGTAATGCACTCAGAGAAGAAGGAAACATTCTCATTTCAGACAAATAAAGGATAAAGTCATGGTGATTGAGCTGACCACACAATGACAAAAAAATGCCTTGCCAGTGGAATAGTTTTTCGTACTTATATGCCACATAGCGGTCGAGGAAAACACTCACCACTGCGCCTCGTTACAACAAGATCACCATCTTCATCAAGGATAACTTGTTTCTCCTTTTGAACTTCAGCTTCCTCTTCGACAAAGTTCCGAACAGACGATACCAACTCTACAGAATGTTAAACATCCAATGAACTACACATACTTCAGAGAATCAAGATGTTGCGTGAATATGATTTACCAACCGCTTACCCCGCACACTCCCTGATATTAGTGCTTTGTGAACCTTTAAGGCTACTTGTAAATTACATTTTCCACAAATCCATGATGAATTTCAAAGGATAATCCGGATGCAGTCTTCATATTACGAATCAGGAAATATCTGACAACACTATCCATTCAAAACAAAAGTACATGACAGGAGAAGAAATGAACGAACATTGTGTTCGCAACTGAGCCACTTTCCCCAACCAGCAAAAGTCCCACGTCATTAAATCCACTAACCTTTACAAATCATCATTCACTTCATCCCGATAATCAATCTACTCATCCTAACTAACTAAACCAACCCATCGTCATCGTAATCATTACCGGAAGGGACGGAGACGATGAAGTTAGAGAAGTGAGGGCCGGACGAAGCTGGAGGACAACCCAAATGAACCTCGCTCATGACTTGCATCACTTCTTCTCCGCCGCCGTCGTCCATCGCCGGCGATCTCGCCTTCTCCCCGGGGGGCGTTCGACTATTCGGGACGGAGAATTAAACCGGGCAAAACAATTACATAATCAGTCCTCCTATTTACATATATGTGCAAAATGATCCACTTAATTTATTCTAATTGCAATCACACCCTCTCGACGGTCGTTTTCGAGCGCCTAAATTTTGGACCGTTTCTCGTAATATAAATTAGCAAAATCGACGGGTCGCAGGTAATGCGGCGGGTGGGAGGGATCGGCCGATGGAGCTCTCACTAGAAACATCGGAGGATGCCGGCAATGAAACGAAAGAGGTAGTTCTCCCGGTCGAGCAGCTCCTGGAGCACCAACCGTTCCAGGTTGAGGTGCCGGGGAAGTAAGTCGCTGTAGTACAGAAGGGTTGTCATGGTCGACGCGGGTCGCTCCGCCAGGGACAACACCAGCCTCACCGCCGAACGCATGATCAACGACGACATCAGCAACTGCAGCAAAGAGAGAAAGAAGAACCTTGTCGTCAGCATCTGACTATCGGGCAACTGGCTTTTGTTCCCGGGTGTTTCCGCGTACCATGATGAAGAGAAGGAGGAGGAGGAGGATTGAGTTTTGCAATGGAATTGGGTGATGTTTTTAAGACCAAACTCAACAAAACATTCCCCTTACAAAATGATCGTTGGACAAAATGCATTGATATATTATTAGTTGTAGGTGGAGGGTGACATATCCCAAGACATTTTTATTGTTAGGACCGCCAATTTTTTTAACCTGGGTTATGTTTGGTCATGCTCAATTTACAAAAGTACAAATATTGCCAGATGAGATTGGGTTGGCGTTTTTTGCAGCTCGATCAAGTCTCTGTTGTAATGTAATGGAATGTAATAATAGTTTGACAAATTATCGATATTTGGCCTAACTAATATGCCAACTTTCTGTTGTGGCATATCGTTTAAAAAGTTTTGGATTTGGCCTTATTTCGATTTTAGTTTTGGATTTGGCCTTAAACGTAACGGCCGTTACGAGTCTCAGACGTATCATTGACGGCTATGTTTAATGTCCGATGAAAGGAGGACAAACGCTGATTAAAATCACTCGCGTATACCAAACCCTAATCCCCATTTTTATTTCTTTCTTTTATTTTATTACAACCCACGTGGGCAATGAAAAAGTTAAGCTGGAAGACAATTTTGCCACGTCACATACACGTCGGACATTAAACATAGCAGTCAACGACATATCCGAGACTCGTAACGGCCCTTACGTTTAAGGCCAAATCCAAAACTTTTCAAACAATATGCCACAATAAGAAGTTGACATATTAGTCTGGCCAAATATCGATAATTTGCCTTGGTTGAGCCCTACTTGGTAACAGGAGTAGGACAAGGATCAAGCTTTGTCAGCAGCATGGGCTTCTTTTTTTTCAGAAGGGCGGGCCACAATTACTTTTATGCGACACCCTTGGGCCACACCCGGCAGGTTTTCCAGAGAAAAGCATCTGTTTAACTCCACCACCTTCAATCTCCTCAAGTCTCGCAGATCTGGGATTCTCTTTAAAGCATAACAGCGTTCGATGACTAATTCCTCCAAGAGCTCCATCCCCTCAACCCCGGAAATGTCCATCAGTCTCCGACAGTTCCTCACATGTAATGAGCATAGCCTCCTCAAGCATCCCAAATCCCCCAGCTTCTCCATTAAAAGGCATTCTCTTATCTCCAAATAACTCAGATTTCTCATATTGCCAAGCCCTTCCAGCCGAATCTCCCTCAACTCTGAGTGAGAAAGATCTAGCATTTGCAGGGATTGAAGGTTGGAGTAACGTTCCCATTGTACCTCTGTCTTGAACCCCACGAGCGTCAACTCACACAAGGACGAAGGAAGCTGCGATATAGATGAAATATCACTGGAAGTCAGGCAAAGCTCCTCCAGCCTGGACAAGGAACCCAACTCGGTAGACAGAGGAACTCGCTTGTCGCCGACATCCAACTTCAGTTTCTGCAACCTGTGTAGCTTCTCGATCCCCAATAAATGGTCGCATGCCCTCGAGTTCTAGCTCAGTTAAGTTTGTGAGAGAAGCTAAATTCAAAAACAGCTGTTGCGAACAATGTACAATGCTCAACTTGGTTAGACTGCTGGGAAGCTCCCCCCACTCCCCAAGCACGTTGAGACCAGATAAAGTATAAGAGCTGCGTATTGGGAAGCTCTTGTAAAGCACATGGCGTGAGTGGGATCCTTTAATTTGCAATACCTCAAGGCTCTTCAGATTCCCGATCGAGGAAGGTCTCCTGCTTATCTCAAAATAAATCCAACGAAGTATTTTGAGGTTCCCGAGATTCCCAATAGACTCTGGTAGCTCCCAGATGTGGTAGCAATCTATGCAAATGAGCTCCTGTAGAGCTCTTGCGGATCCAAGCTCTTCCGGTAACCTTCTTAAGCGATGACAGCGTTTTATTTTCAGGCGTTTAAGATCCCTTAATTTGCCAATAGAATTGTGGAGCTCTTCCAAATTGCCGCAAGCTCGGAAAATAATGATCTCCAACTTTGAGCAGTGACAGAGGTCAGGCATTCTTTTGATCTCGGCGTGCCCAACATCAAGTACTCTCAAATTACCCATCCTCTGGAAAAAAATATCCCTCGTTAGATATGTCAATGTCCGCCTTTCATCAGAGAGATCAAGGGAAGCGAATTAATACCAATTCTTTCATTGAATCGTCGGTAATTCCTTTCCCCGAGATCTCGAGAACGACGAGGTTGTCCATCTTGAAGAAGGTGGGACTTGAAGCTAGCTTCCACAACAAATTCCAATGCAGCCACAATAGCTTCGTCCGGAAATTCCTAAACTTCCCAATCAGTTGTCCTCCCGCTAGATAGAGAAATCTGAGATTGGACATGCCCTCCAGTTCCTTCCCAGTGAAACTGTGTTCATTCCAGAGCGAACCCAGGTTGATGGCCGAAACATGAATGGTGCCCTGGTAGCAAAACCAAAACAGGAAACGATCAAAGCCTAGACGCCGAGTCCAACCCCAAGGAATTACGAAATATCACTATCATTATCTGACCTGCTTTTGGCGTACGACATCACGGGCCTCCTTCCAATCCCAGAGCCTGCTGCTGCTGCTCTTCATGCCGGGGCTACGAAGAAGGAGGCTCTCTGAACGAACAATCTCCCTTCCCATCTCCCTAATTAAGTCATGCATCTGATACTCTTCTCTCTTCCTTCCCTTGTCTCCTCCACTTAACTCATCCATCCAAAAAAAGTTGCCTCTCTTCCTTTTCTTGTCTCTAATCAAGTCATGTACCCAAGACCTGTCTTTACGTCTCTCAAAATTGTTTTCATCGTCGACATTCAGGACATTTATCAAAGATTTGCTCTGGAGGACGTTCAATCCACTGTTAGGATAATAACCACAGGCTTCCCACATGTAACTCGCATACTTCCTTGTCATCACATAATGGTCGAAACATGCAATGTCCAGGAAAATCTGCTTCTCGGTTTCTTCTAGGCCATCGTAGCTGATCCGAAGAATTTTCATGACATCTTTGTCAGGCGCTCGCTCGAGTTTCTCCAATGTAGATTCCCACACTTTTTTATTCTCTCCGAATAAGTGCCCTCCGATCACCTCCAACGCTAATGGAAGGTTTCCGGTAGTACGAATAACCTGCTTCGACAGAGCAACAAAGTCGCCTGGAGGCCCCTCTCCACCAAAGGCGTGGCGACTAAAGAGTTGCAGAGCATGATCATCGTTCATTCCCTCCATTTCGTAAGGATAAATATCGTCGACAGATCTCTTAAGACCCTTGCAAACGCTCCTATCCCTCGTCGTGACGATAACTCACGTTCCCCGTTCGAAGAAGCAACAATTTCCTACAAATTCTTGGAGTTGACGTCCCTCGCTCACGTCGTCAAACACGAGGAGGACCCTTTTCCCTCTGACACACCTGTTGATCTGATTCCTTCCGTCATTAGAGTCGCCGATTTCCACGTACGAGAAGCCAGTGATATCCACCAATAGCTTCTTTTGTAAGTGAATAACACCCCCTTCACCAGTCGACGATTCTCGCACGTTGGCTAGGAAGCTACATCCATCGAACTGGGAAGAGACTTTGTTGAATATTGCGTTCGCGAGTGTCGTCTTTCCAATGCCTCCCATGCCGTGCAACGTGACGACTCGCACATCAGGAGATTCACAATTCAACATATTCATTACTCTCTCCACACGGTCATCCATCCCTATGAGATACTGTGGCAAACTTCCATCTCTAATCTTAAGAGATTTCAGAACATTCTGAACGACAGAATTGGCAAGCTTACCCTCCCTGCACAAATCCAACACAGATGAAACTCTTCAACGAATCCGCGAAGCCCATAGAGTAATTAAACAATCTCGGGCAGCGGAATTGCTCGTATGTCATGGGAACTCAATGCAGCGACAAAGCGAAACTTATTCATGCCCGCAAAAGCAGAGGCATAATAATAGGGAAGGTGTAGCAGAAGAAGTGAGCTTACCCCATGTGGCGTTTGTAGTCCCAGCCCTTGATACCCCCAACCTTCACCAGAGCTTCCTCCCACCTTTTCACTCCCTCTTCTCCGTACCTTCCTTTGTGCTTCTCGAGGGCGCCCTGGTACAGAGGGGTTCGCAGCTTGACATCTTGGGGGTCCACATCATAGAAGATCGGGAAGATAACTTTCCCAGAGGCTGAGTCTCTGCAGCAGTCCACCATCATGGCGAGTTCTCGGAGGCACCACGCGCTCAACGCGTAGCCCCTGGAGAAGACGACAACGTATACCCTGGAGCAGCGGATAGCTCGCTTGAGCTCTCCCCCGATCTCTTCGCCGTGACGCATCTCGTCGTCGTCCCTGAACACGCAAATCCCCTTATCGGTCATGAACTCGTAAAGGACATCGGTGATGCCAAGTCTGGTGTCAGGTCCCCGGAAGCTGAGGAACACGTCGTAATCCGACCCGAAAGGGCCGGTCTCGTCACCTAGACCCACACGCGATCCCGATGCCTCGGCCATTCAAAGTACCCTGCAAATGATTGTTGCTTCTGGACGGATGAATGAAGGAATCGACGAACGAACTAACATATAAACAAGGAGGAGAAGGGAAACAGACGCAAACGCGTTGGCTTTTTTGTCTTGGCCGATGTGGAATCGTTGGAAGTGGAAAAGGTCTGTAGACACGGACAGGACTGGATTTTTTCCTAGATGCAAATGCTGGTTCCAGATTCCCTGCCGCGTAAATGAAGTGGAACAGATCCATTCAGTTTGTCAAAGAAGTTTGGTCGGGATGTAGTTTCATTGAACAACAAGATCTCCTGACTGTCTACTTGGTTAAACTACTAGGAAGCTCTGGCAAGTCCCCCAAGCCCATGGAGACCAAACAAAATGAGGGATTGAAGCCGGGTGAGTTGACAGATGCATGCTTCCCTGGCAGACCGGTAACGATGTACCCGTCAAGGTTTTATTACTTCCCCTGACATGAATTGCAGGGGCAAGCAATGCTGAGGCGATAACAAATCTGGGGGAATCTGAGGAGGGAATTACATACACCTCCAACAAAATTACACAAATAATATCGTAAATCTGACAACTTCACATTCCTGGCACTCACTCTCTCCCAAAGGAACATTACTCATAATTTCTTCTATTATCTGGGCCGTACAGCCAAGGCTCACTCAACATTGGCCTCAAAGATAACTTCTTCAAGTCTCCGAGTGTGCAAAGACGAAGAAAGTTGCGATAAGGATGAAAGGTACCAATCACCCAGATGGAGTTCCTCCAGGCTGGACCAAGGAACCCAACTCGGTAGACAGAAGAATAATAGCAGCCAACTTCAGTTTCTGCAACCCATATAGCTTCTCGATCCCCAGTAACTCCCCAATAGCTAAGTAACCAGATAAACTAACGCAGCGGAGGTAGGAGAGTCCGGAAATATTTTTAAGGTTTGGCACCCCTGAAGAAAAATCTAGTTCAGATACTTCAATTTCCAACACCTCGATGCTCTTTAGATTCCCGATCGAGGAAGGTAGCTTCCTTACGCTAATCATATCCCCGCAAAGTATTCTTAGGTCCTCAAGACTCCCAATATATTCTGGTAGCTCCTGCATTCCTGATCCTATCAAAATGAGCTCTAGTAGACCCTTTTTTACGGATCCAATTTCCTACGGTAACCTTCTCAAGCGATAACAGCCTTCTATTTTCAGGCAGTTAAGATTCCCTAATACTTCGATACAACTGTGTAGTTTTTTCAAGTTGTAGCAAGATTCCCTAATACTTCGATACCCCCACACCCCAACCTTCACCAGACCCACCTTTTCACCCCTTCTTCCCCTAACTGGTGTGATTGTCGTCCCCTCGTAATACTTCATATAAATAGTTGGATATGTGTAGAAGTGAAGTAAAAAAAAGAAAAATAATCAATTTCAATTTTTACAAAGTTGGAGTAAATCTGAGTTCATATGGGAGGGTCTAACTTTAGTTGGAATATCTACTTTAGAAAATCCGATTTCATAAGGAAGATATACTATGTGTTGTTTTCGTGACCAAAAAGCATAGGGGAGTGTAGAGCATACTTCATTTTTAATTTTTTATTTAAGTAATTTGATTTTATTTAAAAGACGAGGATTTTGAAGTTGCTGGTCAATTCTTTTAAAACTAATTTCTTCTTTTAAAAATGTAAGTTGAGCTTCTTTGTCTATCATTATAAGGTTAAGTTCTTTGAAAGAATGTTCTTACAATATATTTAAATTTCTACTTTCAGGTTTTGATATAAAGGGAAAATTTATTTTATGGTTAAAAAGTATACTAGTAATTCTATTATTATTAACAGAAAAGGGTTGAATTAAATTCATAAAAGGAGTTCCAAGAATAACCTTTTGTTTTAAGTCTTTAACCAAAAGAAATGATGTTTGTAACGAAATATTATCTTTTAAAATCTCTACATTAGAAAGTTTATAATTTATTTTTAATCTATCTCCAGATGCAGATCGTAAGGTTTCTGTGCTTTTATCAAAATATTTTGTAGGAATTAATCTTTCCCTAACACAATTTAAATCGGCTCCAGTATCAAAAGAGCAGTTGTTAATAAAATAAATTCATTAGATATGTGGAGGGTAATATTGATAATAAATTTTCGGGAGGTTATTTCAATAAGAGTATGGAGAAAAGATTCAGGGTCATATGGAATATTAACTGGTTCGGTAGACTTTTCTTCTGGATGGATAACTGTTTTAATATTATTAATTTGTTCTTGCTGGTCTTGCAAAATTTCTTTTAAAATTTGGATTTCTCTTTTTATTTCTTTAATTTCAAAAGTTAAGTCATTTATATTTGTTGGCCTAAAAATCTACTTTTGTTGATTTTTTCTTTTTAGAATGTCAGAAATGCTATAAATATGTGGAGAAGGAAGTTTACGTGTTAGTTTGTCTATATCAGTAGGAGTGTTTAGTTTGTCTAAAAGGGCTTGTTCTTCTTTTGTTAGCATATTAATTATTTTAGAGGTTGAAGTATCGTCAGAATCACTTAAATCATTTACCTGGAGTCCTTCTTCAGATTTTAAACTTGTATCTGAAGCAGAATATTCGGAACTGGAGTCAATCATAAGTTGGTTTAGTTGTTGAAGGATATTTTCTTCTAGATTTAGTTGGTTTATTTGATTTCGAAATTTACAAAATCTGCTAGTATGACCTTTCTTTCCACATTTGAAGCAAGTAAAATATGTAATGTCTCCTTTTGTCTCGTTTGGAGTAGTCTGAGGTGATCTTGGATGGGTGGTTGTGAATTTTTTGAATGGTCCTTTTGTTTTTTGAAAATATGTAGTTCTATTTTGAAAAGATTTTTTACGGATTTGTTTCCTAGTAGAGCAAGACCCGGTACATGTAGGCGTTAAAGAATTGTTATATGAAGGGTCATATTGCTGACAAAAATCACCAAGACCTTTTTTAATAATAGATTTTTCTTTCTTAAGTTGTTTTTGTAATTTAATGTTATTACATAAATTTGTTCCAGTTTTGTAAATATATGAAATTAATTCACCATAGGAAAGGGAATCAAAAGGAATGTTTCTCCAAACTGTTCACGAAGTTTGGTACGTACTTGGTTTCCAATTAAAATGGGAAATCCTGCTAAAAATTTTTCTTTCCAAAGGGGTTGATTACAATCAGGACGAAGTAAAACTCTTTCGAGAAAAATGTCCTTATATTGTCGAAATTCACCAAGGGATCTACATTTTAAATTTGAAAGTAAATCAAGATTGTGATATCTAATTATTGAGGGGTCACCAATAAAATGAGTGGAAATGGAGTAGATTAAAGTGTTTACAGAGTCTTGCATTATTTTTCCATAATCATAAAAAATAGAATGTCCATTCTCATCTGTTTTTATTGCTGTTAAGATTTCATTTCTTTGGTCTTGGGTTAAATAGTTATCCCACCATCCTTTTAATGTTCCAGTAAAACCAGCAATTAAAAAGTATGCTACTTGCTGGTCAGAAAATTCAGAATTTGTTCGATAAGTTGTGGCACACATAGCCATTTGTGAGAGAATTTGTATTAGATTATGTTCAGAAATTCCATCAATATTCCATTCGTAAATCGCTTCAGAAGTGTATTTATTTTGAAATTTTACATGTGACTCTTCTGTTATTAAGTCAGGAGGCGTTGCTCTTGAATAATATAGTTTTTGTGGTGCTTTTCAACAAAGTTTGTTTAAAATAGGATCTTTTATCTCAGATTCAGATGAAGAGATTTGATTTAAAACAAAAACAGAAGGTTCATATATTTTTAAAGGTCCTGGCACTCTTGGAGTATCAAAAACTAGTTTTTTCGATTTTTTAGCAAAAAGTTTGTCTCTTTTTATTTTCGCAGCATTAAGAAATTCTTTATAAAATGTTGTGGTAGTTCAAAAGTTTTAAACAAATGAGATTTCAATGGTCTAGATGTAGTTGAATTTTGGGGTAGGGTGGAATTGGGTTGAGAATGATATATTAAAGTTTTAATTTTATTTAATTGAATTCGTAAGGTATGAACATATTGATTTGTAAAATTATTCTGCTCAATTATTTTATTAAATTCTTTATGATTTTCTTCAAAGGAGATAATTTTAAATGGAGTAGCCGAAATTTCTAAACCATTATGAGCTATTTTTAACTTTCTTAAAGGAGGATGATTTGATTCAATAATTTCACCATTATCAAGTTTCCATTGAATTGTTTTATCTATCACATTTATTTCTTTAGAATTTAAATAATATTCTTCTAACCATTGAAAGAAAAGCATATGTTCTCCAATTTCTTCAAGGAACTCATAAAATTGGCTTTTAATAATAGCTCTTTGTTCATTATTAAATGTTTTGAAAAACCATTTTTTAAATTCTGCATTTTTCTCGTGATTGAAATCTGTACTTAGAAATTCTCGATTTGGTTTGAAAATTTTGCTTAAAACATTGGATTCAGGATTATCCATTTGAGATGGAGTTGGTTCTGGTGATCCGGGATCTAAATTAGTAGTTTGATAAACTGGTTTTGTAATTCCTGAATTTATTTCCAATCCATGAAGACTGGGTGGAGCTTGCGGGATTGTCCTATTGAAATCATTTCTAATAAAAGATGGTTTTAAATCGACAGAAGACTTGAAAGTAGATCCTTGAAACGAAGATCTTGCCGTAGCAAGTGAGGAAGAATCAAAAGACATTCTTGAGAATTGAATTGTTACTTTTCCTTCTGGATGTTGGATTAAATTGGTTGCATTGGAGTTTTTTTATAGATTATTGGGGAATAGGGTTATCTAGTTCCCATGCTTCGGGAAGAGTAACATCCTTTCAATGAATAGTTTTTGGAACAACATAATTGAATCTTTGAAGGTCTGTTAGTAAAAGTAAGGTTTCTCCTTTTGGAGCTGATTTTAAAGAGTTTATATGAAAAGTGGATGCCATGGCTTTATAATGGAGTCTAAAAATTAGTGCTATAGGGACTGACCATTCTTTTAAGAAATAATTAAAAGTTTTAATTTGAAGCGTTAAACATTTCATGATATTTGGTTCTCTAAGATAAACTGTTAGGTTCGAAAAATAGTCAAAATTGATTGGTCCATTACACAAACTTGTCTCTACTGTGGCTAAAATGGAGTCTTCATAACGAAGATGTCTAGCATCTCGCAAAATTAGTAGAAGAGAAGTGTTTAATCATTCTTTTACCAAAGGTTTAATACCTATCTGGACCATTCTAAAATGAAGATAATTAAATTTTTTTGCGTGCTTTTTAACAGATTCAGGATTTAATAAAGAAATAGTGGAATAGGTTTGAGTAAGAGGAATTTGTCTTTCTTCTATATTAATAATATAATCATTTGTTTTAAAAAGTTTTTTAAATGTTGATTGTTGATAGATTTCTTCATATTTTACTTTTGGTATACTTCATTTGTTTATAGATTTGTTGAAATCTGCTATTGTAATTTCTTCACTTAAAGGAGCTTCCTTCTGAGAGAATTCAGAAAGAGAACCGGTTGAAGAGGAATTTGTCCTTTGTAATAGATTTATTTTTATTTAATACTTCCTTTGAAGATCCCTAAAATGGATATGTCTCAGTTCTTCAGGTGTGTTATACTAACATTCCCTTTTATTGACATCCCGACCACTTGATTGAAATATTAGTGATTTTAAACACACGGGGGTGAATGTTTATCATTTAAGTTAAGATCAATTATATCTTATAAATCAAGTAAAACGATTAATTTAGTGATGACGCATAATGCATGAATTAATCGTTGAGATAAAGAGATCAAATATAACAACAGTTGCATAAGTACAAAGAAAGAGAACACCACCTCTCCCCTTCGTCACATCCCCCCACAACCAACAGCAATCCTGACTGAATTCCAGGCAAATGATAGAAGACATAAGAGATTCCTTGCGGTAGAGGTTGAAATTATTACATTACCAGCCTGGCTTCGAATCAGGAAACGCCCCCACTCCTCTCATGCCCGATGTTTTATCTTCGTACTTTGTAAATTAATCGACCACTCCAGCACTTTGTCAAAGACTGGATTCTATTCTCCGCCTTAGCTTCAGCATCACAAAAGGAGCAGTATTGATGCGTTCCATACCTTCCGTCTCACAAAAGCATGGTATCCGTTCCTTTTTTGTCATGTGATGGAACCGTTTGCCCTTAATTGCTCGCCAAATGAAAATCCCGGACGGCAGATGCTTTTTGGTGTTCTTGAAACACCGGGAAGATCAATGAACAGAGGTTTCTTTTCGCCAGCTAAACCCTAGGGTGATCTTGATCCATGCTAGGATCGTGCTCTCATATACTTAATTTCCCAAATTTCAACGTCCTCTCCCCTGTTATAGTTCAGCACATACTGCGGAACTTTGGCGAGGTCAATGCGCTTTCCCATGAAACCAGGCTGTGATGCTGCATGGTTGCTGATAGTATCTGCATCAATCATAAGTTCTGAGTAGATGATAACAGGGTTTTTGTGCATAATCAAGTTCTCCAGTCAAATTCATAGAAAATGATGCACCAAATTTAGGTTCACTTGTTCGTTTATTGAAAGCTGCTGACCTCCTTCATTTCTCACGTAACTCAAGAAACAAGAGTAGCCGTTTGCAACTACATCCATATCATCGAGACTGAAGTTATAGCGCTTTTCCAGTGCCAGGTATAGCACCTAGAATGACAGCAGCATCAGTACTACTTGATGTAATCCATAAGACAAAACTTACAGATTAATCAGTCCTCTCGTCCATTGGCTTTCTAACAGATAAAAGAAAGATAAAGGATACATTTCGCAATAACCATATAATATCCATCTATCCAACCACAGGATAACTGCGACTGAAATATGCATACCTTCTCTGATCCTCTTGACATCAATCTCTCCAGTGTAATGAACAATGCATCAGTCAGATCATCGCTGTAGATCACATCGGCAGCTAAAAGTATTGATGCGTCTTCAGCTTCTTCAACTTCTGAGGAAGTCCAACAATACCTAAATTTGTGTTGTGTATGTTAAAGTTAAAGAGTGACCCAACAGTTGGCTATATGGCATAAGCATGCGGTTGGGCAAGAAGAGCTGACTAGGTGGATAAAGAACAAATAACAAGCATATTTTACCTATCAGGTAAGATGGAACACTTTCTGTCAACTACAGGAGGCCAATATTCCCGCCAATCAAGTTCACGGACACAGACATTGGACTTGTACTTCAGAGCTTTGAAATTGAGTCGCACGTTCTCATAACAATTGTCAAGAACATTGTCTCCACAATCTGAAAGCAATGACAAAGTTGACTGACTTTTCGGCAGTGCAGCCAAGTTCATATGAAAAAAAAAATATATGATCCAAACCTCAAGTAAAGATACAAAAGGCGATACTGCGTCCTAACCAAATGAGAACTAGCCAAAACAAAATTATTAATTCCTCTATCTATAGATTAAATATTTGATCTACCAGCACGGCATAGGAAGTATCCCAGACTACTGAAGAAAATACAGCATGGTGGATTTCAATGAGTGAATATCGTGGCCAAGGGAATCTGAATCAGCACTCCACATTCTCAGGGATTGCCCCTTATCTCAAGCCACTTGGAAACTATTTCCTCAGCCTAGCTCCACTACAGTCTACTCGGCAGGACCAATACAACACTGGCTCCTAGGAAACTTAAAAACAGAAACTCACACAACCTATAGAGGTATCCAATGGCCAATTCTCTTCACTTCTATCCAATAGCACCTCTGGAAACAGAGAAACAATAACATCTTCAGGAATAACACCATGGCCACAACACCACACTCCATAATTCTGGAAAGGGCGATAGAACTACAAGCACTACTTGGAGGAAAGACGAAATCAGGACAGCAACAGCGCCACAGGCCCCAACACACACCTCTCCTTCACACGGATAATGGAAACAAGGACCAAGAGCAGCAGATAAATCACCCGCAAAAATGGGAACCAGATAAAGCCTTGCCATACACGATGAACACAGACGCATCTACAAGGGAGAATGGATTATACATAGGCCTAGGGGCAGTACTAAGGGACCAACAAGGTAACTGGATAACTGGGCTATGTGTTAAACACCCTAGCACAAACTGCCTGATCGCTGAAGCCATGGCAATTAAAGAAGGGATCAGACTGGCAATAAATCAGGGAATCAAGCACCTAGCAATCCAAACAGATGCAGCAGTCTTAGTCAACTACCTACAGGGTACACAGCAACCAAATTCGTTAATTAAGTCTATTTTGGATGAATGCAGGTTGCAATTATTTGACTTTGAAGCATCATCAATATCCTACGTGCCAAGGGGGTGTAACAGGGTAGCTGATAAACTGGCTAAGGCAGCGCTAAATCAGGAGGAGCATTACCTATCTTTCTTTTTTCCTCCGGATTTCATTTTGGAAACATTGCATGCAGACATCCCATGCTATTCTGGATCTGTAACCTAAGACTCTATCTTAATTTCTGAATGAAACTACCCTTACTACAAAAAAAAAAAAATATCGTGGCCAACATCTGTGGATATCTCTACGTTGATTTGGATTTAAATAAAAGGATCAGAACACAATATGATAACATGATAAGGCAAAAAGCAAGACACCTGAGCATCGTTTTGCATTACATTCATCAAGATAGGACAAAAGCAAATGCAGCTGGATCCAAGAGATAACCTGTGAGAAATACTGTTTTAGCTATCCGAGCGACTAACATGCCAACCAGCCCTGGTAAAACAACATAATCCCGTCAAAGAAGGGATTCAAGAACATAAGAAAGAAACAATACCTTGCTTTCTTTAGTAATTAATATTTAATACTTCAATTTTTAAAATTAACAGGAAACACAATTTTATAATTCTGCCAGAGTTTTCCAGCGGCCGCCACTACAGATCAAGATATTTTTTTTGTATGGGTATTTCTATTCTACGGGAAAAGAAAACATCCACACCATATTATAAGTTCTACACAATTGACAGAAGTGATGCTCTAATCAGTTTAGATTATAGCATTTGAGCAATGAGAGAAACTCCCCATTTCTGGAGAAAAAAAAAACCTAGAACTATCTAAGAGGGCATCAAGAAATGGACTTTACCTGTTCCAGCACCTAGCTCTATTGAAATGATGTTGTCAAACATGGATGATGTATAAATGGAATGCAGCACAAAATCAGATAATGCTAGCTCTGCTTTCCACACCTACAACAAGAATCACAAACAATCACCGAAATATGAGTTCTCGTTGAATATATCGACAAGACAACAATGAATTAGCTTATACCTGCAAGCCAACAGCTGGAATTGAAGATTTAATGCAATGCTTGATGATTACGTTGAAGCAACGCGAGCGCAAGTCTGCATCTCTAGATGACCAACATGGCACAGCTTCTGCGGTGCAAGATAAGTCGAAAAATATTGGATCACACCAATAACCATCTTATATCTCTCTTGCCACTACACCGTGCAGATAGAGTAGGAAATCATGTAAACATGATTGCTAAGCCCAGGCAATCAACCCCTTCATACTGGGTAGCAACAACGAAAATCCCTCTGAACATCCCAGCATCCTAAAGTGACTAAATCATATTGCTTGTTCAAATTACCCAGAAAACTGTGCATCAAATTCATTATATCCCACACCTGATGATTATTGAGTAAATAGCATTTCAATTCCCTAACCCCCTCCTAAAAAGTTATTTTCTAGTAATGCACTCAGAGAAGAAGGAAACATTCTCATTTCAGACAAATAAAGGATAAAGTCATGGTGATTGAGCTGACCACACAATGACAAAAAAATGCCTTGCCAGTGGAATAGTTTTTCGTACTTATATGCCACATAGCGGTCGAGGAAAACACTCACCACTGCGCCTCGTTACAACAAGATCACCATCTTCATCAAGGGTAACTTGTTTCTCCTTTTGAACTTCAGCTTCCTCTTCGACAAAGTTCCGAACAGACGATACCAACTCTACAGAATGTTAAACATCCAATGAACTACACATACTTCAGAGAATCAAGATGTTGCGTGAATATGATTTACCCACCGCTTACCCCGCACACTCCCTGATATTAGTGCTTTGTGCACCTTTAAGGCTACTTGTAAATTACATTTTCCACAAATCCATGATGAATTTCAAAGGATAATCCGGATGCAGCCTTCATATTACGAATCAGGAAATATCTGACAACACTATCCATTCAAAACAAAAGTACATGACAGGAGAAGAAATGAACGAACATTGTGTTCGCAACTGTGCCACTTTCCCCAACCAGCAGAAGTCCCACGTCATTAAATCCACTAACCTTTACAAATCATCATTCACTTCATCCCGATAATCAATCTACTCATCCTAACTAACTAAACCAACCCATCGTCATCGTAATCATTACCGGAAGGGACGGAGACGATGAAGTTAGAGAAGTGAGGGCCGGACGAAGCTGGAGGACAACCCAAATGAACCTCGCTCATGACTTGCATCACTTCTTCTCCGCCGCCGTCGTCCATCGCCGGCGATCTCGCCTTCTCCCCGGGGGGCGTTCGACTATTCGGGACGGAGAATTAAACCGGGCAAAACAATTACATAATCAGTCCTCCTATTTACATATATGTGCAAAATGATCCTTTAATTTATTCTAATTGCAATCACACCCTCTCGACGGTCGTTTTCGAGCGCCTAAATTTTGGACCTTTTCTCGTAATATAAATTAGCAAAATCGACGGGTCGCCTAAGACACAGTCTGACAGGTAATGCGGCGATGGAGCTCACTAGAAACATCGGAGGATGCCGGCAATGAAACGAAAGAGGTAGTTCTCCCGGTCGAGCAGCTCCTGGAGCACCAACCGTTCCAGGTTGAGGTGTCGGGGAAGTAAGTCGCTGTAGTACAGAAGGGTTGTCACGGTTGACGCGGGTCGCTCCGCCAGGGACAACACCAGCCTCACCGCCGAACGCATGATCAACGACGACATCAGCAACTGCAGCAAAGAGAGAAAGAAGAACCTTGTCGTCAGCATCTGACTATCGGGCAACTGGCTTTTGTTCCCGGGTGTTTCCGCGTACCATGATGAAGAGAAGGAGGAGGAGGAGGATTGAGTTTTGCAATGGAATTGGGTGATGTTTTTAAGACCAAACTCAACAAAACATTCCACTTACAAAATGATCGTTGGACAAAATGCATTGATATATTATTAGTTGTAGGTGGAGGGTGACATATCCCAAGACATTTTTATTGTTAGGACCGCCAATTTTTTTAACCTGGGTTATGTTTGGTCATGCTCATTTTACAAAAAGTACAAACATTGCCAGATGAGATTGGGTTGGCGTTTTTTGCAACTCGATAAGTCTCTTGTTGTAATGTAATGGAATGTAATAATAGTTTGGCAAATTATCGATATTTGGCCTAACTAATATGCCAACTTTCTGTTGTGGCATATCGTTTAAAAAGTTTTGGATTTGGCCTTATTTCGATTTTAGTTTTGGATTTGGCCTTAAACGTAACTACCGTTACGAGTCTCAGACGTGTCGTTGACGGCTATGTCTAAAATCCGATAAAAGGAGGACAAACGCTGATTAAAATCACCTGCGTATACCAAATCATAATCCCCATTTTTATTTATTTCTTTTATTTTATTATAACGTACTTGCGTAATGAAAAAGTTAAGCTGGAAGACAATTTTGCCACGTCATATATACGTCAAACATTAAACATAGCCGTCAACAACACGTCTGAGACTCGTAACGGCCGTTACGTTTAAGGCCAAATCCAAAACTTTTTAAACAATATGCCACAATAAGAAGTTGACATATTAGTTGGGCCAAATATCGATAACTTGTCTTGGTTGAGCCCTACTTGATACAGGAGTATGACAAGGATCCAGCTCTGTCAGCAGCATGGGCTTCTTTTTCATAAGGGCGGGCCTTCAGACGACGACCCAAATTTGCCACAATCACTAACTTTTATACGACACCCTTGGGCCACACCCGGCAGGCTTTCCAGAGAAAAGCATCCGTTTAACTCCACCTTCTTCAGTCTCCTCAAGTCTCGCAGATCTGGGATTCTCTTTAAAGCATTACTCCATTCGATGACTAATTCCTCCAAGAGCTCCATCCCCTCAACACCGGAAATGTCCATCAGTTTCAGACAGCTCCTCACATGTAACGAGCATAGCCTCCTCAAGCATCCCAAGTCCCCCAGCTTCTCCATTAAAAAGCATTCTCTTATCTCCAAATAACTCAGATTTCTCATATTGCCTAGCCCTTCCAGCCGAATCTCCCTCAACCCTGAGTGAGAAAGATCTAGCATTTGCAGGGATTGAAGGTTGGAGTAACGTTCCCATTGTACCTCTGTCTTGAACCCCACGAGAGTCAACTCACGCAAGGACGAAGGAAGCTGCGATATAGATGAAATATCACTGGAAGTCAGGCAAAGCTCCTCCAGCCTGGACAAGGAACCCAACTCGGTAGACAGAGGAACTGGCTTGTTGCCGACATCCAACTTCAGTTTCTGCAACCTGTGTAGCTTCTCGATCCCCGATAAATGGTCGCATGCGCCCTCGAGTTCTAGCTCAGTTAAGTTTGTGAGAGAAGCTAAATTCGAAAACAGCTGTTGCGAACAATGTACAATGCTCAACTTGGTTAGACTGCTGGGAAGCTCCCCCCACTCCCCAAGCACGTTGAGACCAGATAAAGTATAAGAGCTGCCTCTATCAAATTTCATCATCCCCTGTGACCAGAAGCTACTAGGAGGCTGCACATCCGCATGGCGTGAGTGGGATCCTTCAATTTCCAATACCTCAAGGCTCTTCAGATTCCTGATCGAGGAAGATATCATGCTTTTCTCACAACGAAGTGTTTTGAGGTTCCCGAGATTCCCAATAGACTCTGGTAGCTCCCGGATGTGGTCGCAATTTATGCAAATGAGCTCCTGTAGAGCTCTTGCGGATCCAAGCTCTTCCGGTAACCTTCTTAAGCAATAACAGCCTTTTATTTTCAGGCGTTTAAGATCCCTTAATATGCCAATAGAATTGTGGAGCTCTTCCAATTTGCCGCAAGCTCGGAAAATAATGATCTCCAACTTTGAGCAGTAACAGAGGTCAGGCATTCTTTTGATCTCGGCGTGCCCGACATCAAGTACTCTCAAATTACCCATCCTCTGGAAAAAAATATCCCTCGTTAGATATGTCGATGTCCGCCTTTCATCAGAGAGATCAAGGGAAGCGAATTAATACCAATTCTTTCATTGAATCGTCGGTAATTCCTTTCCCCGAAATCTCGAGAACGACGAGGTTGTCCATCTTGAAGAAGGTGGGACTTGAAGCTAGCTTCCACAACAAATTCCAATGCAGCCACAATAGCTTTGTCCGGAAATTCCTAAACTTCCCAATCAGTTGTCCTCCCGCTAGATAGAGAAATCTGAGATTGGACATGCCCTCCAGTTCCTTCCCAGTGAAACTGTGTTCATTCCAGAGCGAACCCAGGTTGATGGCCGAAACATGAATGGTGCCCTGGTAGCAAAACCAAAACAGGAAACGATCAAAGCCTAGACGCCGAGTCGAACCCCAAGGAATTACGAAATATCACTATCATTATCTGACCTGCTTTTGGCGTACGACATCACGGGCCTCCTTCCAATCCCAGAGCCTGCTGCTGCTGCTCTTCATGCCGGGGCTACGAAGAAGGAGGCTCTCTGAACGAACAATCTCCCTTCCCATCTCCCTAATTAAGTCATGCATCTGATACTCTTCTCTCTTCCTTCCCTTGTCTCCTCCACTTAACTCATCCATCCAAAAAAAGTTGCCTCTCTTCCTTTTCTTGTCTCTAATCAAGTCATGTACCCAAGACCTGTCTTTACGTCTCTCAAAATTGTTTTCATCGTCGACATTCAGGACATTTATCAAAGATTTGCTCTGGAGGACGTTCAATCCACTGTTAGGATAATAACCACAGGCTTCCCACATGTAACTCGCATACTTCCTTGTCATCACATAATGGTCGAAACATGCAATGTCCAGGAAAATCTGCTTCTCGGTTTCTTCTAGGCCATCGTAGCTGATCCGAAGAATTTTCATGACATCTTTGTCAGGCGCTCGCTCGAGTTTCTCCAATGTAGATTCCCACACTTTTTTATTCTCTCCGAATAAGTGCCCTCCGATCACCTCCAACGCTAATGGAAGGTTTCCGGTAGTACGAATAACCTGCTTCGACAGAGCAACAAAGTCGCCTGGAGGCCCCTCTCCACCAAAGGCGTGGCGACTAAAGAGTTGCAGAGCATGATCATCGTTCATTCCCTCCATTTCGTAAGGATAAATATCGTCGACAGATCTCTTAAGACCCTTGCAAACGCTCCTATCCCTCGTCGTGACGATAACTCACGTTCCCCGTTCGAAGAAGCAACAATTTCCTACAAATTCTTGGAGTTGACGTCCCTCGCTCACGTCGTCAAACACGAGGAGGACCCTTTTCCCTCTGACACACCTGTTGATCTGATTCCTTCCGTCATTAGAGTCGCCGATTTCCACGTACGAGAAGCCAGTGATATCCACCAATAGCTTCTTTTGTAAGTGAATAACACCCCCTTCACCAGTCGACGATTCTCGCACGTTGGCTAGGAAGCTACATCCATCGAACTGGGAAGAGACTTTGTTGAATATTGCGTTCGCGAGTGTCGTCTTTCCAATGCCTCCCATGCCGTGCAACGTGACGACTCGCACATCAGGAGATTCACAATTCAACATATTCATTACTCTCTCCACACGGTCATCCATCCCTATGAGATACTGTGGCAAACTTCTATCTCTAATCTTAAGAGATTTCAGAACATTCTGAACGACAGAATTGGCAAGCTTACCCTCCCTGCACAAATCCAACACAGATGAAACTCTTCAACGAATCCGCGAAGCCCATAGAGTAATTAAACAATCTCGGGCAGCAGAATTACCCGAATGTCGTGGGAACTCAATGCAGCGACGAAACGAAACCTATTCATGCCCGCAAAAGCAGAGGCATAATAATAGGGAAGGTGTAGCAGAAGAAGTGAGCTTACCCCATGTCGCGTTTGTAGTCCCAGCCCTTGATACCCCCAACCTTCACCAGAGCTTCCTCCCACCTTTTCACTACCTCTTCTCCACGCGTTCCTTTGTGGTTGTCGAGGGCGCCCTGGTACAGAGGGGTTCGCAGCTTGACATCTTGGGGGTCCACATCATAGAAGATCGGGAAGATGACTTTCCCAGAGGCTGAGTCTCTGCAGCAGTCCACCATCATGGCGAGTTCTCGGAGGCACCACGAGCTCGACGCGTAGCCCCTGGAGAAGACGACAATGTATACCCTGGAGCAGCGGATAGCTCGCTTGAGCTCTTCCCCGATCTCTTCGCCGCGACGCATCTCGTCGTCATCCCTGAACACGCGAATCCCCTTTTCGGTCATCAACTCGTAAAGGACATCTGTGATGCCGAGTCTGGTGTCAGGCCCCCGGAAGCTTAGGAACACGTCGTAATCCGATCCGAAAGGGCCGGTCTCGTCACCTAGACCCACACGCGATCCCGATGCCTCAGCCATTCAAAGTACCCTGCAAATGATTGTTGCTTCTCGACGGACGAATGAAGGAATCGACGAACGAACTAACATATAAACAAGGAGGAGAAAGTGATGGGAAACAGATAAGGCTACGTAGACACAGACATGAGTGGACGTAGTTGCAGGGAACAACAACATCTTCTGACTGTCGACTTGGTCTACTAGGAAGCAGCTTCTTGGCAACTCCCCCAAGCCCATGGAGATCAAACAAAATAAAGGGAGTGAAGCCTGGAGAGTTGACAGATGCATGCTTCCCTGGCAGTGGGTCAAGATTGACATATCTCCTTTGTAGACCCAGCCACTGATACCCCCAACCTTCACCAGAGCTTCCTCCCACCTTCTCACCCCCTCTTCTCTGCACCTTCCTTTGTGCTTGTCGAGGGCGCCCCGTTACAGGTCGGTCCGCAGCTTGACATCGTGGGGATCGACATCATAGAAGATCGGCAAGATGACTTTCCTAGAGACCGAGTCTCTGCAGCACTCCACCATCATAGCTAGTTCTCGGTAGCCCCTGGAGAAGACCACCACGTAGCCTTTTAACTTTGATCAATTTAAAGTCGTAGCCTTTTAACTTTGTATTTTTTTAAATAAAACTGAAACTTATAACACCGATTTATTAACTTTAATTAGAGGAATTTTCAGTTTGATTAATTTATTTCGTAAAAATATTTTACTATTAAACTTCGTTGGAAGAGCATACACGCTTATCCCACTCCCAAGTAAAATAAGAATTAATTAAATTAGGTTAATAAGAGGATGATAACATTATAACGTTTTTATTCTCTTTTTTACAATATTCCTATTCTGCCCCTCTTCGCCATTTTAATCGCACACTGTGTTCCAGTGCCTAGGGTTTTTGCTTCCTTTTCAGCCCCGTTCCTTCTCCCCTACTTCGATTCCCTCGGTATGACCCGATTTTGATCGGAACCCACTTCGATTCCAATCGTGATTGCTCGTTCCTTAGTTATTTTTCGTTGATTCGATCCCCCTGTGTGCTTTGGGTGTGCAAGCTGTTACATTCTTCTCTTTCTAAAAGATGTTGTCACCAGGGAGGTTGTACTGGAATCTACCACCGGACTTTGTTGGTCTGGGATTTGACGATGGGAAAAAGATGTTGGGGTTGGGAATGCTTGTGGAAGCGATTGTTGATTCGATACAACGGGAATTTTGTTGAGGAAAAAGAAGTGCTCGTTAGCTGTGAATGATTTTTTTATGAGTATTTTGATAGGCATGCGTTTCTTCTTTTTCTTAACTCTTCAATGAGGAGGTTTGGGATTTAACTAGAGCTAGTCTGCGGGTGTAATGGGTGTTTTCTGTAGAGTTTACCTTTGTTCGCGGATGTGGAATTGGGCTCGGATTTATACTTCTTTGTGTCAGGTTTTCTTCTTATATTGGATGTTGTAAATCGAAAACTTTCGTGTTAGCTGCTGCCTAGTTTTCCCCAGGAAGTATTGTTCTTTCTTGTTGTGTCCCTTTTGAAACGATGAATCCTTACGCTCTGTTCCTTTGATTCACATGCTTATTCTGCTGGTAGTGGACATATTCTGATGAACTGCTGCATGATGGTTTGTATTTTAGGACTGAAGACCTGCTTAGTAATGGATTCGTGTCTTAATACCTTTTGGGAAAATATGTGTGCTTTACTGATAAAGAAATTCAGGATTTGGTCCTGAAATTGGGTAAAATTTTCCGATTGCTGCTGAGTGGAAAAGTTCCCTTTTTGTTTGACAGGACGTGGGTGGGTGAACAGAAATGGGAGATGCGGAGAACAGTCTTCCATCTTCAAAGAAGAGGGCTGCTGGAAGGGAGCTTAACCGGGATAGGCCTGAGCTTGATGACGAGGAGGACGCCTCTGAACAAGAGGGGGGAACATTTAAAAAGGCGAGTGACGATGTGCTTGCTACCCGCAGAATTGTGAAAGTTCGCCGTAATCAAGCAGCAACTGTGTCTGCTCCAAATCCTTTTGCTGGGATTCGCTTGGTTGCACCTGCTGCACCAGTGCCTGTTGAAGCAAAGAATGAACAGAAGGTTGGTGACAGCAAGGAACCGACTGAGGATGCACTACAAGAAAAGAGTGATGATGCCATCGAAGTTGGTGAGAAGAAGATCAATGAGACTGAACCTGTAAGTGCTCCTTCTACTGAAGAAAAAGAGGGGATAGTGGATAATGCCAATGATAATTCTCTAGAGAAAGCAACTGTTCCAGAAATAGAGGATGATACTGGGAATGAAGATGTTGTTGATAATACTGAAGACCTCAAAAAACCTGCTGAACCTGAGGCAGAGAACAATGCTGAAGCTGGAAAAATTGAAGATAAATCTAAAGACGAAGTTGAATGCAACGCTAATTCGGCTCCTTTGAGCTCATTCCAACAGCTCTCGAGCACGCAAAATGCGTTTACTGGTGTTGCAGGCACTGGTTTTTCAACTTCTACATTTTCATTTGGATCAGTTCTCAACGGTGATCAGCCATCTTTTGGTTTTGGACTCTCAAACAATGGAAGTTCATCCATGTTCTCCGTTTCTAAAGGTGAGGGAAGTGGCATCACGCCATTACAAGAAGTTGTGGTCGAGACTGGTGAAGAAAACGAGGCAGTAATTTTCAATGCCGATTCAGTTTTGTTCGAGTATCTAGATGGAAGCTGGAAGGAACGTGGGAAAGGTGAAATAAGGGTGAATGTCTCAAAGACCGAGGGTGAAAAGGCGAGGATCCTCATGAGGACCAGGGGAAACTTCAGGCTTGTCCTCAATGCGAGTCTATACCCAGAAATGAAGCTTACCAGTATGGACAAGAAAGGGGTAACTTTTGCTTGTGTGAATGGTGTGGCCGAAAGCAAAGGAGGACTTTCCACCTTTGCATTGAAGTTCAAAGATGCTTCGATCATGGAGGAGTTCCGTGAGACTGTCATCGCACATAAAGGCAAAGCAACAACAGCTGCCCCTCTCAAGACCCCAGAAAACACCCCATAAGCATCAAATGATTAAACAGCAGTAAGCACTTTGTCCTCTCTGTCAGCTTGAGTCTGTGGTTACCATGTTACTCTGGTTTTGTGTATCATGATCATGAAACTGTTGCTGCATGGATCTTTGAGAACAACACAAATCATAGAGTCGGATAATTAGTCTCTCGCCTTGACATGGTTCGAGTTGTTTAGTGCATCGAGTTAGCATATAGGCTGTCGGCTTTTGTTTCGTCCCTTTACATTGATGTACTTGAAGAAGTTCATATGACAAGAAGCAAAATCCTATGCATGTTGCATAAAAGCCATTCAAGATTTAGGATTTTTCTGTTCCTGAGCTGGTGATATCGTGGGCTGATCCGTGGTTTTTTATCAATGGTGGTTCTTTTTGGGAACCATTTGAAATCTCTTTTTACTTATTTGTTGGCAAAATATCATCTCTGCTGCATCATTCTTTTGAAGAGATGGAGGATAGACAGCTTTTCCCAACCTCTTGGGCGCAGTTCCCCACACACTCTTGCGCGCGCCTCTTATTGCGCATCTGATCTAGGCTCGTTGTCTCTCGCGCGGCCCTCTGGCGCTGCTTCGGCAGCTATCACGGCTTGTGCCATCATTACCAGCAAGCATCAAGGCTGGCAGCATCTTTCCTCCGGTGTCATCCATGAAGTGTTCTCACGTTCAATTAACGCGGATTGTCTTCCCTTGCGCTTTCACTCGGGGGGTAAAATCGGGGTTTCCTAATAATTTACAGTGATTTCACAATTTTGCCCCCCTCACCCACGTGCCATACCCGCTTCCCTCTCCCAACTCGCACGTGCGAGATATCCTCATTCCGTTTCTCTCTGTATAACTCGTCAACCCTCTCTTCGTCTCTCTCTAGAAATCGAGTCAATCAGTTCCCCGACCTTTTCATTCAGCTTCTTCCTTTCTCCACGCCAGATCTCCGCATTGTCCGCAATTTGCGCTGCTTCGATCGCGAGCAGTGCCGAGGTGATCTTTCGGTTAGCCTCGAACTCTTGTTTGATTGCGATTTGTGCCTTTTTGGTTGGACTTAAGTGGAAAGTGGTTGGTTGAAGTTCTTACTTTGGTAAACGGATGCTTCTAGACGTTCCTCGGAGTCGCATTTCTGCTGTTTCCACTGTCCGCAGTTAGATCGTGGCGGCCCTCCGATCCTAGATATTGAACTGAGGTGACTTCTTTCTTTCCTTATATATTTGCTTCGAGCAGTGTTGTTTCTGCAGGCTAAGCTTGTTTAGTCGAGTTTATGGTGATTCTTGCGAGTTCAGTTGCTTTGGGCGACTGGTGTTGCTGTTGTTGTTGACGGAGAGTTTAACGTGGCTCGTTCTCATTCAGTATTTATGCTGATCAGCAGTAGCAGAAACAAAGGGCTTTAGGATCTTTGTCGATTGAGGCGTATGGTGATTGTAGATATTTAGCTTCGGCGTGCATGAAATGCGGTTCGCACAATTGTCGTCCCTTGTTTGAATTCTCTGCGAGTTTTTTATTATCATAATTGGCTGCAAATAATGTAAATGGGCTGCATAAATAAACTGCATTCTTTTCGGAGAGTTAGAGATTTCTATATTTCTCCCCATACAAAACTTCATTTATACTTTCTACTTTCCAATGACTAACAGATGTTCTCTATTTTGGGTTATTGTAGCTTAACGTTAAAATGGCACGGTGCAATGTTTGTTGCAACATCCTTCAGGAGCATTGTTATTGACAAGACTCTACTAGACCATGCTCCTTTCCGGGATTGTATAGTTTAGGTTTAATCTAAAGTGTAACATACTGAAATCACAAGCAATACGGAAAATGGATGAGGGAACTAGCAGAGGAGATTCATCCGGCAGTTTTATCAGACAGTCGTCATTAAGGCAGGGTAATGGCTACAAGTCTGTCTTGTCTGGTAAATCGTCACCAAGGAGTCCTCACACGTTTCGTAGATTGTATTCTAGCCGCACTCCGAGAAGAGAAGGCATATTTGGCAGCATCGGGGGACAGTGGTTTCGAAGCAACAAGTTGGCGTATTGGTTGCTGTTGATCACTCTGTGGACTTATCTTGGGTTTTATGTCCAGTCAAGATGGGCTCATGAAGACGACACGAATCGGTTTCTGGGTTTCAGGCATAAAAGAAGCATATCGAAATCTGATTCTTTGTCCGTCGCTGCAGACAGAAGAAATCTGATCGCAAATGACAGCTCCATGGTTGTTAAGAATGAAATTGACGTCTTGTTGGTGAAGGATAAATCAATTGGTGTTGTTTTAGGTACCCAGGGGAATAAAGATTCTGATTCTCCCCCACGGAACCTTGTACAGAAACAGAATAAGAAGCCCCCTCGTAAGCCAAGGGGAAAAACACGCAGCCAACATACTTCAAAAGCCAAAGTTCAAAGCGCAGATCTAGAGGAGCATGAACAAGAAATTCTGAAGAGAAATTCTTCTTATGGTCTGCTTGTTGGTCCTTTTGGGGAGACAGAGGATAGATTACTGGAATTGACTCATGATAATGGATCTGGAACTTGCGACAGGAAAGGAGATTTTTCAAGACTTGTCCGGTCAAGAAAATTTTTGCTGATTTTTCATGAGCTTTCCATGACAGGAGCACCATTGTCCATGATGGAGTTGGCTTCAGAGCTCGTAAACTGTGGTGCTACCGTTTCAGCTGTAGTTCTCAGTAAAAAGGGAGGATTGATGTCAGAACTTTCTAGAAGAAGAATCAAAGTGCTTGAAGATAGAACAACCTTGAGCTACAAAGTGGGCATGAGGTCAGATCTGGTCATCGCTGGCTCAGCTGTATGTGCTTCATGGATTGGTAATTAGCCCAGCCAATGTATAATTCGTGTCTTTTCCCTGCATCTGTGCAATTAATCTGCCATTTTAGGTTGAGTCTATGAATTATACAGATTACCAACTATTTTATCTGCGTACATATAAAAGCAATGAAGGGTGTTAGGAGGTTTAAGTACACATGTTCATGATTCATCAGCAAGTGGTTCTTGTTCTCATTGGTGTTGTTTCCAGTAGAATTTTTGGTCCTTAATGGTCTCTAATTGGCTTTCTATACGGCATGGTAAACTTGCTTTTCATTGCACAGATCAATATATCGAGCATTTTCCAGCTGGTGGGAATCAAATTGCTTGGTGGATCATGGGAAACAGGGAAGATTGCTTTCACCGCTCCTAAGTTGCCCTCGATCAAGTTTAGTTTATATTTTTCCTGTCGGAGTCAAAATCTAAAACAGTGGCTATCCTGGTGCGAACAAGAAAAGATTAAGCTGAGGCTTCCACCCTCCATAGTGCCTCTATCTGTCAATGACGAATTGGCTTTTGTGGCCGGAATTTCTTGTTAACTTAACTCTCCATCGTTTACTCCTGAACGGATGCTGGAGCGACGGAAACTTTTGCGGGATGCTGTGAGAGAAGAAATGGGATTGGCGGAAAATGATATTTTATTAGTGACTCTGAGCAGCATAAACCGGGGGAAAGGACAACTCCGCCTTCTTGAATCTCTACATCTGGTGATGGGAAATGCCTCCTCACAGCCTGGTATTGGAAGTCGGGTTTCTGCGGGACTTGATCTAAACAGAACAAACTCAACTGATGGATACCGATCTAGAGCTCTGCTGCATGGGCCAAATGATCAAAACTTGGCCAGTGGATTGGACTCCAGGAAAATTCTGTCCAGCAGCAGAGCGATGGATAAGCATGCACTGAAAGTGCTCATTGGCTCTGTGGGTTCTAAAAGCAACAAATTACCATATGTGAGAGAGATGCTACTATTTTTATCACAGCATCCAATGTTATCACGATCGGTACTGTGGACCCCTTCCACAACTCGTGTGGCTTCACTTTACTCTGCAGCTGATGTTTATGTCATCAATTCTCAGGTGACATGCCCTTCGTTATTGATATTTTGTGCTCCATAAGTTTTAAGTGGTTGGCAATATCTTCTTCTGCTGATTCCTGGAGAAACTTAAAATTAAATACTGCAAGAATGACTTGATCGGCTGCATCTTTCCCACATATCTTGGATATTTATCAGTGATGCTTATGATTGCCATATGCAGGGTATTGGGGAGACTTTCGGAAGAGTGACAATTGAAGCAATGGCTTTTGGTCTCCCGGTAAATTGAATGATGCCATCCTTTCGCGGGTTTTACTTTTTGTTCCTGATTTATTGATTGTTGGATATGATCTGCCCGAGAATCTTTCATTCTTCTAGCTCTTGGAATAAGTAGATGTTTCCCTGATAATGATGCAAAGCTTACTAGCATCTCAGAAGTTCCATTGCCTCTTATTTGAACATCTGGTTGAAGATCTGGTATTGCTTTGGGCCTTAAAAATTATGGCAGTCTGGAGACAAATCCTCGTCCTGCCTTTAGTTTAGGCTCCCTTTCCAATCACAGAGCTCTAAATCTTGTATCCTCAGAGACTCCTCTCTTTGTTGTTTCTGAATGTCTGATCACTTTTTCGCCCTTGTTGGGTTAGGTCCTCGGCACGGACGCTGGTGGCACGAAGGAGATTGTAGAGCACAACAAAACAGGGCTCCTCCACCCCATTGGCCAACCGGGAAATGAAATTCTCGCCCAAAACATAAAACTCCTGCTTGAAGATCCTTCAACGAGAGAGCAGATGGGCACTGAGGGAAGAAAGACGGTAGAGGCTTCATACCTGAAGCAGCACATGTACGAGAAATTAGCAGCCGTCCTCTCCAAGTGCATGAGGTAAAACATCCCATCCGACCTCATTCTTTTACCCGTTATTTCGTCGTCGTCCTTGTCCTAGTAAATCGAGTAATCACCACGGCTTAGACGATGTCCAATCATGTAGAGCTCAAGAGAACATTATGGCATCACGAAACTTAAATCGCTACTCTCGCTTTGTGCTCTAGTGTCTCCCTTTTAGTATCTAACTCCCAAGATATGGTTTTCTTTTCATCACCAAGTCAGCGAGGCTCTTATTTGCATCACTAGATAAGTGTCCTTAATTGGAATGATCTCGGTTGTCAATCCTTAAAACTTAGGTTGCTCTTGTTACACGAGTAAGGATAGTGGTGGTAGGATGGGCGGATGATCCCCTTTCTCATTGTCTGTCTAGTGTGTCTTCCCAGCCGGCCTTGTAAAGACGATAATTGTTGGATTGCCCATTTAGTTTTTTAATTGCTTTATCCATTCGATTAGACAACAACTGAGGTGTGCCTTTTGAAGTGTGTCAATCTGAGTGGAAAAATATACGATTGATTCGGTCGACATAGTATCATTTTTTTGAATTAAATAGTAAATTCAGGGAAACGCAAGTGGGCGATCTCTCTTTGCTCCTTTTTCAGTCTTATCTTCAAAGACTTGGTGGGGGTTGGGGGGGCCACTCTAGCAGAAAGTACTACTTTGTTAGGCCACTTTTCTTTCTTTCCTTTCCTTTTGGGGTACGCAAGTTGTGTTCTCAACTTGTTGGTCGTTTACAGCAAAGCCAACTTGGGTTTTGGTTTCCAGAGTTTTTTTATCCATAGGATTGAACTAAAAACTGCCTTTCTAATTCCCTGCCAATGCCATGCAAACAGTATCTGGACACTGTTTTGATACCATGTTCATCTGTTGAATCATCCACCCCTTACCTATGAGAGAAGGTCCCCTAATAAATATTTTTGTGCCGACCTCGGGTATAGAGATTAAATCTGGTTTGACTCGGTTCGTCCCTAACTTAGCACAAACCTACCCGATTTGAAATTATTAGTCCAGGTGTAGTTAATTTGGAGTAGGACTTGTATTTTAAATATGTTTGCATATTTTTTTTTAGAGGTGTACTCGAAAAGGCAATAGGAGTCCAAAGAGTAAGGACTAGGATGGTCCACAATATATACGTATGACCAAGAAATTGCAAAATCAGTCTACTCTCCTTCCCCTCTGCCTAACAAAAACGACATCACGGTGATTCCGACATTTTTGACAAAATTATTGAACACAACCCCACAATTTATATTTGAGTCATTTTCTTTTTCTATGGCTTTTTTGTCTCCCCCACCCGACACCCAATTGCAACTCCCACTTGCACTCCCCATCCAGATCTATTTTTATTTTTTATTTTTTAAAAAGATCATAAACAGTTCTCTAACGAAATGATTGATGATGGGATGATGGCTCCTCGTTGGGGTTCACCATGCTTCTAGAAGCTGTGGGGTCCTTTTGGTTTAATCAATGATGGTTTTGTCTTCTCTCTCTCTTGCATTACAACTCTTTGTTAATGTCTCCTGATTGACTACTTGGCCTCCAATTAAAGTGGGGGAGCAACCCAACACCCACATGATTTCCCGAAGTCGTCCCACCCCCCCCCCCCCCCCCCCCAATGTGCCAACCACATTATCAAGTCTTCTTAATAAATTGCCAAGCTTTGGCCTTTACTACCATATCCAATGAATGGAAGAATCCCAGTATTGAAATCCCATATCCATCTCAAAGAAAACGACGTCTAAGAGCTACTAACAAACATTTAGTGTCCTAATAGTTTTCTTTTTCTTCCAGAGTGGCTCGTTGTACTGGCCAATAATACCAAGAAAATGGCTGCGTAAGATTTGACAGTTAGGGAAAGGAGGTTTAGTAAGACATCGTCTTCTTGGAGGGGATCTCATGAAGTCTTTTGTCTTGATCTTGAGGAAGATCCTGGGCCTGGTGGTGTTGTTGTTGGGCCTGATGGTTCTGGCTTATGGCTTAATAATATTTTGAAATTGAAATTAAAAACATCGAAAATGTTTCTTGTGTTTTTTCTTCTAGGAGTCTTTACAAATCACATTTCCTTAATGAAATCATATACAGAGCTGAGTTAAGTTTTTAAAGTGAAAATCAGAGTCATTGAATTCGGCCTATTTAATACTTATAGTAGGTGTTTATAACTAAATGAAACAAAAACAAACCTCTGATTCATTCATTACTGGGTCAACAATTACAAAAACTCCCCCCCCCCCTACATAATATGCTTTTGGTCATGCAATCGAATCGACCAAAGAAGAAAACATCCAATCCCAAAAAGGGGGGACAACTACTACAAATGCAGATAGATGTTTAATAAAATTAATGTACAAAATGTGACATTAATAAATACTCTTTTTAACTAAATCTCAAAGAGACATCCTGCCTGAACATGGCCAGAGAATCCCTCCTGAAATTCCACCCTCTCCCATGTGCCATTCCCACCACCACCAACCCTATCCTCATTACTACTACTACTACTATTATTACTACCTTGATTGGGATTAGCTTCTAGAACATAGCCCACGTGGGGCTCCCCGAATCTTGCCGACCCAATCACCATTACCTTCCCCTGCCACGTCGCCACGTGTGCCAGGCATGCCCCCACGTCCGTCGGCAGCCTCGCCGCTGCCCGCCACCTCGTCATCCCGTCCAGCAATGCTGATCCTACTAACAGGTCGCCGTCCATGCATATGTAGAGGGCCTCGTCCCCGTTGTTGCTGATGCTGGATGTGCACGTCCTTGGGGAGGATCCCAGCACGTCGTCGGTTGCCGGTCGCCACTGCCACGTGGCGGGGTCAAACTCCTCGGCTGATCTCACGAACCTTCCTTGTGCATCAGTTGGGTATCCGCCCAGCACGAGGAATCCGCCCCTACTGAACACGCCCTTACACTCATCCCGCTCCTCTGCCATGTCGGGCATCGGCACCCACCTGTTGGCCGCCACGTCATACGCCATCGCCGACCTGAGCGCGTTCTTCTCCCCGTCGTGGCCGCCGGCGACGAAGACCAAGCCCTGCCCATCCGACGCGCACGTGAAGAACGACCTACGCACGCCCGGCATGTCCGCCCCGTGGCGCCATTCCCCTCGCACAAAGCTGTAGACGTAAACCGACCCGGACGCATCCCAGGTGACGGGGTCGATCCCCCCAACGAGGACGAGGTCCGTTCCGGCCGCCACCAGCTGGCAGAACAGGGGTATCCCGTCGGGGCACCCGGGTGGAGGCGGGAGCTCCCACCAGCTACCCATGACCGGATCAAAGGCCGCGAGGTGGTAGGACGGGGCATGGGGGAGCTTGGGGCAGCCAGGTGAACGCGCAGGAGCAGGCCGTGCCTGCGCTACGACGAGCAGGACCTGACTGAGGGCGTGGGACATCCTCCATAAACGAAACTGGGGGGCCTCGATCTCCTCCTTCCACTGCTTGCAGGTGGTGGAAGCGGCGGAGAAGGAAGTGTACGTCAGGCGGATAAGGCACTCCCGGGCGACATCGTCCGGCAAACCCGGAATCAACTCCATGGAAGAAGAAGGAATTCGCGAATCTAAGAACGACCCAGATGGTAAATTCCAAAGAAGAGTCGGGAAATCAAACCAAGATCGGAACTTGACGAAGAGTACCTATAGGGGCAAGACGAGGGGGAGGGATTGTCTTCTGATTCTGGGGGATTTTATAGTGAGATGCAAAATGAAACGAAACAAATAAAAAAACATTTTTTTTTTATTACTTTTTGAATTTTGGTGGATTTAGTAATGAATGAATCGGTGCTCTTGATTGATAGGCTCTCTTTGCTTAGTTGAAGATAAAAAACATTCCATTACTTGGGATTAAGGAGGACTGAGAGGTCCCTCCCGACAGGGACAGACAGATTCATTAAGAAGGAAAGAAAAAAGGGGTTTGGTTTTTTCGGGGGGAGTTTCATCGAAAACTCCACACACCCAACTGGGATTAAAGCCCTTTCCCTTTCTCCCCAAAATTTGAACTGCATGAATCTTCACACCCCAACCCTATCATCAAAAACCAATCCAAATTCATTCCCAGTTTCTCTGTAGAACAGACAGACAGCATCGTGTTAAACCCACTATTTGCTTCTTGGAATCGTCATCATCATCATCATCCCCCTCGTTGACCCTACTTTAATAAACTCTACTCCCCTCGCAGACAAAAATAACTCATAAAAATCGTCTGAAATTTTGGAACCAGAAGTGGGGGATTCACATCAGAGGGGGAGAAAGGGAGGGCTTCGTTCAAAATGTTTTGCGATTCTATGACACGCACGGTCGAACTTCAGTGAATAATGTATTTGAATTCGATTTTTCGCCTTTTTCTGAACAGAACTAGATAAATACAATTGATTTCGATAAAAATTTCAAAAACTTTGGAGTTTATTGAACTCGGGTTTCAAAATTCGAATATTATTTATTAAATTTTAAATATAAATATTATAAATTACTAAATATTTTTATGAACAAGGCCGTGAAAAGCCGTCTCCATCATCGTTGAAAAGACGCGATGACGGAACGGTGGGATACAACCTCTTTGGAGCCTTCCCCCGCACATCCACATGGGTCTCTGTGTCCAATGTTCTTGTCTTTGATCGGCGAGTTTCGCATGGAAATAATACGGTTAATTTTAAAAAAATTTACGAAATACAATTCAAATTTCATAAAATATGATTTTACCGTCGAATGTGTGCATTTTGAATTATAAAGATGACGCGATTTCAAAACACGTCTCCATATAGGAGGTCCAACACTCGGAGATGGGAGCCCCTTCGGGAAAACCCTCCAACTCTCGAGAAAAATCACCCCCTTTAGTAACCGTTCAAAACGCGCCTCCTCCTCCGTCACTCTCCTCGGACGACCCCAACGCCCGATTTCCCTCCTCCTACTCTTTTCACGGCCTCCCACACTCCCTCACGTTAAATTCTGCTCACCCGACGTGGAACTCACATATCAACTACCCCTTGTCTCAAGAGCTTATCCTCCGCCGTGTATGTGCTATGCCCAGGAGATTCGTGGGCTCACCGACGAGGAGTACCTGGCCGGACTCGACATGGATATGGAGGTGAGGTGTATCTGCTAACAATTTCGAAACTCTAAACAAAATACTGCGGTCACGTGCACGTCAAATATCTCATCTCAGACTTCCCATGATGTGAACAGTCATAGATGCAGCAGGCGTTGCTGAAGTCTGGACGATGAGCAGAGAAGAAGAAACAGGGCCAGGCTGAAGTTAGAAATGCGAAGTCATGTTATTGATGGGCTGAAAGGCCTTGTAAGGTTATAAAGATAAGTAAGAGCGGTAGAATAGTAAAAACTGAGGTTGTTACTTTGTTAAAGGGGGCAGTGCACCCTGAACAACGTTGTACAGAGGGAATTATGTTTTTTCCTGGTGTGCGTGGTGCAGTCGGAATGGAAGAGAGGAGGAGAAGATTCTATGTTGTCTAACCAAACCTTCACACGAGACATTTGTGATCCACCCATCCTCACTCGTGATTCTAGCGGAACTTTGCTTCAATCTTCGTGGAGGTAGTAAATGATCTGCAACTCGACATGTAAGCATGGTGAGAGCGTTTCTGATATAGGCTCGTCGAGAAATAAAAATCTCGTTACCCTATCGCTTAACTTCTTTGTTCGAGATCAGGCGACTCAAGGTCCATGTCCGCCGTTTCGAACTTATGAAATGAGATCCATGATGCCAAATGAGCAGCAAAGCCAGGTCTTCTAACACACTTGTGTTTTCAGTAATAGAACCCGAGACCCGTGTTTTAAATCGGACTCGCGCTTCGCAACCGGTGTATATATCACAAGAAATATTATTAAGCAAAGAATAAATGTGCCGCCCTGGCTTGTTTAAATCTCAGCACATAAATTGATTCGTTGGCCTTCAATACATCTGAAGTGCATTTTTTGGCTATGTACTGCGGCTTGTCCGATAATGTTTTGGCCGAAGCCGCCCTGCGGTTAGATACCATCTCATGACGGATTGCTAATCTTTCATGGGACGTGAAAGGGTTTTTGATTGTTTGTGTTCGATGTAGTGAGGGCGGGTGATTCTGATGCCTCGAGCTAGTTGATATGCTGCCTCGGGTCGAAACCGGGGATCGGAAATGTTTTCTTAGAAGAGTATGTCATATGTTCAGGGTTCGCATGTCAAAGTCCAAGGACAGGGAGATAGAGTTGAGTAGTCGTTGTCGTCGTCAAATTTACATGGCAGAACCGGATTCTAGTGGAAAGCTCCGTGCGCAGTCAGATACCATCTCACGACGGATTGCTGTCGATCTTTCATGTGACGTGAAAGGCTTTTTGATTGTTTGTGTTGGATGTAGTGAGGGCGGGTGATTCTGATGCCTCGAGCTAGTTGATATGCTGCCTCGGGTCGAAACCGGGGATCGGAAATGTTTTCTTAGAAGAGTATGTCATATGATCAGGGTTCGCCTGTCAAAGTCCAAGGACAGGGAGATAGAGTTGAGTAGTTGTTGTCGTCGTCAAATTTACGTGGCAGAACCGGATTCTGGTGGAAAGCTCCGTGCTCTAGTAGTTCATGCTAGATTCACTGAGATAAGGAAGCCATCTGCTTTGAACTTAATCTGGTTTGCTTGTCAAACTTTGATTCGAGGATAAAAAATTGTAGAAAATTATTGGTTGGCAAAAAAAACAACTTATTAAACTCATGTTTACAAGAGATTCTTATATAGGAAAACAATCAAAAACTAAAAGAGAATCTAAATAGATCTCCTAAATCTCTCAATGAGATTTGCTAAATCAAATCTTATTCCTAGAATATTTTAGAAAATAAATCAAATCCTAAAAACCTTAACCGCTGACACCCCTCCTTAAGGTTTGTTAGGAAACACTCCAAGTTTTTGTCTGAGATGCTGGAACTGATCTTTCGGTAAAGACTTAGTCAGAATATCCGCGACTTGATCTCGAGATGGACAATATTCGAGCTTGACTTCACCGTTCTTCACCGCTTCTCGAATCACATGATACTTGACCGAAATATGTTTTTGTCCTACCATGTTGAACCGGATTTTGAGCTATTGCAATAGCAGACTTATTGTCAACATATATCACCGTAGGAACCACTTGTTTCCAGCCCATGTCCTCCAGAACTTTTCTCAACCAAATCGCTTGAGTTGCTGGCCGCTGCAGCTGAAACATACTCTGCCTCGGCGGAGGATTGCGCTACAACTTCTTGCTTTTTTGAATTCCAAGCAAATACTCCACTTCCAACGAGAACGTAAAACCTGACGTGCTTTTTCGAGTCCTCAATACTTCCAGCCCAATCACTATCGCAGAAACCTTGGAGGTTTGAACTTTTATTTTTCACAAACCGAATACCAAAATCAACTGTGCCTTTAACATACCTCAACACTCTTTTCGCTGCACAAAGATGGATTTGGCTCGGAGATTGCATAAATCTGGACAAATAACTGGCTGCAAACATTATATCCGGGCGCGATGCTGATAAATACAACAAACTTCCAATAATACTTCTAAACAATGTCGCATCGGCCTCATCACTTCCATCATCTTTCACCAACTTTAAATTAGCAACGAGAGGAGTCGGTACGGACTTAGCTTCATTCATTCTGAATTTTTTCAGCAAGTCCGTGGCATATTTTTTTTTGATTAAAAAAGACGCCGTCATCTTCTTGATGTATCTCAAATCCCAAAAAATAATGCATCAGCCCTAAATCTGACATTTCGAACTCTTCGGCTATGTTGAGTTTGAATTGATTTACTTTCGTTTCATCTCCCCCTGTGATAAGCAAATCATCCACATATAACGACACGATAAGTAACACCTTACCCCGTGACTTTTTTATGTAAAGTGTTGCTTCCGTCTCACTTCTAGAAAAATCCTTCTCTAAGAGATAGGAATCAATCCTGCTGTACCACGAACGAGGGGCTTGTTTCAAACCGTAAAGTGCCTTGCGAAGCAAACAAACTTTCTCTTCGCATCCATCTACGGAAAAATCCATCGGGCTGCTCTACAAAGATTTTCCTCATCAAGATAACCATTCAAGAACGCCGACTTAACATCGAGATGAAAGATTTTCCAGCCCATCTTTGCTGCTGCAAGTGCGAATAACATCCTTATTGTGTCATGCCGAGCCACCGGGGCAAAGGTTTCACAGAAATCAAACTCCGGCTTCCTGAGAATATCCCTTCACAACAAGCCGTGCTTTGAGTTTGTTTACGGAACCATCGGCATTTAACTTCGTTCTATAAACCCACTTTACTCCGATTACCTTTCTATCAGATGGTCTATCGACAAGATCTCAAGTATGATTTTTATTAATCAAATCAATTTCTTCTTGCATGGCTGCCATCCAGTTGACATCCATAGAAGCAACTTCATAAGAATCAGGATCTTGCATGTGGTCAGATTACATCTCTGATAGACATCTTGCAAAGATCTTAATCCCCTCACTGGTTTCGTCGTCAAATTCGGCGACATCAGGAGAAGATTGTCCAAGTTCACCAAGACTCGTGGCTGGTTTTCAACACACCAATCCCACTTCGCGTCCTCATCAAACGATAAACTTCTACTCACCGAAAATTTTTTATTCGTGGGATTATAGATCCTGTAACCCTTGGTATTCGACTCCATATCCGATAAAAATAGATTTTTCAGCTCGATAATCAAGTTTGTCTCTTTTTTTGTTCCGGAATATGAGCATAGCAAAATACATCCGAAAACTCGTAAATGATCCACCGAGCATTTTTTTCCAAACCAAGCTTCATACGGAGTAGAATTTTTCAAAGCTTGGTTGGTAGCAAATTAGCAAATAAACCGAAGTATTCGCCGCTTCGGCCCAAAACTCCTTCGGCAATCCTTTTTCAAATATCAAACACCTTGACATATCCATTATAGATCTATTCTTCCGTTCACTAACCCCGTTTTGCTGCGGACAATACGGCACCCGTGAACTGTTGAATGATTCCGGCTTGCGCACAAAATTTTTTGAACTCCCCAGAAGTATATTCACTTCCGTTGTCCGATCTCAAGGCTTTAATTTTACAACCACATTGATTTTCGGCCAGCTGTTTAAACTTGACAAACTCGCCGAAAACTTCACTTTTTGTCTTGAGAAAAACAATCCAACAAAAACGAGTAAAATCATTGATGAAGATCAAAAAGTACCTACTTCCATTTAAAGAAGGCACACTCATTGGACCACAAACATCTGAATGAACCAATTGAAGTTTCTTTCTCCGTCGATTTCCACTTTGCTTCTTCAAAAGGAAGTCTGGATTGTTTTGCCGTATTCACAAACGGCAGAAACATCTGAGCACGCAGAAATAACCTGAAGATCAATAATCAACTCATCTGAATGCATCTTTTTCAAAGTAGTGAGGCTTATATGCCCCATTCTTCTATGCCATAAACTGAGAATCATCTACATTGGCCGACAAGGCCAAATAATCTGATTTAAATTTAACCGGAAAAACACCGATCCCTATGCATCTTCACTTTCATAAACTCCTTTCCGTCATGGCCAGCCACCGAACAATGCAAATCCTCGAAGTGCAAAATATATTTTTGCTCCAACAACTGTCCCAAACTCAGAAGATTTTGGCACAATTCTGGTACAAAAAGAACTTCTGAAATTCGGTAGTACCCGAAGAATTTTTAATAATAGTCGACCCCTTAAACCAAGCGCCTTCAGAAGCTGTCCGTTCCCGATTTTAATGCTGGTCGAGAAAGACTTATCCAAGTCTACAAATAATTTCTCATCGGGAGACATATGATGCGTGCATCCGCTATCGATGAGCCATGCATCGCTTCCATAACTTGCTGCTGAAAAGGTTGCCGCAAAGAGTTGATCTTCCTGCATCGACTTATTCTCTGCAACATGTGCTTGCTCTTCAGAAACAACCTTCTTCTTCCAACAAAATTTTTCACCATGACCAGAACATTACAATGCTTGCACTTGTAACCGGGTCTAAACCAACAGAAATCTTCCGTATGAGAAGTTTTACTACAATAAGAACATGGAGGAAACTCTTTTTGATGTTTCTCGCTAAACTTTTTGTTCTTGAATTTTTTTTTTCGATGGCACTTTTTCTTGTTTCATTTCTACGGGGCATATTTCTCCTTCCCCTTTGCCTTCATTAAAAGTGCGCCTTCAGGTTGCTCCTCCTGTCTTATTGCTCTCCTTTGTTCTTGTGCTTGAAGAGAACCGACCAATTCCTCGACTGTCCAACTTAGTGAGATCGCGAGATTCTTCCAATGCCGAAATTTTCGACTCAAATCTCTCTGGAATAGTCACAAGAATCTTTCCAACAATTCTGCTGTCTGGCAACTCTACCTGCAACAATCTGATCTGATTGACAACCCTCATCAGCTTGTCGACATATTCTTTTATACTCTCCGAGTCCTTCATTCTGAGCAAATCAAACTCTCTCCATAAATTTGAAACTCTTATTCTCTGATTTCGACCACTACCTTCGAACATCTCCTTTAGTCGGTCCCATGCTTTCCTTTCCCGTCTCACAAGTAAGAATTCTTTGCAAGTACTCCTTCAGAAACAGATGCATGAATAGCAGCAAGGGCCTTGAACGGCTTGGTGGACTCCTCACTGTGTAGCCTCAACTGATTCAATGTGGGATTTTCAGGAAGGGCTCGAGCTTCAACGTTCCGCTCAATAGTGCTCCAGAGATCCTGAGATTTCAAAAAAACCGTCATCTTGACCGCCCAAATTTGATAGTTTTCACCATCAAACGGCCGTGGAGGTTGCACAGAAAAACCACCGAGGAAGACATGATGACAAAATCAAACGGATGATTTGGTATGAAAGGAAAGGAAATTTTTCAAGCGTGTATACTCTCACAGTCCCTCAAGATTGCGAGCTCTGATACCATGTCAAACTTTGATTCGAGGATAAAAATTGTAGAAAATTATTGGTTGGCAAAAAAAACAACTTATTAAACTCATGTTTACAAGAGATTCTTATATAGGAAAACAATCAAAAACAAAAGAGAATCTAAATAGATCTCCTAAATCTCTCAATGAGATTTGCTAAATCAAATCTTATTCCTAGAATATTTTAGAAAATAAATCAAATCCTAAAAACCTTAACCGCTGACATTGCTACAGCTACTTCCAGACTTAATCTTCTGTAACGAACTGAAGGGAGCTGTTCCATTCGATGTCTATGGAACAGTCCTTGAGGGCATAGGCTGCCAGAGACGGCCTCATCGGTTATTGGGGCTCATGAATCTACATTGGTTGCTGAGACTGGAGTTGCGCCTGTTGCGACTTCCAGTTGTGTCGGTCCACCGAGTCGGGTTTCTTATCCAGGCTATTGAAACTATTGTCTGATTTAGGTGCAAATTCATTTCACCACCCCACATCGATAACGGCACGAGCCGAGTAATTGAGTCGTGTATTGGGTTGGATCTCGGAGTCGAGTTTATTTAAGTTGATTCGCCTGAAATAGCCATGAACAACGCGCAGCCCGAATGTTATGGAGACGAAAACAGGCTGTTAGATTTGACTAATATGGCAACTGCTGCCGTGCTCCCTGCGACATACAAACAGACAGCAGAAATGGCATTTGACATTGACAACTTTAAGAGCAATCGGAAAAATCGGCAACCAAACCGTGTTCACCGTGAAGTTTCTATCAAATATACTCGTCTCAAGCACACTTGCAGACGCAGTCCCTCAAACTTATTCGAAGAAAAGACATAGATGCCAGAGACAGCAAACTGTTTCAGATTCCACAATATGCTTTAAGCGGACTTTCTGATCTCTTGCCGGCTTCCGTGTAGCAGAATCCCAAGAACTCGACGTGATCGAACGGCTTGAATAGCAGAGGGTGATCATCGTCAACCATCTCGTTGGGAGGCTTTATGATGTACCCAGCCTTCGGGATCGAGAACAGGCCGACGGAGTACCTCGCATCATTCCCACTCATCACAACTCTGTGTTGTGGAGAGTGTAGTCTACCATTCGTCCACGCCTGCGCAAAAATGAAAGCATTTTTCCAACCACAGTTCAATATTTATAGGTGCTAACTCCTAAGTCCATAATCGTACTTACATGGAGCGAGTCCCCAGTCATGACAACGAAAGATTCAGGGGTGGGCTTGAAGGGAATCCAATCGCCATCTTTGGTCTTCACCTCGAGTCCCTCGACTTTGTTCTGATATAAGATCGTCACTATGTTCTTGTCGGTATGGCTGACAAGTCCAAGTTTCGTGTCCGATGTGTTCGGTCCTTCGTACTTCATGACGCGGAGCAGGTAGTTGGTTGAGTCCATGTGTTCCTCTAAGTACTTCTCTAGGCCTAGGCTCTCCAAAATCATCCTCCTTATGATCTTATCAAGTGCCGACAGCCTTTCTGAGAAGGACTGTATTGTTTTGCTGCCGAAGACAGGAAGATTTCGGATCCTCGAACAGGTTTCAGATTCAACAAAATGTATTGCTGCAGGCTTACCTAAATACAGGGTGTCCTTCCGGCCAAAACGTCCTGCTAAGGTTGTCCACCTGGTCATAAATGTCGGCGTCATCGAACCCTATGCTTTCATACAGGGGAACCAACGGGTGCTGGCCAACGTAGCCATGGAAAGGCTTCTTGGAGAAATTCCGCTTCTTGGTCTCGAGAGGGAGTTTGAACAGCTCCTCGAGGGATCCCAGCAACGACATCCTTGAGTCCATGGGGACGCCACCAAAGGTTGCCTCAAAGCAGCCGTACTCGACCAGAGCTTCCTTCACTTGGTCCTTCACTCTGTTCCATTCAGGAGAACCCGGTTTCTCCGCAACCTCAGAGAAATCAATGACGGGCAGCTTGTTCTGTGATATGGGTACCATGTTAAAAGGGTCAGAGCTAGAAAAAGGTTATGGCACAATGCCTCCCCACTCAGCAGCTATCTTTATAGACGCCCTGTCGCCGTTCATCACAGAAATCATTACAACATGATGATGTCACGATGCGCGTCTCGAACTCGCTCAAGGCTGTGCATAACATATTGGGATCCACAACGTACCAACCACACGGGACACATTTGGTCTTATCGATCCACAATTTGTGCGGATTGGGGTCAGGTGCGCGACTGTCCCATAGTCTTTTTGTCCCTCTTCTTCAATTCTTTATTGTCGACTGTTATCTCCAGAGGCTGACTTCAGTTGTCGCCTTTTGGTTCGCCCGTTCTTCCTCCGAGCCATAATCTTCAACCTCCTCATCTGAAGGATGAACGTCCACTCCATCTGTATAAGATGAAACCTTCAGATCAGCCTTTGGTTTTGTCGAAAAACTAGATGAGACGACGATCAGGACACTTACCACAAGAAGGCTCGAAGGATTGAAATCTCGTTCCCGAGTACAAAACTCGGAGCTGAAACTAGTGAGACTGACCGCGGGCTGCCAAGTCACAGAACATACAAAAGTTGACATCCGTGAATGAGTCGTGATTATATCTTAACAGGATAGCCGATGGGAAAAAAAAAACACAATGTGCTCTATACATGTCTCTTTGGTAATATTCGAAACAGAAGCCCCCGAAGTTGTTGTGAACATGATAATGGTAATTCCTCCATTTTTAAGACAGGTATGAGTAAAACACAGGCAACACAACCCCACAAGCTCAGACGCCACAATATGTCTTGAGCTGGTTCTCGACTCTCAGACCCACTTCGCTGTTGCAGAATCGCAGGAAACTCGATGTGATTGAATGGCTTGAACAGCAGAGGATGATCGTCGTCCACCATCTCATCCGGTGCCTTTATAACGAATCCGGCCTTTGGGATCGAGAACAAGCCTGCCGAGTACCTCGCTTCTTTTGCACTAATCATCACCCTGTGATGCACAGAGTGTAGTCTGCAGTTCGTCCATGGCTGCGAGGAATCAGAAAAAAAGAAAGAAGACGATATTTTTTCCTATCTTGCGCTTCGATTTTCGTCAGTTTTGTGAGCATTTTTCCCTCCACGCTTCTTCGCAATTTGTAGGTCCTAACTCGAAAATCCCTAATCGTACTTACAAGGAGTATTTCCCCAGCAATGACTATGAAAGATTCAGGGGTGGGTTTGAAGGGAATCCATTCGCCATCCTTGGTCTTCACCTCCAGGCCCTCGACTCGTTCTGATATAAGATGCTCAGTACAGTCATGTTGATATGACTCGTGAGTCTGACCCTTGTGTCGACATTCTTCGGCTCTTTGTACTTCATCACGCGGAGCAGTTAGTTAGCTGAGTTCATGTGTTCCTCCATGTACCTCGCGTCATGCCCACTCATCGTCACTTTGTGATATGGAGAGTGTAGTCTACCATTTGTCGCGTCATTTAGTCTCAGCAGTTCGATATTCATAGGTCCTAACTTGTAAGTCCCTAATCGAACTTACAAGGTGCGAGTCCCCAATCAGTTTGATATTCTCACTTGCACAACGCATCCTACAGTAAGTCCCTCACTCTGTACCATTCAGGAGATCCCGGTTTTCACACAAACCAGGAGAAGTCGATGACAGGCAGCTTGTATTGAGCAGTGGATCCCATGGTTTTAGTTCTAAGATAAGAGTTTTTGATGAGGAAGATGTACTCCGTCGGTGCCACCTTTATATAAGCGTCGGATGCTGCACTTGAAATTGCAGAGTTTCACAACTACTTACACAGTAAACGAATTTGTGTACACCTGTTGGCTTGAAATTGCGTTCACCGCAATACATATCGAATTTTACAGTGATTTGTAGTCGCCGTAAAGTAAAAGAAAATAATCTGAACAGAAAACGAATACTTGAATTGATAAAACAGTTATGAATTATAAAGTTTAATATTCTACTCCACTTACAGACATGAAATGAACGAAAATATAACAAAAGGGAATTGAAAACGACGACAGGGTGCTCCAAACGAATGACGGCGACTATGGCAGATTCCTTTAATAGAATCCACGTCGGTGAATCGGTGATCGGATGTAGTGAAGTGATAGTGGTTTTATGACGCTGTGGGGAGAGCAGACCAACTTAGACAAATTTTGGGTTTGTATGGTTGATCGTGTCCTTCTCATTGTTCTTTCTGTCTTTTATGTTCCCAGAATCTTGCAATTGCGGTTATCTCGTTAGAATGCAATTTTCCTAGATCGTGTGCACGATCAAATCCTTATTTTATAGAAGCCATCCACATCGTGTCTCCGACGACCTTTCTAGACTTCCCATGTGTCATATTCTATTGTCGCAGCCAGATATGATTTAAACCAAGCTCACTCGAGACATTATGGGTTCTCGAGCAATGACCGGTCGCTCGAGTCTCAAGCTGTATTAGGTCATCTGTGGCTTACTCGAGAAGCGCTTCTCGAGTGATGATCTTAATCCCACACTCGAGAGACATTCCTCGAGTAATGTTCGTACAGAGTTTTACCTTTTCGACCTATTAAGGACGAAACCCAAAATTCATGTGTCAACTCCACCACTCATATTCAATACTGCAATGGCACTAATGATTCGGTTCAAGTGGGCGGAACCAGGTGAATAGCAAAAGTCTTCCTGCCAGGTATTTAATACATTCATATCTTCAACAGTAGAACCCAGTGTTGGGCGTAAACTCAATCCGACGTCGGAAAGATAAAGCATCCAAGCTAATATATAAGATTAGTAGGCTACTGGCTCTATTATTGTTCAAAGGGAGCCCCGGATCCTGGATCCTCTACATCACAAGAGTAAGCAAGCAAATGGGAATGGAGGACAACGATCCCGACACCCAGGTCTACATCACAAGGATACATTAAGCGAAGAATAAGTGTGCCGGCCCCCTGTTTTAACATCACAAGAATACATTAATCGAAGAACAACTGTGCCGGCCCCCTGTTTAAATCTGAGTTCATGAACTTGTTTGCTAATGTTTTGGCCTTGTTTTAGATCTGAAGTGCGTTTTTGGCTGTGCATTTCAGGTATCTGACCGATGACTGCCTTGTGGTCAGATACCATCTCATGACGGATTCCTTACTCTCTTTCATGAGATGTGAAACGTTTTCTGATTTGTTGTGTTGGATGTAGTGAGGGTTGGTGATTTTGCAGCCTTGAACTAGAGGATAGGGACACGGAATCTCAAGGATATGCTGCGTCCGGTCGAAACCAGGGTTCGGAAATGTTGTCCAGGAAGAATATATCCTTGGCTTTGGGTTCACAACTCAAAAGTCCAATTGAGACAGGGAGATAAGGCGAGTAAACCTGGCCGACACCATCAAATTTTCATGGCTGAACCGGGTTCTACGTGGAAGCTTGGTGTCATACTACTTCATATGCAATATTCACATCAGCTTCAAACTTAATCTGGTTCGGTATAGCTACTTACAGACTTAAATCTTCTCTAACAAACTTAATGGAGCTCGTCCTCGATTGTCTATGGAACAGTCCTCGTGAACATAGGCCACCAGAGACAGCTCGTGAACCTACATAGGTTTTGGAGACTATCTGAGAATATCACCATCCGAGCAATGGAGTTGTGTATTGGATTGGATCCCGGAATTGAGTTTTTCATAAAGTTGAATAGCCCGAAATAGCCATGGACAATGTACTGCCCGAGGTTATTGAGACGACAACAGGAGGAGATGGTTGTTGTTAGAATTTAACTCCCTTGTACATCCAGACTAGAGAAATGAAATCTGGCAACTTCAAGAGCAACCAGAACAATCAGCAAACAAGGGGTGCTCGCTGCGCAATTTCTTTCAAATACATTGATCTCAAGCATGTGTGCGAGCACCGTCCCTCTTACTTATTCGAAGAAAAGATGTAGATGCAAGAGACAACAGATGTTTTCAGATGCCACAATACGCTTTAAGCGCATTTTCTGATCTCTGACCAGCTTCTGTGTAGTAGAATCCCAAGAACTCGACGTGATCGAACGGCTTGAATAGCAGAGGGTGATTGTCGTCCACCATCTCGTCAGGAGCCTTTATGATGTACCCAGCCTTCGGGACAGAGAACAAGCCTGCCGAGTACCTCGCGTCATTCCCACTCATCATAACTCTGTGATGCGGAGAGTGTAATCTACCATTCGTCCATGCCTGCACAAAAATGAAAGCATTATTCCCTCTTCAGTTCGATATCCATTCGTCCTAACTCATATATCCCTAAGCGTACTTACAAGGAGTGAGTCCCCAATCATGACGACGAAAGATTCAGGGGTGGGCTTGATGGGAATCCAATCGCCATCTTTGGTTTTCACCTCGAGTCCCTCGACTTCGTTCTGATACAAGATCGTCACTATGTTCTTGTCGGTATGGCTGGTAAGTCCGAGTTTCGTGTCAGAAGTTTTTGGCCCTTTGTACTTCATGACCCGGAGCAGGTAATTGGTTGAGTTCATGTGTTCCTCCAAGTACTTTTCCAGGCCCAGGCTCTCCAAAATCATCCTCCTTATGATCTGATCAAGTGCCGACAGCCTTTCCGCGAAGGACTGTATTGTTTTGCTGCCAAATACAAGACGAGTTGGGATCCTCGAACAGGCTTTAGATTCAAACAAACATACCGCCGCAGGCTTACCTAAATCCAGGGTGTCCCTCTGGCCAAAAGGTCTTGCTAAGGTTGTCTACCTTGTCATAAATGTCGGCATCATCTATCCCCATGCTTTCATACAGGGGAACCATTGGGTACTGGCCGACGTAGCCATGGTAAGGCTTCTTGGAGAAATTCTGCATCTTGGTCTCGAGCGGGAGTTCGAACAGCTCCTCAATGGATCCCAGCAACGACTTCCTAGAGTCCATGGGGACATCGTTGAAGGTTGCCTCAAAGCAGCCGTACTCGACCAGCGCTTCCTTCACTTGGTCCTTCACTTTGTTCCATTCAGGAGACCCTGGTTTCTCTGCAACCTCAGCGAAATCGATCACGGGCAGGTTGTTCTGTGCAATGGATCCCATGTTATACGAATCAGAGCTTGCAAGAGGTTCGGATGGCACAACGCCACCCCACTCAGAAGCCATCTTTATATAGGCGCCCCACAGTGGTCATCACGAGCTCACTCCAGGTTATGCATGACAAATTGGGGTCCACAAACTAATGCATGGGATATGTTTGGCCTTAAAGATCCAGAAGCTGAAACCTTTAAATGTTATTTTATCAATATGTAAGCATTATATCTCAATACATGCCGACTGGCAAAACATGATCTGGAGAAAAGACCTTGGGCTTCTTGTTAAATACATCGCACTCTTACTACCAAGCATCCATTCGGATGAAGCTTGAGCCCAAGCTACTCCGATCAGTCTCACAGTTAATGTTGGCGGGAACGATAATTCCATTCCTCTGAAACTTTGTGCACATATCCGGTATTCGATTTGCAGATAACGCACATAAATCCATGACACCAGGCCTATGCTCAACAAGAGTTTGGTAGCCTGGTTGATGCAAAAATTTTTGGTCCCCGGGGTCATGTCACGATCGTCATATCTGCGGACCACATGAAGCCATAATATTTAAATCTTCCTGCAACAATCAATCAGGAAGGCAAGACATTACAACCAACCCAATCGTCATAAGGAAAGAAAAATGAACACGTCAGAGACAGACAAGTGCAGGTATTAGCTACAATGGAAAGGGAGCACCAGAAACACTTCGGCAGTGATCCTTATAATACTGCTATCATCACCTTCACATATGAAGAAACATAAAATATTGATTGAGAAAATTAAGAGGAAGGTCAGGAGGCTGCACAGGGATTTGCACATGATTCAAACATTTCCTATCTTTTCCAAGAGAGGGAGAAAACAGGAGAATCTTTCCTGGTATTCCCATTATCACAAATGTCCAAAAGTTATTATTGATGCTTCATAAATCCATATAAACTTTTATAGACCGGCCATGACTTCTAGACAGCAAGCAATAAACTCCAATAAATCAATGCATCAAAATGCATCATCAGGGTTTGTGCTAAATTATTACACAAATTGCAAGCTACATGCAGATCGGCTAGGGAAAGGGACAAAATCCTCAAATTATGTATAATATCATTTTAATGAAGTGGTCCTCTTTCCTATCAAATTAAGGTTAATATATCCACCAAGACAAAAAATAATAATAACACATGGGGGCAAAGCTTATTAGAACATTCTGATGATGTGATCTTGGCTGTATAACCAGTAAAACTTACAGCAAGAAGGGATGGACCATTTCAACCCCATCAAGCCATCATTTCTTTTATAAGAAAATATAAGATGCGCCCCACCTTTTAAATTTTTTTTATTTGATGATGACAAAAAAAAGACTATAGATGACCACAACGCAGGAAACCCAAAGAAAGCAGCAAAGACTTGACAAAAAAGATCAGATTCCCGGGCCTATGCATAATTGCAGAATAAACAGTTGAAATTGATTACATCAAAAGTTGCAGAGGATTAGTTTCACTATTTTGGTGGAACCTCTAAGGGGCTGTCTGTCAATAGCTTGTTCAATTGAAGGTATGAAGACTGTAGTTCATGTCTGGTCTGCAAGGTCATCTTCAACTCCTTGTCAGAGCTCTGCCAGGAAAACATTTTAGAGAGGACGCTGAAGGAAAAATAGACAACGATGAAGGGAGCATCATCAAATCCCACAGGAACTCAAGATATGCTAACCTGTAATGGATATATAGTCTGCAAAACATGTTTGATTTCTGATTTGGACTGACGTAGCATCTCCCGAGATTTCATGTCCTCATTAATTAAGCTAAGGAAGCTAATTATTGCTCTCACTATGTTTGAACAATCAGATGCATCGTTCTTCGATGATATCAAAGACGCCATTTCGTCCAGCACAATATTCAAAAGCCGGTCGCATCTTTCAAACAGGAATAAGCATGGCGTGAGATAATATCGGACGGCATTATTGACATCCACAAGAGATGCCTCATTGCCATCCCTTGGAATATGCTGCAATACAGACAAAATGCACTCAACTCTATTAGGCCAAACATTACTGAGTAATTGAAGAACTACTATATTTAAATAAAGGGGGTCCAGCATAGTTAATCTACAGCTAATATGTTTTCTAATCAAACAACAAAGTTTAGCACACATATTAACAACCTAATTTGTTTATGTACCATTAAAGGAACGCATCCAGGAAGAGAGAAATTAAGAGATATACCAGTAAATCAAAATTTTTGGAAGTAGGAACCCAAATGTAATATAGGAATTTTCCACGAGACTTTAACGAGGAAATTTCCAAATATACCCATACTGTGTACTTCAAATGTACGTTTCAATTAGCATGTCAAGGGCCACATACAAAACACTTGACTATAACCAACCATGGTGCCATTCATCTGAAGCTTGATCCCACCAAAACCATGCAAACCAATAAACTAGGAGCAAAGATGAGAAAAAAACTGAGGAAAAGAAAATTAGAAAGCTTCCAGAATCTTAAGAGATAGACGGGACTTACAGAAAAAAGATGGACTAGATAATGCGGGAGGAAACTGCTTAGTCTGCTGAGACTATTTTCAGACAGTGAGGTAGGTTTAGAATCCAATGTGACAAGCACCCGCATCAATGCACATTTATTGTCCAAGGTAGTGCTTACTACCTGAAAATATTATATAAACAACTTCACCTTAGCTTTGTTGGACGATCGATGGTTTTGAAGAGTCCAGCAAAACAATTTGCATCATCATGTACATGAATGGGAAAATACAAATCAAAAGGTTGGAATCAGATAGCAAGAGAAAATTACATAAATAAAAGCATACCGAGCTAGGGCTTATTAGAATGTCCACTGTCATTTCCTGTACAATCTGAAGAATGGTTTGGCGATCACCAACACGAGACAGGCATGAACAAACCGCCCTAGTGAGTTGGATGAAAGTTCCATGGTTAGATTTTGTCGACTCACCGGTTTTTACTGCAGAAGGAAACTCTGACAAATAAGTGCATTGAGTGTTCAGCAAGCAGAATATAGCAAACAAAGAGATAAGATATCAAAATCTGAAGAAAAAAACAATACCAGGGAGGACTTTGTAACATGACAAAAGGGTGATGAAGAAGCTAATGAGATGATCAACCCTAATCCGACCAACGACATATGATGAATCAAGAACGTCAATTATCCGAATTAATGTAGTTGGCTCTAGGCCATTCCCTGTGGCATGAAGATGTGAATTAAGAGGAATTCAAAGCTAATGAACTACTTTAAAAAAAAAGTAGTTTCTCAAATTTTAAAGCAAAGCACGACCAAGAAAAGGATAACGTGGTACTCACACTGGCAACATACAGATAAGGACTTCAGCAAAGGAAGATCTAAGTGAGAAAAATAGTATAAGCAACAAATGGCAAGCTCCTGACAAACTGGGGGAAGTTTTACAAATGGCCCATATGTAGTACTTCCTGTATTATGATGACATGTCAGCTACCAGACAAAATAATCCAAAATTATTTTTGTGAGGAGTATTTATTACCTTTATCTGGACATGAACCAAAGAACTCCAAAAGCAAATATTGCATATTATTATACTCCAATCCGAACGAAGAATCGGAGCAAGTACATTGTCCCAGGCGAAGCAGCAGACGCAGCACTGCCTAAAAGATGACAGACACGGTAATTTGTTTGTTGAAATGCATTGTGTCGAAAATGATAGATAAACCTTAATTGCTAGGTACTCCTTTTATTCAAGCAACAATAATGTACCTCACTGATAGAGGGATTCTTCTCACCCTGAAGACTTAGCAACCGCGGAAGTTCCCTCATCCAAGATATCTGATGGTTCAAAACTTCAGGATCACATGAATCTAGACAAGCGTGATTTCGTCCCTGTTAATTTAAATCTTTGTCAGAGACAGACAGCAGAAAACACATCACTGTAAAATTGAGGTCTGTCCATATCTGCCTCGCCCTACTTCCTGGAAATATGACCTGAAATTTTTGCTTTGATCTAAAAAAGGACGTATTCATGTGCATACGTTCAATGAATGCCAGAAAATGAAGAGAGCCAACTCACAGGTAGGATCATTTCATCGACGGCTGCAAGGAAAGCTATTGGCAGTGCATTTCCCCCCTTGCAATCCTTGAATGCGTCGGAAAATGCCTGAATCAAAATGGAAAATGTCAGCTTTTGATCCGGTTGTTTTTGTTTCTTCGTTTCTTCTTTTTTTATTTTTATTTTCTTATTTTTGATGATAAGTGGCATTTGATCCTTGGCTGAGTTCACTGCTTGAGAAATGCAAAAATCCGTTGATCCTTTGGTGAGTTCATTGCTTGAGAATGCAAAAGAGGGACCACATTGGCAAATTGTGAAGGAAATTATGTACCCCATAGTACATTTTAGTCCAACCTGAAGGAGGTCAGTCCTCCAGCTGCTTGTCATACTCAATAGTCTTGGGATGAAGGGCAGAAGTGATATCTTTGCTTCAGTAGCTCTTCTTTCCAAGTTCTGAAAAAAATTCAGAATATAATTACTTTCTGTCCTATATTTAGCTGCATAATGAGATTGTCAAGAAAAAATGACATAATATCACTGATACTATATTCCTTCAAAATTATCCCCCTAATGGTTGAATCATTGTAGACTTAAATTGGCTACAGTTCTTAAATATTTCAGCCTAATTACCTGGACTGCTTTTCATGAGCGTAAGGTCATGGTTATAATCGACAAGAAACCAGACTAGGCGTTAATTCGGTATTATTTAGCTTCAAAGTTGACATTAACTATCCATAATAAAAGGAAAAAGCATTAAAGTGTCTTGATCTAGCTTCTCTTCCCTCCTATTGACAAAACATGCTAAAAGGTGTATAATTCCATTTGAAGAACTGCAGTAGAATCTAAAATGCTAAACAACAATTAGGGGACGGAATTCCACTAATTGAACAGTGCATTCGTCATGTACATGGACTGAGATGTTAGATGCATTATACTGGAGGACACTTAAGTGCTTTATTTTATTCGCAATTATTGAACACCTTTTATCCATTTGTGAAAAAATAAATCAAGAGAAGTCAATAGATGGAACCTTCTCAAGCAGCACTCTTACTACAAACCCGAAAATTTCCTCTTCTAGCAAGGCGGGAGGCCGAATGCACTCTCGTATGTTCAAGTATATTTCCGCAATCACAACATTCAATGTACAGAGCCTCTCCTCATCCTGCAAATCACAGAATATATGTCAAATGGAACTTCGATAGTACAGAAAGATACATGATAAAGGTAAGTTTTGATGACTTCGAATGTGCTCCCCATGAAACATTCGCAAATTTAGTGGAGAAATTATAAAGAAAGCCGTGGTTATAATTTTATACACGCTGAAATTATTTGATAATAGTAAAGGACAATCCACCCTTAAATCTTGAAGATACTAAATGAAGTGATCTGGTCATATACTTTAAATGAAACAACACCATGGTAATTATACTATTCTCAATGAGTAGTCTTTAGTAATAATTATCTATCTAACCATCTTAGTTTCTGAGGCAAAGTATATGATGCCAAATTCCTGGAATTATTCCCAATGGTTTCTTAGAATGACCAAATATTTATATGCATAAGAACTACTGCCTAGAATATAGTTTCTTGTAGGAAAAGAAGATTTTATCAGACAAAGCTCGAAATCTCCTACTAGGTTAACTTAACCTGGTCGGAGAAAGATTAAACCTTGTCTTTCAAGCTTCATATTTTCACAAAAACAGAAGATACTGACATAATTGATGCCACACCTTTCCTGACATAGTACCCATTGAATGGAGTGGAAATAGGCTGAGTAATTCCCTTAATATCAGTGCTTTCAATGGTCCGTCCAATGCAACATCATGTGAAGACTTCTGGACATTCTGATTTCTGGACAGACTCCCTGAAATCAGAAACCTAACTGCAATGTCTATGCTCTGTAATATAGACAGCATGGACTCAAATGAATTCATGTCCAGTGAAGCTGCTGACTGAACCAGAGAGAAAAGATCCTTAAAGAAACATATCAAATTTGGTAGAAGACCCTTTAACTTTGCAGTAACCAGAGAATGCCCTGCAGCCCAACAGAGAGCATCGTTAAGGACAAGGGCATATGATTTATCAAATCCTACTTCTGAGTCGTAGTAGGAAAGCAAACATCTAAAGCTTGACAGTACGGCTTATGTTCGTGGTCTATCGGTAGCAATTGGCATGCCAAATTCTTCAAGTGTACTAGATATTGAGATGGTTTTGAGATCAATTACACATAGAGAAACAAAAGACAAAAAACAATAAGGCATAACAGCCGAGTTTCCTCATAAGTGCAAAACTTAAACATGATGGTCCTACAGCAGTTCCTAGAATGAGTGACCTTCTGGAACACCCAAACACAAAATATAAAGTAAAGGCTAATCAGACAACATCTTCACAAAGCCAAGTATAAGGCGTCAAACATCACAGGTAAAATTAAATCCTAATTCCAACACATGAATTTAGTTCATCAGTAAATTTCCAAAAAACAAGATTTTCAAGACTCAGAGTAAATTAACCGAAATAATGATTCTGTTACATTAAATAAAGACAAGCTTCCATGTAATCGCCTACCAGAGGAGAGGGTAGGCAGATCAGGCTCGAATGAGTGTAGTAGCCTCCTTTCATTAGCATTCTGCTACAATTTTAAGGCTCGTCAATGACTTCAAAAAATATACATGAAATAAAATTTAATAAAAAATTAAAAGAATAGCATAAAATCAAAGTACATTGAGAGCACTTTTTTTCTATAATTTTCTTTTTCAACCCCAATCAATTAAACTTCAACACGTCCAGTTTTATGCTATATGACTAGATTAATTTACAAAAATTGCATCCCGAGACCAGACAAACATGCCTCTAGATTGTTCCACAAAAAAATGAAAATATGCCAACTGCTTCCATATGAAGGGAAGTCACAGCTCCTCCATAACAGAGCTAAGATGGAGTGATGACATATATTCAAGCAAAAACACAATCAGCTTGATGATAAAAGAAAAAAATAGGACAACATGACGTAGCAGACCTAGTTACTTCAAAATATTAAAAGCATGCAGTAGTACTTCTTTCAAGAGAAAGCAGGGATAATAAAAGAAAACTATTTTCCTTTCACAGTTGATCAATCCAATTATTTCACAGTTAATTTAGCAAGATATGGCAAATTTTCCAACTTCACTCAAGCAACATGAGTAATACAGAGAAGGTTACATTGTCAGAAGAAGCTCCATCTCTATCATTGGCTGACAGCAGCTCTAAGCAGCGTAACAAACTGGCAAGAACAGTCTTGACACTTCCCCAGTCTGATGTAATAAGACGTTTGTTGTGAAGGGTATCTTCATATCTTTGAAGAATCTATTACGTCAGAAAATGATGAGACTGTTATAAGGGAAGGGAGACGTGGCATTTTCTTCCAGGAAAAAAAAATATTTCACATTCAATTGTTGAAATAACATTTTAAAGAGTTACATTGCATGCAAAAGAGAATCGTGATGACAGAACTACCTGTTCAGCATGGAGGAGAAATGTTGCAGGATAAAACTGAATGACAAGATCAAAAAACTTGAATGCTGTCAAGCGCAAATCAAACCTCAAATGTGTCATAGCATTAAAGACGTAGGCCATCAATAGTGAAACAAGTGGCCCCTGATTATTCTGAAATTGTACCAAAACAGACTGTAAGAACAGATTTATGACCAGGCTTCAGAATAAGGAATATCATACAAGATAAGATGAAAGTTTGTGATTAGAATTTCTCACTAAAAAGAACGAAGAAAATGTCAACATTTCTCTAGAAGAGTTCTTGCCTTAATAAAATGTCAACACTTGAAAAATTAAGGTTTGGTAATAACGAGTTCTTGCCTTAATTGCTCTTATACAAGCATCTACAAATAGCTAACAGAAGTACGAGAGAAAAGCATCCCTAGCGCTTCGGTTGCTGCAACTAGGTGTTATAGGGAAAGGACCCATGTATTCCACATATTGTAACCAACAAGTAACTAAATGAGCAAATCTTCATTGGACAGGAGCCTATCGACAGAAATCCATGAACAAAAGTAAACAAAAAATAATAATTTAAGCCTCTTCGCTTGTCTCCAGAGTCTAGACGAGTATAATCACAGTAAGTATCTTATTCTCCCAGGCAACATTACGAGCTGAATTTGCTCTGACTAATCAAAATCCACATAACTGCCCTTTTTTGAATTGACAACTCATGCAACAGTTCTGAAGAAAGGAAATGAGTGCAGCCTTGTGAAGTTGCTTCTACAACAATGTTAATCAAAACCTACATACTGATCCTTTTAGAATTTTCGTTTTAGAACTTTCATGCATGAGGTAAAGGATGGTGTTGTAATTTACCTCATCGCTAAAATCAGCCACAAAAGAAGAACAGAAAAATAGAAAAACTTCTTGATCATACAACCGAAATTTCAAACAGGCGTATAACATTAAATACTTCAAATCAAGAAGCAAATTTGAACAGAAAACTTGCCTCCTTGCATGCAGGGAATATTACTGACTTAAAAAGTCGATACAGCACCTCTCTGACAACCGTATCATCATCACTAATCCTTTCTCGTAATTTTTCCATTACAGCATACTTATGAAGGCTCAGTTCCTCAGGATGATTGAGGAATAAATCTCGTATGCCATGCAATGCATCTACCAAAAGCAAGTCATAAATATGAACATTAAAGAACTAGATACAATAACATGAAGACTAAATAACTTAGAGAAAGTGCATTAAAAATCAAGTTACATGCCACATATAGTTTTTCCTTCGTAAGGCTTTTCATTATTTACATGACAAATAAACCTGATTGAGCGTATTCATTTGTTTTTTTAAGGTTTAGGCACTTAATTGCATAATATATAAGACAGTTTAAGTTTTTGTTTCTCCTACCATATGGTCCAAAAGGACTTTTCAAATTGCCCCAGTCAATTCTTCAGTATTTAAGAGCCCTCATTCAAATATAACTCCAGAAACATGTAACAATGTATGCACAGATTCTTCATTAGTGGCATCTCTTTGTATACGTCCTATACGAAAGTTTTCAATAATATCTTGCCATTTCAATATAAATATTATAGGGAAGCGTCTTCAACAACAGTGCATTGTTTGGCTTCATTTGTAACAAGAATTCAACTTTCAAGGTTGTGCTGAAGTGCAAGAACAGAACAATACATAAATAAGACAATGATTTTAGGAGACACATTTTCGAAAAAATCCTGATAAAAATATCTCTGCTCTGTTAATACTTAATACATATGTTCTTCTACTTCATATAACATCATCAAAATGTGAAGGTTAGTCAGACAAAATATTATGGACCTACCGTGTCTTAATGAAAAAAAAAATTATTTGAACCTGGCCAAGGTGGACCACAAAGCTTACTCATTTCTATCAAGAAGGCCGTATTATAGGCGCAAGACTTTTCTTCAATATAGCTAAAATAATTGAGTACCTCTACGGACTTTTGGATTGTGGTGTGATGTCTGCTGAAGGAGCTCCTTCAAGGTCAACCCTTTCTTATTCACAGCCAGCCCGTCTTTTGTTGCTGCCACACTTTGCTCAGGAAGTATGATCGCTAAAGAAAAAAGACCGCAATTTTTCAAGAACATCGACAGTTCAACAAATCTCAAATATATCTTCCCGCCGAGGAACCAAACTAAATCGAAAACGGGATATGTTTTTCAAAAGAGCAACAAGTGCAACCCCATTTCCAAGAAAAAGGGAATAAAGCCGTCCAAAGGATGCTGTAACTCAAGTCGAAACTAATACCACCCCTAAATTTATCGACACTGTCAATGCGCAAGTTCATATTTCGTAGAGCTTAACACAGAATTCCAAAACCCCCCGTTACATTTTTCAAATTAGATGCAAAATGGTGATCATCCAACGAATAGAAGTAACTGGGCAAGATTTGACAAACGCACCTTTGGACTTGATTTCAGTGTTGGTAGCATTTTTGGGTGGGGGTAGTTTTTTCCCCACCTTCCGCCTTATTTTCTGCAACAAACAGAGGCAGAGTAATCATAACCCACATATACCAATTTACAAAAATTTATAAACAAATACAAAAGCAAAATTTATCCAGGCAAGGCCATTACTTTGAAATCAACCCCGCGGTTTTTCTTCTTCTGCTGCTTCTTCGACTGAGCCTTCGAATTGACCATCTCCAAGCCAAAGCACAATCACGCCAACTAACAAGAGTCAACCCAGAAACTATCGGACGAATTTCATCGAACATATTGCAGACAAAACCACTTCAGGCTTCGCATAAACTCAACAAAAAAACTTTGTACTCATTCTCGCCGAGTTGGAATCAGTATCACTTGGTTAAAAAAATCAACACCAGTAACATTGATAAAAAAGTACCTTTTCTTCTTCCTCGTGACTTGCCTCCCTAATAAGCCCTCTAACAAGAAAGACGCCAACTCTATCACTTTTAAGTAAAGCAAAAGAAAAAAACGCAACCCCTGGGGCGGTTGGGACCGCCGGAGAACAGACGGAAGGTGGCGGCGGCGCCGATTGGTCGGAAGGAAATTCTTAATATAAATAAAAATAGAAAAAGCAAAACCCTATTTATAGTTTATTCCTTATTTAATCAACCAAATATTAGAATATTAGGGATCAGGCCCTTTGATTTTTGTATACGTTTTAATTTAGTCCGCGGCCTTCTCAGTTGCTTTTACAACAACTTATGGTTCGTTCTTAATATCCCAGAAAAGATAATTTTACGTAGATGGTTACAATGAAATCATGAATTCACTACGGATCGAAAGCATGTTTTCTAGCATTACTCGCGCAACTCGAAAGCAGACAGTAAGGCAGCAAAATGTCACACGAGTGCCGGATGTATTGCAATTTGAAAAGAAGATGTGCAGACGAAGAAAAGATACGAATCGTCTCAACCAAAAGCTTTTCTCCTCCGACAATGTAGAAGAAGCAAAATATTATGTATACATAGAGCGAAAGCCGATGAAGAACTGTCATGTGGTGTAAAGGAGAAAATCGGCAGGGTTGCGAGTGTGTGCCCGCCTGTGAAATGATTTGTTCATATAAAATTATTTGTGAACAGCAAAAAGAAAATGATCGAGGAAAAGCTATCGTCTTGCATGAAATCAGCTAGACTTGTACGACTAATTTTTCACCGGAATAATCAAGCTTTTCCGTCAACTTCTGTCAATTCCGACATACTATTATGTTGTTTGTGTTGCCTGCTAGTAGGGAGAGAGCTGCTGCTGCTCTTACGCTCCTTCCCGCCGGGTTTGGATGATGCGTTGCCGTACCATATCATCCCGACCACGGCTATAATCATGCCTACAACGACTTGTACGTTGAGGCCCTCCTTCCCGAAGAAGATGAAGCCCATGACCAAGACGAGGATCGTCTTCATGTGGCCTATCACTTGGAATGATACGGCTGTGAATCTGCCTATGCAGATGAACTGGCTCAGGTTAGTCCCCACTGCAATCGTGCATGAAAGCGCGATAAACATCTGCCAAGCGGGAGACGAGTTAAGTTTCATCCGAAATCATTTTTATGCGAACAGAAGTATCACCAACCACACAAATCTATCTTAGCTAGAGGACAAGTGAACTTCGAAAGAAAAGAGATACGTGCAACACGTACCACCGAGACCAAATTGTAATTGAAAGCATCGACTCTTTTACTCGCCATCCGGTAATCCAGAAATGGGCCAACCAAGAGAAGGGAAGCAGCCTGGGCAGGTGCGGTGTGTAGGAATACTTCTTCTGGAGAAAATGTACATACTGCAGCCACAGGGAAAAAAGCCATACAAAGTCAGATAATCAATTGGACTTTATATTTATGAAGCGCACGAGATGACCAACATAGCCATGTGAGAAATTTGTACAACAAGGACTGCTTAAAGAGGCTTACATATTGCTGAAGAGCAGTACTCCAGACTGCAATAAAGGCAGCGAGGAACCCTTTGGTGTTAACACTCACGTCGGTGACAGTGCAAACGCCAACGCCTAAAAGAACGACTCCTATGATTAGCTTTGTATCTCTGGAATAACGTATTTTGTCCAACACAACTTCCAAAAAGCAGGGATCATGCTCAGTTTTGCTATCTGAAGTTAAAGAAGACTTGTAAGGCAAAGATGAAAAGGAAGGGGAAAGGACAACAAAAGGCAAGCAGTTTATCAGAGTGAGAAATCGTGGTACCTGATAAAATCCCACAGAATTCCACATCAAATTCACGTTCATGCCAACAATGGAAAAATTGGCGAAGAGGATGAATTTCATGAGCTCCGGAAAGGGAAGATGTGAGGATTGGATGTACCCTAACCATCTGAGTACAGCTGTCATCAATGTCGTTGTGGCGAAATGCAAACCAGTTAATGTGGTGGCTGAAATAACAAGTGTTGGAATAAAAGTTAGATCTCACAACGGCACTTCTTTTCTTACCCAGAAAAAACAACAATGATGAGTGAAACTGAATTCCTTACTGCCCGGTTTCGTTAACTTTTTTTTTCTAATGTAGAATAGCACAGATTCAAGAGATTCATGGCCACTAAGGAGGAAAAGGGATTGCTCATCAAAGCTGAAACCATATGTAGCCATCAGAGCTTTATTGACAATGATGATTCCTACTGAAGTGACTACGTTAAACATCCAAGCAGCCACATCCGCGGTAGCCTTTTTATCAGCCTTGCTGGATAAGGCCATTTTGGAATACCTTAACTGATCTTGAAGTGCTATTCGTCTCTCCCCATAAAAAATTTGCAGTCAATGACCAGACAGCGAGACACTCACAGAGGAGACCTTAGAGCAAAACAAACGAGAACAACATCACTCACAACATATCGTGGACAATTACTATGGCCTTTCCTTGCAATGAGAAATGTAATAACTAAGAACATTATCAGGATAAGCTAAGCTACCAAATGTAGAGCTACCAGGACCAGGAATAGAGTAAGCTTAAACTAGGCCAGTATCTCATTCACACTCAAGACCAGGCATCAGAGAATAAAAATACCGTGAGAACTATCCCTATTTCAGTAGCATCAACCATAAGGTTGCAAGAGTCACAGAATCTCCAAAAGTCACTGAAGATCAGTGGATTTTTCTCGTTGGTCTCAACTATCCCGAAAGATCGACCTTTCTTTTGACACCACAACCATGGAGTTTCACTCAACAGCCACAGAGAACACTCATATGATGCGACATCCTAAGCTCATCAACGCAATCGCTGTAGTAAATCACCACTCCAATGTCTCTAATTCAACAACAAAAGTTGTGCATCCCCGATAAACCTTCCTCCAAAGATCTCCACCAAAGCAGGACAAAAAAGAAGGGAATTCTCCCCATGAAACGTCTCTCCCTTACTACCAAAACTAACACATTCCAATTAATTCAACTCAACTAACACAAACAAATTTCCGATCTTTCCACCAACGCCTCCATACATCAGACATATCCGAAGAAATCCAGTTACACGTTCCAATCATTGCCGCGCTAAACCGCCACCGACCCAGAACCAGAAACCGAAATCCAGTACCGGGTTCAACAAAAATCACTCACTCGCCGGAAAAGACCAACCTGAGCCAAACGAAGGATCGATCCTCCCAGGGGCGCACACAACCCGCCGTCTCTCGAGTTTGCGATCGATCTGGTCGTTGGGGGGAATGAATGGATTCGCAGGGTCTCTCGCGTTTCTCTCCGATGAAATGATGATAATCCCGATTCGACGTAACATTTCGTTTCCTCATCCTTCCTTTCTTACATCCTTTTATGGCTTTCCGGTCGTTTTCATGTTTTCTGTACGTGTCTCCAGTTGAGGGTGATGTTCCTGTACTGACGCTCCCACCATAACTGCAAAAGAGACGCGATGGAACTTATTATTATTGTTATTATTGTTGTTATTTGGATTTAGTATGTGATTATTCCATGAGACTCCGATTTGTTAGAAATTGGGTTTACTTCACCTAAAAGATAGTAATTGAAGGTCTCAACCCTATATATGCATTGGCCCAGACATTTCTTTATCGGGTGTGGGACTATTTCCCAACACTGAAGAACTTCACACGCAGCCAATGGTTGAGAACACAGATAGGACGATGATGAAGAAGAAGAAGAAGAAGAAGCAGGAGTAGGAGGAGGAAGAAGAGGAGGAGAAAACGAAGATGAGGGGAAGAGAATTCTGTTTCGATTAACCAACACAGCAGTACACAGTACAGCTGTTGTATATAGCAGCACATCAGGTGTAATAAACAGCCTTGTAATTACAACCAAAACCCCCATACTTCTCCCTATTACAACTTATGCCACTCTCTTTACTTTGCTAATATCTACTAGGGGCCTGATGGCTTGTTGGGCTGCACCTCCACAATTTCTTCTGAGCTTGATTTAAGCCCTTGGACTCCTAGTCCATTAATAATCCGACACTTCCCCACAACTTGTACTACTCTTCTCTTACTACTCTGTTGGTTCCATCTTCCTCACCTTGGTATCCAGTTCCCACTCCTTCATTTTTCAAAACAAGACTAACTAGGGAACACTCCAACTCTTCCCCACAACCTGATCTGTCTGTTCCATCGTCCTCATCTTGATTAGCATTCTCAGCTCCTTGATCACTATCCAAAACACATATTAGTATAAGGCATAGGATGTGGCAACTGATGAGAGTGAAACACAGATGCCTGACTTCTTGAATGGGAAAGTATTCTCCTCGAATAAACATCCCTGGACATATAGACTTTCCCAAAAGAAGAATCTAGACAGATATAACCTTTATGAGAAGCACTTTGTCCTAACAAAACACAAGCAACAAATCGAGGTTCTAATTTGTGAACATTGTAGGGACGCAACAAAGGAAAGCATGAACAACCACAAATTCTAAGAGATTGATAATCTAGGACAGATTTTGTGAGCATATATATTGAACTCTGGAACTGTAGGATTCTAAAAGGCAACAGATTAATCAAGTGAACAGCTGCATTAAAGGCATACACCCAAAACTTGAGAGGTATTGCTGCATGAGTGAAAAGTATGAGACCAACTTCAACAACATGCCTATTTTTCCTATCCACTCTACCGTTTCGCTGAGGTGTATAAGGACATGAGACTTGATGAGATATTCCATGTTTTAAAAGATAAGAGTGAGGGGATCTAAATTCACCTCCCCAGTCAGACCTAACAGTAGTAATATTAGACTTAAACTGATTCTGAACCAAATCATGAAACTGAGTAAAAGCACGCAGACCTTGTGATTTCTTTCGAAAGAAGTAAATCCAAGAAAATCTGGTGGCATCTTCAATAAGCAACATGAAGTAACGATCGCCAGTAACAGATTGTATAGGTGATGGACCCCAGAGATCAGTGTGAATGAGTTGAAATGGTTCAGAAGCATGTGACAAAGATAACGGAAAAGATAAACGATGATGCTTGCTTAAAGCACAAGTCTGAAAAAACAGTAGTTCTCCTGAAGTTGGTGAGTCTATACAAGTTCCTAGTACTCGAGATAAACTGAGATGAGGATGTCCTAATCGGAGATGCCACTTTTTTTTATCTACAGTTTGTGTAGTGGAATAAGCAGCAGCTCTATCTGGTATGATATCTGCCTTGAGAGGTATTAGATGAAGCTGTGATGAGGATGGACCAGATCTGATATGAGAGGTGATATTTTCAGATAGACATGAGGTGGGAGTTTGTAAAGCCCCTGGTGCATCTGTCCCTTGAGAAGAACACGATTTGTTGTCTTGTCCTTAACAAAAAAGGAATTATAGTGAAACTCAACAATTACATCATTGTCTAGACAAAGTTTGGAGACACTTATCAAGTTTTGAGACAGATGAGGTGTATGAAGAATATGGGACAGATGAAGTACACCCGACTCTGTAGACAAAGATCTGTCTCTAGTGTGGAGAATGTCCAATTGAGTGCCATTTCCAATAGTGACAGAGGAAGTACCTTGATATGAAGTAAGGTTAGACAGGCCAGATATAGTGAGGGTGACATGGTGAGTCTCTCCAGAGTCGATGAGCCACTCATCTGATGTAGGAATGCTCTGAGATACTGGGGTGGTAGTAAGCGGTGAAGTATGGTTTTGTTGTGTGTAGGGGTGATAAGGATATGAATTGGTAATGTGGGCATGTGGTATATAGGTAGGGTTAGGAGAACCTGGTGGAGGTGAGGAGCAAAAGAAGGTTGATAGGTGTAATTCATACGATGGTAACAAGCTACTGCAGTGTGGCCAATCTTGAAACAGATATGGCACATTGGTTTCGTCTTGAAGAAAGGTCTAGATTGTGAAGATTGGCCTGGTGGACGACCATGGATACTGGTGTGATCTGATATAGGAGATGAAGGTGGCAAGTGGTTTTTGGTTTATGGGCGAAAGTTGGGTAGAGGGAAGGCAAGTATTTGAGGCTTCACAACACCAAAATTTGGGGGAGATAAGGAAGAGAGATGAACCTGAGGAATCGTGCAGTCCACTGCCTGTTTCCTTTCCATGCGCAAGTCAAAGTTTAGTAATAGATTTTGGACTTCCTCAACTGTTGGGTGATTAGACCGGCTATAGATAGCCATAGCAATAGCATCATGCAATAGCATCATACTCTGCAGGTAGTCCCTCTAGTATATACCAAACATAGTCTCTGTTGCTAACAGGTTCACCTACTGCAGCCAACTGATTAGACAATGTCTTCAAACTGTTCAGATATTACTGCATAGTTCGACCCTCTTTTTTTAACTGTTGCATCTGTATTTTAAGGTTGATAACCCTTGAGGGTGAAGTAGACTCATATATGTTTCTCAATGTCTCCCATACTTCACATGAGTTTCTGCAGCTAACTACCATACTCGAAGGTTCAGAAGTCAACGAAGCAAATAACATACTCATTACTGTTTTATCTGTTCTCTGCCATATCACATAGTCGGGATTCCTCACAAGATGATTTTCATCCAAAAACTGTGAAGGAGAAGCGGTCAGACAAAAAATATAATCATCATAACCCGCTGCAATTATAGCTGCGAGTATTTGCCCTTTCCATAGCAAATAGTTTCCATCATCCAACTTAACTAAAGAAGCAAAAATTCTAGAGGGAAATTGCATCTATGACTGGCTCACAAAAGAGCTATGTTCTAAAGCGCCAGACACAGGGGTAGGAAAAACAGTAGCAGAAATAAGGGTTGTAGGGGGATTAGAAAGATGGTCACTCATTCTTGTAGTCTTTCCAGGATCTTACTCTGATGATGGCGTTAAGCTCCTTCAGGGCTCTGATACCATGAAGAACTTCACACGCAGCCAATGGTTGAGAACACAGATAGGACGATGAAGAAGAAGAAGAAGAAGAAGAAGGAGCAGGAGTAGGAGGAGGAGAAAATGAAGATGAGAGGAAGAGAATTCTGTTTCGATTAACCAACACAGCAGCACACAGTACAGCTGCTGTATATAGCAGCACATCAGGCATAATAAACAGCCTTGTAATTACAACCAAAACCCCATACTTCTCCCTATTACAACTTATGCCACTCTCTTTACTTTGCTAATATCTACTAGGGGCCTGATGGCTTGTTGTGCTGCACTTCCACAATTTCTTCTGAGCTTGATTTAATACCTTGGACTCCTAGTCCATTAATAATCGAACACTTCCCCGCAACTTGTACTACTCTTCTCTTACTACTCTGTTGGTTCCATCTTCCTCACCTTGGTTTCCAGTTCCCACTCCTTCATTTTTCAAAATAAGACTAACTAGGGAACACTCCAACTCGATTCAGCTTACATTCATGAGTAGGTCCGTCAGACGAATCAAGCCAGCCTAGCCGCGATGAGACTCACGACGCGCATCTCACGATATCACGACACGGACACGAAACTACAATTACTACAACCATACATGATGGTTTACTTTAGAAGCCACAGTAGGTCTTGATGGGGCACGCAGCTCTGTAACCCTCGTCGGTTCTGAAGAGCAGACCCATGTGGTCAAACGGCTTGTACTTCAACGGGTGATCTTCGTCCACGAGCTCCGGTAGCACTTCCAATGTCCCGATGTTGAACGCAAACTTCCATGGATCATGACCTTATGGTTGGGGGAATTGAACCTGTCATTTCTCCAGGCCGTTAAAGCGTCCCCTGCCATCACCACGAAGTTCGACGAGGACAACTTCACCTAGGATCCAAGCCTCCGTCCTTGGTTTCGATCTATAGTTCATTGACTTCCCTGTGTTGATGGGCTAGCTCCAGTCAGTGTGGTGGATGAAGCCGAGCTTATGCTCACCTTCCTTTGATGCTCTGCTATTTAGGTGGCGAAGGAGGTAAGCGGTCCTGCTTATGCATGAGTCGTACGACTTCCCGACTCCGTAGCCGTCAAATATCATCCTCACGGTCGTCCTATCTATTTCCTCAGAGAGCTTCACGTAGGCGTTAATGACGTTGCCGAGGAAGACAAATATTAAGTCATATGGATATCACGGAAAATTCTCGTAGAACGAAGCTGCAAGAATCCTTACCTAAAGCAGGCATTTCCTTCAGGCAACATGACATCGGTAAAACTTCCGGTACCCTCCGGCAATGGTGCATCATCGATGCCGAGGCTCTCCTGGAGAGGGAGCTTGGCAATCTGTCCCATGTTCACGTTGAGGGGCTTACCATACCCGTCACTGACCTTGGTCTCAGTAGGGAGATCAAAAAGCTCTCTCACGACGGGAGATCGTCTCATCGTGGAGAGCGATAGGGAGCTTCTCGGAGGTAAGTGGCAAGGAAGAAGCCGAACCGCTCAATAGCGTCACCGACTTGCCTGCATGTCAAGGCATAAGAGGCAGTGCCTTGGCTTGGTGTTCATCTCCCAAAATTAAATAGAGTTGATGTTTACAATTAATATAATCTTAACTAAGTTCTCATCAAAGTTCATTATTTCAGCATCAAAGTGTATGTTCGACTACTCAGGTAGTGAGGATAGGCGGCATGTAGTCTGATTTTGTGCCAAGGACGCGCGCCCTGGTGTCGGGGAAATGCTCCAGGCCGGGTAGTGCAGTCACATCTCCATCAGCCGTGACCCCGATTGGGTAACGCAGCAGGTGACCAGGCAGGTCATGCTCAAGTTTCTCGCTCGAGTACATGTCCCAGTACTTGTCCGCGATCTGATTCACCCTCTTGATGCAGTTCAGGCTCTCTGGCTGGAGGAAGGAGTCATGCAGCATTCCAAGGTGCTCATACCATAACGCCATCCGGAAACCGTGGATCTGACCCCGTGCCGGCTCGTGGGAGGAAAGCTGGTGTGGTTGGTATGCTCCCATGGCTATTTCCGAGTCCCGGGCACCATCCATCGATCTCTGGTTGATGTTGGCTGATCCGACTATAATGTACTCGTCGTCGACTGAGAGAAAAACGAGGATCAAGATCAACTGTATAACTCGTGCAACGAAGCTCGTGTTATGAAATTAGTAAGAACTCACCGATCATCATTTTTGCGTGGACGTATATCATGAAGCGACGATCACATTGTGCTCTAATGTAGTCTGAGTCTGGTTCGGGCCTCTCGGAGGGCTCGTACTCGCCGCTCCCCTTCACCTCGCGATTCCCTAGGCAGAAGAAGGTCAAGTAGTTTCGAGGATCTTCAACTATGCCTTTGGCCCGAAGAGCCTGGACAACATCCTTGTACATCATATCCATTGTCCGTCTCTGCCAATCAAGAATGGCCTGGACCGACGCACTCTCCGGGATACCCTCTGGCCACATTGGGACCACGATGTAGACCGAGAATCTCTCGCCTGCCTCAATCTTGCTCACGATCTTCAGCGATAGCTCCTTTGGTAAGAGATGCACTGCATTGATGTCCTCGGGCTTGATCCCGTCGGCTGCCCAGCCGAAGGAACTCCCAAGGAAGTACTGATTCTCGATGTAGATGAAGTTCTTCGCTCGGCGGATCGCATTGATGTAACCGTCCTGGATGCTACGGTCGATGATGTTGTCCTTACCACTCACCAAACCAGCTCGAGCAGCATCCTCGGGAGTCTCAGGGAAGCCAAATGCAGCCCCTCCATCAATGGAACGGAACAACTGGACGTTCCATGAGTCACGATCATCGGGATACATCACAGGAGAAGGAGGAACTATTATGCTCGAGAGCTCTTGGAGCCGAATGAGGATGTCCCTGCCCCCTTGTTTCCGCCACCTTTGCTCAAAATTATACAGCACGTCCCAAGCGATGGGCCCTTCGAGACGCGAGTGGATATCATGCCATGGCTCTCTTGGACCACCCTTTCTGATCGACGCGCCAGCAAAGTTCGGCTGGTGGAAATCATCATGGTGGACCGTGTCAAGCGTCCTGAACAGGGAATGGAACTGGGTATCATACCTTCCATCGCACAGATCGATGCCCCCAATAAAACTCACAATCCGCCGCATCCGTGAACCCCGGTTAGGCATCTCGCTGTCCACAACCACAATCTTCTGGTGATGTGTGAACATGGTAGCAATCTCCAGGCCCTGAACTATGCTTCGACCGTCATCGGGATTTCGAGGACACAGCACGCAGTGAACTTCACTCTGCGAGAAGTATTGCAAGGTTTCCTCATCATGAGTGCCCATTAAACCATCCTTCTTCATTAAGCTGACTGATGTCCTGTCGTCCCAAACGAGCATCAGGACCCGAACACCCTCATCCGCTTTCCTTTTTAGCAGCTTGCCAAGCGTGATACCTCCTTCGGGTTTCGGCCTCTTTAAGTCCCGCACAAGCGTAACTTCAGTGTACACAGACCAGCCCGCGATATATATCAAGTGCTTCGCATTGGTAATTGCATCGAAAATGTCTTCCCAACACCTCTGTGGCTCGTAAAACTTGCCGCCAGCAAGAGGGATCTTCGGGATGAAATTATCAGGGACGTGTGTGTCCTGATAAAGGGTTACCTTGCACTCCTGCCTCTGAGAGAAGAATGTGTAAGGGACACCAGGAAACTTCGCACTACGAATCCCACGGCCCCAGCTACGATCCTCGGTGACGTCAAAGTACTGAAGTTTCACATGGATCTTCGACCCTCCATGGATAGGCTTCATTTGCCCATCCAGTATCGGGACCCACTGATCTATCTCGTTCCCATCAAGGACCTCCCGAACGGGAACATATGCCCTGCCGATGACTGTTGTGCCAATAGGGTTCTCGTCCTTTATGGTGAAGACGACGTTGGAAGCAGAATGAGCGCAGTAGATGTGGAAGGACTCGTACCACCGGGGGTTCGAGGGCTCGTTGTAAATCACCCGAGTACGGCCAACTCTCGCCTTCCCCAGATCAACTGTCGCGTAAATCCTCATCGCCCCTTTCCCGAGCCCAACGGCCTCCTCTATGCTTCCCACCAGCTACAAACAAACAAGAAAATATCAAGCCTAATCCCGGTGCCACACCGCATCAACCTTTTGCATTCGGCATCCATCAACTCAGGACCTAACGACTAGCGGACGACCTTAAAATCCGCGGAGCGGCAGATCGAGGTCCCGATCCTACTGTACAGGAAGTCATTCCTCTAGTCCCCTCGGATTCATCCCCATCGCTGCCTACGTTTGATCAACCATATACATGGAATCACTCCAAACCCAGATCAGCCCGATCCAAACGGAATCTCAATAAACCAACAACAGAAGAACTCCCCCAAACCCAACAGTACTAAATCTGCAAAGGCAGATCCAGCCCCAGAAGACCCGAGTCAAAAAACAATGAACAAACAACTCCTCCCCCTCAAGTCCTCAAAAATCTTTCCCCCTCCAGCAGATTTGCACAAATAACCCAGAAAAGGGCAAGGCAAGAGACAAAGAGGAGCGACCTTCCTGAGGGCCTTGGCAGGGCCGCCATGGTGAAGCCTGTCAACCTCGTAGATGGTGGCGTGGAGAGTCCCGTGGAGAAGTATTTGCGCCATAGTTTGAAACGACGCCGAAGTGGGGTTGAAAAATTTGGAGGGGGAAAAGAAATGTCTGGGGGAAGTCTTTTGATGTAATAAATCCAACTGCTTTTGTAATTTAAAAAAAACAGGGATGGATAGAAAGTGTCGATGAGTTAGAAGTTCAGACCTGAACTGATTCGTTGCAGTTAAAAATTAATGCTTTTTTAAAATGAATAACAGGGGGGGGTGGGGAAGGAATGATTTGGCATTTGACTTACGATCCAGATCTGGGAATTATTAATATGCGAGTGGTCTCAGACAGTTGCACACGTTTGTTCGACTTGGGACGACAGACGACTGTCTGAAAAGCGCTAATGTAGATATACATAAAACTATCTGGGTTGTTTTAATGGGATTCTGCAAACTTAACTGCAATTCCAAACTAAGACCATCACAAAACCATATCCCCCACCAACCCGCCTTTTCCCCGTTCTCCCCTGACTGGGAAGGGCTAGCTGTTGCAGCCGCTATAGCTGAATTCGACGCCCCGACACACATTGATAAGGTTTTGGCTGAGATGCTCTGCCCGAACTCGCACCACCTGCTCCCCCCCTCCTCCTCCCCTGGCAACCCAATGGGTCCCGTGGCTTGTCCCCTTGATCTTTGTGCCCAATGTTGCGATCTTCTTGCTCGAGATGTAAGCCAACGATTGCCCCTCCCAGGACAACAATGGGTGCATACTGTATCCCACCCTAGGGAGGTTCTCTTTCCAGCCGCTCAGCGAGAACCCTCTCCGGGGACCTTCCGTTACCACGTTAAGTGTCTGGGAGAAAAGGAAGGTGATAAACTTTTCGTCATTCCGTCCGCGTTTTGTTGTGAGGATCGTGCATTTTTATGCAGGCTTGAGAAACTAGGAGGACTCAGGAGGAAGCTTGTCGCCAAGGATAACAAAGGATGGCGCCTCATCTCATGCATCTGGCTGCATGCAGGAGTCGTGCACTTGGCCACTAGTATGCTCAGCCTGATGGTAGTCGGGAATGGGCTGGAGAGAGAATTCGGATTCTGTAAGAACCAGAAAAAACTTGAATACAAAACTGGAACGTACCTGTCCAGTTCAGACATTCTAATGCGCCTCTTTCTGAACTTCATCTGTTGCATTATTCAGTGAATCTTGGTGTCCTTTACGTGGTGTCTGGATTTGGGGGCAGTTTACTATCCACACTAGACGTCGATCATTCACAGAACATATCAGTTGGAGCTTCTGGGGCGCTCTTCGGACTGCTCGGTGCAATGCTTTCTGAGCTAATGACAAACTGGAGAATATATGTAAACAAGGTAACAAAGGAAAAACCTTGGAAACAATTTCAGTTAAAAGCAGAATAGCTACTAACTCTATCCAGATTCAGTGTGCAGCCCTACTCATGCTCATCGTTGTTGTTGCAATTAACCTATATTCGTACCTCACGTGGATAACTCGGCACACTTCGGCGGGTTCATTGCTGGGTTCCTGCTAGGATTTGTACTATTCATACGTCCGCAGAATGGGTCCGTGAGCTGCAGATACATTCCTGCAGGGTACGATGTGAAGCACAAGAAAATCAAAGTACAAGTGCTATCAATATCTTTTCTGGGTGCTTGCTCTTCTTCTTCTAGTAGCTGGGTGAGCAATGAACTTATCAACTTTTAATTGCTGCCCCATCTTCTGGTGCAAAATTATTCTAAGTTCCTAACAATAGACAAAATTATCAGATTTGCCTCAGGCCTTGCAAAGCTACTCAATGGGCAAACAGTTGACGAGGTTCCCTTTTAGGGACTTCAACGATTCCCACTTCTTCGAGCACCCTCGGGTAGATGACATTCAATCTTATCCACACAAACTAGATGATTTAGATGATATTCCATGAATAAACATTCATGGAATCCAGTTACATGTACAGAAGGTAATTGAAAATGGCAGGAGTTAAAAGGTTGTTTTGTCCGAACTCATTCATGCCATCCGAATCAAGATAACTTGTTTGGTATATCAAGCAAAGAAATGCCGATTTCATGTCTTCGGACAACTGCAGGTAGTCCAAACACATGGTCTCATAAGTAGAAGAACTCTGAAGCATGCATAGACCGAGAAATCCTGGGAAATTAGCATAAAAACAAATATAACTCTTATTTTCAATTTTATGTTGCAGATTAGGTGCATACATGCTCCAAGAATAGGGATCGATAGAAACTAGACATTATGAAATACCAAATCCGCCAGTCATAATATCTACCAGGAGTTTCTGTTTAGTACTAGTCAGAAAATAACTTCCAATTCATGAGCACTATATATGACAAGGCTTTCAATCCTTCGTCCGCATATCAGATATACTTTATTCTCGAGTTCAAGGTCTGGGCTAACAGCTAGGTATATTCCACATGCCTGCTCAAGTTATTTCATCTTTAGCATAGCAGATGACATCCATTAATTTACATTGATTGACAACATGACTACCAGAAATGGAAACAGTGAGACTGTTTCGCTTATAGAGTAAAACAAACAACAGTCAGATATGGAATTCACTGAGCTACATTTGGACAACTAGACAGGACATAAGGCATGCGCTGCCACTCCAGCATGCATTCAATTCCAGTTAATGAATTACAATAGCACAACTAAAGCTTTTATCTCGATGATATTATAAAATGCAAAGCACAGATCCCTTATATAAGAACCTAAATACAGACTACCAACCCTTTTGTCACGATTTAGGCAAAAATAAGGTCAAATGCTATGCCACAGATAGTCCAAGAGACAATTAGAAGTCATTCTACCGACTGCTGACCTCAAGATCAGTCCTCATCAGAGCTTCCTTCCTCGCTGCTATAATCGCTGCTATCATCGAAACTGCCCGGTAGATCCAACTCAACATGCCTGACTTGTATTGTCCCTGGCTCTCTACTGATGTTATTGTTGTTTGGCATCACAGTGTTAACCTGCTGAGGCTGCTGTTGCTGTGCAGCTGCAGCAGCATCCATCCCCTTAGCAGGCAGATCTCCAATCTTCCACCCAGGTGGAGGAATGGGCAGCGTCAGCCTCAGCTCCTCTGGCAACTCCTCCGGCAACTCCACTGGCATACCGGGCTTCCATCCTTCTGGAACCGTAAGATTCCTAATCATGCTACTAACATCATCAAATGCCCTGACACCCTCTGTGGGGCGTACTCCAGCAGCAACACCAACCCTCTCCATTGCCTCAGCCTCATCCTTAGTCTCCCTCGGCAGGCCAACATCTAAATCAGCAAAAGCATACAGCTGGGAGGCACGCATCTGCTCATCCTGGGGAGCAGGAGGGAGGGCGCCACGCAGTGGGGCAGTGCCGGCACCAAACTCAGGAGGTGCGAACGTGGTGTAGCTGATACGATGGGCATAGGACATGACATCATTGAGGGTGACTGGGTCTGTGCGATCAGAAGCCGAGTGGGAAGAGTAGTCGTGGAGGATTGACCGGAGATTCGAGTAAGGCTGGAGGAGGGACAGGGAGAAGGAGAAGGACGCGGAAGAGAGAGAGGAGAGCGACCGGGAATGAGCCGCGGCAGCGTCGTAGAGGTCGAGGATGTCCTGGAGCTCAGAGACGGAGGCAAAGAGCTGGGACTGGATAGACGAGAGGAGGGCTAGCGTTTCCTTCGCGGAGGACGGGCTAGGGTTAAGGTTAGGGGTAGGATTCAGGGATTGGGGGAGAAACGACGGCGGGTTGAGGCGGAAGGAAGGGGAAGGGGAGAGGAGGAAGAGGTTGGTGGTGAGCTGGGAGAGGAGGGATAGGAGGGATTGGGAACGCTGGAGAGGCGGGAGGAGGGAGAGGAGGTTGGAGGTCGTGGTCGTGGCGGCAGGTTGCTGTTGCTGTTGCTGCGGCTGCGACGGCGGTTGCTGTGGTGGCGGTTTCGGCGGAGAGTTTAGGCCAAAGCGGGCTGGGGATTGGGCGTGGGAAAGCATTGGGTCGTCGAGGGGTGACCGGAAGCCGCGGCGGCAGTAGACGGCGGCGGAGGCAAGATGTAGCAGCGATCGGCAAAAAGAGGCCGAAGAGGCAGGACGGGACTATATTTTTACTAAAATTACGAAATTAGTTTGAATTTTGAAGTAAGTTTCATTCCGATCCAGTAATTGACGACTTCGTATTGAGTTGGACGTAATTAGGGTGGAAAAATCGTTGTTTTGTCTGTCGGCTTGTTCTTCCGAGCCAAGGCCAACTTCGATTGCGGGCAAGTTTGATATCTTCGCGGTTGTTGTTTTTTCTTTCAATTGTTTATGGAGGAAAGTAGGCGCATTTTGAAGGAAAATTGGATTTAGGTGGTGAAAGTTGATCCCGTTTTTCTGGTTGGGCTATTTCGAATACTCGTGCCCGTATCTTGTTTGATGTATTGTCAATTAGAGAGTTGCGGAAGTAGAGTCTCGAATCGAGTAGGTTGATGTTTTGGGTGTTAGAAAGTTCATTCCTTTGTTGAGTTTTTTTTTTAGATTATTCTACTTGGGGAGGATTGGACGCGGTTCGAAGAATTGATATTAGCTTAGGGGCATGTATGTGTTTCGAGCTGAGGTGGATAGGATATGCTCTCTCTGCGCCCGGTTCGCAGATTCTACCGCACTGTTTCATCCGCAGCAATTGTGTCCTCATCCGCCGATTGTCCTGCTGTTAAGTCGAGCAGTCCTGTTAAAAAGTTTAAACCGGTAGAAGAGCCTGCTCTGGTTAAGCTTAAGTCTGAGAGGGACCCTGAAAAGCTGTTTGAATTGTTCAAGGAGCATTCTCATAACCGGCTCGTTATCGAGAACCGTGTTGCTTTTGAGGATACCGTTTGTCGTCTTAAGGGTGCGGGCCGGTTTGACCTTATTGAGCATTTGCTCGAGCATCAGAAGAGCCTTCCACAAGGTCGTCGCGAGGGTTTTATCGTGAGGATTATCATGCTTTATGGTAAGGTTGGAATGGTTAACCATGCAGTTGATACATTTTACAACATGCATGTGTATGGTTGTAGGAGGACAGTTAAGTCCTTAAATGCTACACTGAGTGTATTGATGCAGACCCGAGATTTGGGAGCCATCGAGGCACTGCTTGCTGAGGGCATGAGCAAATTTGGGATTCTGTTCGATGTAATTTCTGTGAACATAGTTACAAAGGGGCTATGTGAGATGTTGCTCTTGGACAAGGCTTGTGCTCTGGCTTCGGAGATGGAAAAGATGGGTATACGGCCAGATATCATCACTTATACCACACTTATGACGGCATTTTATAAGAGTAATAGATGCGAGGTGGGAAATGGATTTTGGAATCTTATGGTGCATAAGGGTTGTCTTCCCAATATTGTTGCATTCAATGCTAGAATTCAGTATTTGGTTAACAGGCGACGACCATGGGATGCTAATCGTTTGGCTGCTTTGATGAAGAAAGTCGGGATCTCACCAGATGAGATCACTTATAATTTAGTCATCAAAGGCTTTTGCATATCTGGCAATCTTGAAATGGCCAAGAGGGTTTATTCGGCATTGCATGGAAATGGGCTTCGACCGAATGAAAAGATCTACCAGACGATGATCCATTATCTTTGCGTAAACGGCGATTATGATGTAGCATATACTATGTGCAAAGATTCAATGAAGAAAAATTGGTTCCCTAGTGTTGATACGATACGCACCCTCCTTGATGGCCTCCAGATGAGTGGCCAGACTGGAAAGGCAAATATGATCATGATATTGGTCAGAAAAAGGAAGCCGCCTTTCTTGCAAAAACAAATGGATGCCTTTCGATGCATTCTGTCGAAGAAGTAGCGTTCAATGAACAGGTGCTTTCATTCTCACTCTGTTGTCTTACCTGTCCCGATCCCCACTTTGTGCTCCAGCAAGTTGACAAGGATAGATCATCGGATACCCAATTGGAGGGGCATCCTGGTATGTATCTGATCTTGTGGATCTTTTGGAAAGACTACAGAGTTCATCACAACCGGAAATAACTTGTAATGGATTTTCCTTCTCTCTTTGTCTGTAAACATTAAACAATCCCTTGGATGTAACTCCAGTTCTTTTTATTATAGGTCATCTTCTCATTTTCTTCACTGCATTATATTGATTGATGCAGGATTGGAAACAAGGAAGGTTATCATGGAGTGTCCCGAAATATCTGGTACCATGCAGTCTATTTCCTTGTACCTTTGCATGAAGGGAATTCATGACTCCACCCTTTTATTTTATCTATGACACAATAACTGATTTTCCAGAGCTTGTCTTGTAATATTGCTATTTTGCAGCCAGTTACATGCACATCATTGTCTGCCATGCTAATTCATTGTGTCTTTTCTCCGTGCAGAGAGAATTAAGGAGATGAATACTTCTAAGTGAACGTCCCGGGCAGGGCTCCATCAAAAGCATTATATGCAGGACATCGAAAAAGAAGACATCCTTAAGTTATCCCCACCTTCTGGCGGACATCCTCAAGCGCGCCGACTGTTTTTGGTAGTTGGTAATAAGGTGAAAAAAGGATGACAATGTTTTAAGGGGAGATGTTTGCTGAGAACCAAAAGCATAGGAGTAAATTTTTTTTTTTCCTGGATTCTGATTGTATGGCAATTGCACTCTTAGGATATTCAATTCCTAGGTTTCAGATCGGTATGTAAATGGAATTTTAATTTTCAAAGCAAGAAGAATCATTATTTTTATTTTATAATTATTGAGTTTAGATTTATAAATACAGATGTTTTCCCTTTTTTCTTAATTAAATAGAGTTTTATTTCATCTGTATGTCCATTTTATTGGGAAACTGAAGAAGTTTTTGGTGCTAGTTAATTGACTGATGAACTTATATTGAATTTCTCGTGTCTATATAGACGTTATTACACTATTCTGGTTACAATGTGTCTGGTCGTGAACAAGTAAAAGGTCAGTTAAGACGTTGTAGTAGCTCTCTCCACGGCCGCAGGCCCTGCGAAACTAGTAACTGGCATCAAAACCTCGATTTCTGGGGCTTTCTATGCTCGCAAACGGGGACGTCAAGCTCAAGGTTGCCTTCTGTCGGACAAGTGCGCCGAATGTCCATTGCATGTATTGAGTACGGTGGACAACTGCTGACTGCGGTTTTAGTCCGGGGCTTGTGAATCCCAAGTTAGGTAGGACCGCAAATCATTAAGAAGCCGCGTAATATCATCGACCCATGGGTTACAACCACTGCGACTGCTCTCGCTTGCATCGATCACGCGAAAACCACCGCAGTACATGTACATTTCCAGATTGTTGTTGAGTTGTTTAGTTGAAAGACAAAAGATCTTTTAAATTGCTCCGGTGATAATAGTATTATTACAAACAGATGAGAATGAGGATCATCTCCTCTCCTCAAACCCCACCTCAGTAATTTCTGCGACCAAGCGATCGCCATAGCCATCGCCATCCTCGAGTGCTCCACCGCCGTTCCTGCTTGGAATGGCTCCGCGTGCCGGTTGACATTGTTGTTTCATTTAGGCACGTCAAGGCCAAGTTAGGTTGGATCACAAAAAGGCCAATCTTCTTCCATTTTCCTTACTGTATTTGTATACGCACGCTTTCTTAATAATATTAGTTAAGAAAGTTTATACTTTTCGATGTGATTAACGTTATATTGTAAGAAAATCGAAAGTTCATACCGCCTTTACTTTTCTTTTTATGTTTTCTTCCCTTCTTGCTCACAAAACCTCAAATCCTTGTAAAACCGAAAGAAACGCACAAACTAACGAAAAAAAGGGAAATGTCGAAGTCGTTGCTCTCCCTTATCAAACCCCGCCAAAACCCTTACCGAAGACCCGCTTCCCCCCTCAAACCCCATGTCACTCGCTTCCTTGACGAAGCCATCGCTATCCTCAAACGCCCCGGCGACCGTCCCTTCGAGGAATCGCTTTCTGCCCATGTCCGTGCCTCCGAGGTGGCGCTCTCCGATGTCACCCACCACCTGTTCGACAGAATTCGCGACGTCGATTTGGGGATAAAGTTCTTCTCTTGGGCTTCGAAGCTGCCCCCCGATGAGAATCCCCTTAATGGGCAAGCTTACTCCTCCCTCCTGAGGCTCCTCGCGAGGAAGAAGGCCTTCCCGGAGGCTGACTATGTGCTGGACGTCATGAAGGGGGAGGGTGTGGAGCCCCGGCGCGAGGGGCTGAGTGTCTTGGTGGGCGTGTATGCGGATTGCGGTTTGGTGGATAAAGCGCTGGAGGTTTATGAGGGGTGGAAAGGTTCGGTGGTCGGCGGTTTCGATGTTGTGGCGTGTAATTCTGTGATGAATGCGCTTGTCGAATGTGGCCGGGTTGACGATGCGAGTAGGATTTATGGCGAGATGTTGGCAGCTGGGTCTTTAGATAATCACAGCGTAGGGATTATGTTGAAGGGGCTGTGTAAGAGAGGCGAGCTCGAGGGAGGGATGAAGATGATAGAGGAGAGGTGGGGAGAGGGATGTGTCCCAAATGTTGTGTTTTTCAATACCCTGATCGACGGCTATGTTTTGGCAGACAATGTTGACAAGGCGTATTCACTCTTCAATGAAATGAAGTTGAAAGGGTTTCTGCCAACAGTGAGGACGTACAGTTCAGTGATTAGAGGGTTTTGTAAGAAGCGGAGGTTTGACGAGGTGGACAAGCTCATTGTCGAAATGGAGGCCATGGGTCTGGCAATCAATGCCCATGTTTATAACATTGTTATCGATGCTTACTATAAGCATGGGTTAGAAACTAAGGCTGCAGAAACGATGAAAAGGATGGTCGAGAATGGTTGTATGCCGGACATAGTCACTTACAATACTGGGATAGCCGCCTTGTGCAAGAACGGGAAGGTTCAAGAAGCCGAGAGGCTGCTAGGTCAGGCTTATGAGAAGAGACTTGTTCCGAATAAGTTGACTTACTCTCCTCTCATACAGGGGTATTGTGCGGAAGGTAATCTTGAGAGGGCCAGCAAAATGCTTGTTGAGATGGTGGAAAGCGGGGAGCCGCCCGATTTGGTGACCTATGGGACTTTGATCAATGGACTTGTAGGCGCTGGGGAAATTGATGCCGCCCTTGAAGTTAAAGATAAATTGATCGACAGGGGAATTGTGCCAGACAGTTGCATATACAATGTCTTGCTGAATGGGCTTTGCAAGAAGAAAAAGCTTGCAGCAGGTAAAGAGCTTCTTGCAGAGATGCTTGATCACGACGTGGACCCTGAAGGTTTTATTTATGCCACCTTAGTGAATGGCCATGTATTAAATGGGAAGGTTCAGCAAGCTAGAGATCTTTTTGAGCTGGCAATAAGAGAGGGTGTGGACCTTGGAGTAGTTGGTTACAATACCATGATGAAAGGTTTCTGCAGATTCGGGATGATGAGGGATGCAATGTCTCTTTTAAGCATAATGATCAAGTTTAGACTTGCGCCAGATGCTTTTACGTACTCAACAATTATTGATGCATATGGGAAGCAGCAAAGCCCTCAGAAAGCAATAGCAATATTCAGACTAATGATGAAGCAGAAGTGCAAACCGAATGTGGTCACTTACACCTCTCTGGTCGATGCATTATGTCGTAGCGGGGATTCTTCAAAAGCTGAGGAAATAATCTCGCACATGATAGCAAGTGGCATTGAGCCCAATGTGGTGACATACAGCACGCTGATTCACGGTTTGTGTAAGGAAGGGAAGGTTGTGAAGGCTGTGTTGACTTTTGAGCGAATGCTGCGGAAGGGTTGCAGACCAAACGTGGTCACATTCCATCATCTAATTAATGGACTCTCTAGCAATGTATCCTCTTTGATTGGTCAGGCAGGAAATGAACAAGAGGATCAAGAATCTATGTTCCTAAAGCTTTTCAGAGACGTCGTGTCCGAAAATTGGCTTCCAAGGGATGCTGCTCAGACTGCCATTATTATCTCCCTTTGTCGTCACAAGATGCTAAATTCTGCTGTGCTAATGTCCGATGATATGATAAAGAAAGGGTCTCTTGCACGCACCATCTCCTTCATTTCACTTCTCCATGGGATCTTTTTGACAGGAGAATCTAAGGAATGGGAGAAAATTCTGAATTGGACTCTGGCTAATGCGGAGCTCGAAACAGGTTGTATATTTTCTACTTTGTTGGACAAGTACTTGCATCATGGAAAGACTTCGGAGGCTTCCAGTGTTTTGCTGGGTTTAAGAATGAAATGCAGCACTCCTGTTCCCAAGGTGGAGGAAGTGGTGGTATAGAGAAGGATCGCAGACTTGTTTGGTTTCCCAAAAATCTTCTGTTTTCTTTCATCATGGTTTTCATGAAAATTGGCATCATTTATTAAATCCGAATGGATAAAATAACAACAGTTACTGAAAAGTTTTGGAAACTAGCTTTATACATTTTTAAAAATTTTCAAGAAACTTCATTTTACAAGAAAAGAAGAAAAGTTTTTGGGAACCAGACAGTCCCTTCAGTATTGTGATGCATTCAGAGGTGGATATCGAGCCGGCAACACGGAGGAATTGATGCAGATCGAAGAAAGGTTTCGGTCCTCCAGGGTTCAGAACAGTTTGTTGTTCCAGAGCTGGGGATGTAAAAGGGATGTCAGTCTATTCTCTTTTCTACAGGTTACTCCTTTTCTGGCCTATTTGGACAGCCCTTGCAAGTCCAAGCAATATCCTCTAGGGAAACGGCTGTCTGTCATTTGAGCCGGTTGTGGTCGAGTCAAGGTAGAAATCATATGTTGAATTTCATCTTCTCTTCTACTGAGGAGTGCTGGCTAGTAAACATATGATTCTTTCCACATATTCGTGTTTGCACGTTGGAGCCATCTAGCTTTGCATACAATTCTTTGTTAATGTGGTAATCACTTCTTACATACCGGGGAAATCACGATGCCAGATTCTCCAATTTGTCGCCGGAGCACAATTGACGACGCTAATGGGAGGTAATATCTCTTGTATATCCTTCATTTTGTTCTTTCTGATCCTTTTTCTCACAATGCCCAGGATATACAAATTCCCTTCCTGGTTTTTTCGCAGAATATGCCTAGACAGGCAAATGATCCAGCTATCCAATGAATTTTGCAGCATGGATGTTGCTTATTTCTGCAAGCGGTTGAGGTTAGACAGCTGGGTACAATTAGGATTGACTTGCCATATATGCGCATCCCAGACGATGATGATTCAATGTATAGACTAACTTGGAAACAAAGGCTCTCATTTGTAGTCTATGCTGTAATAGAATTAGCTTTATCCTAACAGTTACATAAACTGATGGTTCAATCGCTCTCAAGTTCGGTTTCTTCTTCCCTCTTCCATCGCCTCCCTCTCTTATTACCTCTCATCGCGCTTGCCATCTCCCTCACAGAACATGAAGTACTCCTCTCCATCTTACCGCACAGCACGTCGATGTGCTCCAACATTCCCCAACCGATCAACCGGTTGTGCAGAAGCTCAACCGTTGTCGGATATGGAGGCAGCCCCTCATCAATCATCCTTTCAAAGTACTTCACAGCCTCCTCAAGCTTACCCCTCTTCTTGGACAGCTCGTGGACCATGACCGAGTACGTTGGGACAGAGGGATGGAACCCAACCCTTTCCATCCCACGCCACACTTCCTCGACCCGGTCAAATCGCCCGACCTGGATCAACATCTTGAGGACCATGTTGTAGCTATGCCGATCCGGCAGGCAATTCACCTTTTCCATCCGAGACAACAGCCCGAGAGATCTATTCACCTCTTTGCGTCCACAGTGGTAGGCAAGAACAGCGTTGTAGCCCCACACGTCAGGGTTCGCCCCTTTCCGGACCATCTCATCTAGGAGCTCGTAGGCCTCTTCGATCTTCTCGTTCTTGCACAAGGTTTTGATCACATAGTTGTAGGTGTACACAGAGGGCACGAGATCACGCCTCTCCATCCTGTCAAGCACCATGAAAGCCGAATGCAGGTCGCTTGCTTCACAGTATGCACGGACAAAAATCTCGTAAGTTTGTGCATTGGGATCAACCCCCTTCGAGCCCATTCCACGAAACATCTCGTAAGCTTCCTCAACCTTTCCTCCCTTACAAAGGGCCTCGAGAATGCTGTTGTAGGCTGCAGCATCCAACGTGACTCCCCTCTCGAGCATTTCGTCAAACACACGCCGTGCTCCCTCCATCTCTCCGATGTCACCCCACCCTCTCACCAGTATACTGTAGCTCCTGACGCCTACCCCGAACTCGCTCTTCTTCGAATCAAAGAACTCCTGCGCATGCCTCACGTGCTTTCTCTTGCACAGCACGTAGAGGAGCTTGTCGAAGTCGTCAATCCCGGGGATCACCCCGAACTCGTCCTGCATTCTGGAGAACGCCCTCACGGCATCTCCCGGGAGATTATTCTTGCTGTAGCCTCTGAACACGAGCCAGAACAGCTCACGGTCGATCACGGAATCGGCTTCCGGACTCCGCTTCATTTCCCTCAGGAAATCCCACAGGAGCGCAAAATGCCCGCCGCTCCCGAGGACGTCGACCATGATCCGGTAGCTCTCTTCGCTGGGGCGGAACCCCGGCAACATCCTCGCCCATAGGAACAACCTGTGGGAGGAGAACCCGAGGTTCTTGCACCGCTTGAGGACCTGCTCGACGACGTCCGGGGAGATGCGGGTGACGAAGGGTGTCAGGGACGGCTCGAGTTCGTCTCTCGGGTTCCGGTTATCGCTCAGCACCCGCGAGATGTCGTTGACGAGGTGGTAACCGTCTGGCTCCGCCTCAGGGTGGCGGGACGGGACGGTGACGACGCTGCGGAGGGCGCGGAGGATAACAGACGGGAGGGCCGGTGTTCGGTTCAGCGCTCGGACGGAAGCCATGGACACATCGCTCCAAGATCGCGAACTAAAAAATATCGAGTCCGGTCCAATTTTATGGGCCTATGTTGAAAGGCCCATGGGCCAATCAATGTGGGCTTATTGATTTGATCTATTTAACATGTGATTCCCTTCATGCTGATATTTCTGATTGCCCTTTTTTTTTATCATTTGGTTATGAGACATATGTTAGTGGAATTTCACGTGATCAAATGTTGTTGCAAGAAGTAAGAAAGTCCAAGCGTCATAGAAAGTGCCTCCTAATATGCTCTGCTTTACACGTGGATGTGTCAGAGTTCGCTTCACTTGAAAACTAAAAATTAGACAAAGGCTACCAATCTTATATATATAAGTATTTGACACGTGTATTTTTCTAAGTAACGTGAGATTATTCCCGACATATTAAAAAAGTCTCAGAGTCCCACATTACCTCCTAACATAGCATATATAACAATGGGTCAATTCCTCCATTATCAATAGTGAACCCGTCGGACTCGTATACTAAACTTGAGAGTGGGATGAGCCGGGATTTTTCACGGGGCACTCGAGTCCACGTTGTCTTTTAAGCTAGCATATATACACAATAAATCAAAATTACAACTTAAAAAAATCCAAAAACTTAAAATATTTTAGAATTTTATTTTATTTTAAATAAAAATAAATTCAACCGACCCGAGCATCACATATTCCTTGAGACATAACATGATATTTTCATCTTCGTATGGATAATTTAATATTTTGGTCACGCCTTACTGATATTTCACGTGATCAATATGTTGTTGCAGAAGAAGATATAATAAGAGCCACCAACGCGTGAAACATGCCCCACAGTCTTTGGACCGTGTGAGCCCAACAAGTCCCTCCCTTCACCTCTCCATCTATATTACCAGCTCCTCCATCGCCCTTCAACGCCAAGAAACCTTCGAAGTCCCTGCACTCCGTGCCCGGATCGTTAAACCCTCGAAGCGGAGCTCTCGACGTTAAGTCCTCCCCCTTCCCCACTGTCTGGAACAATGAAGGCCGACTCGCAGAACCCTTTGCGCCTCAAGTCCATGAACCACGTTTCGTTCGTCTGCGGCTCCCTCGCGGATTCCGTTTCCTTTTACCGGGACGTCCTAGGGTTTGTGCAGATACGCCGGCCTGGGTCCTTCGACTTCGACGGTGCCTGGTAGGTTGATTTTCTACCGCTGGCACGAGAGAGGTGTGTCAACTTTCGATGATGTTTTATAATAGTGGGTCCGTCGTATTTTCGGGCAGGTTGTTCGGATATGGGTTCGGGATCCACCTGTTGCAGTCGGAGGATCAGATGAAGAAGACGAAGAAGAGGGAGATCAACCCCAAGGATGATCACATTTCGTTTCAGGTTACCAATTTGACACCATAAATGTCATGGGATACTCTTGTGTGTTAGATTAACCTCTAATGACATTCGAGAGCGATCTGCCTAACCACACTGGTGCGCACACGCGTCTTGTCTGGTGTTTTGTTAGTGTGAGAGCATGGAAGAAGTGGAGAAGAAGCTCGAGGAAATGGGGATCAACTACGTATGCGCCGTGGTCGAGGAGGGCGGGATCCGTGTCGACCAAATATTCCTCCACGATCCGGACGGGTTCATGATCGAGATATGCAACTGCGACAACATCCCTGTGGTCCCAATCTCCGACAATGAGTCCCCGCCGAGCTCCCCCGTTAACCACAAGGGCGATGCAGCAGTCGCCTCAGCGGGAAATCGAGCAGCCAGTCCACCCACTAGGGGCATAACAAATTCATCAAAGGGAAGCCCTCGTTTCCTTAAAAAAGGGAACATTAATATCGATTGGGACTTCTCTCCATTTTCCTTCCTATTCGTGAGATGCATTAGAAAGTGCATCCAGTTAGTGTACCCTAGTTAAGTTTTATTACCAGCTCAAACATCTTGGAGTAATTTGATCCAAAATCTATTTGGTATTGCAGTCTCAAATTCAATAATTTGGGTGTTGTTTCATAGTCAATGGTCTACACCGCCGGCATTTGATTTCTTTCCTTGTCGATATTGAGCATGGATTTGGAGTACAGAAAGCCATAAGCAGTGACTGAATCCTCTAAACATTCTTTGATCGGACAACCATAGATTCCATTGCTCTATCGACAGAAATGTATTTGGAATCCAACCATTGAAGTCTTAACTGTTCCGGAGAAATAATACAACGACCCTTCGACCTATCTTAGACGCTTGTTACCGTGTTTGGTCTTCCAAGCCTTACCCCCCACCCGGCCTTCGGCTACGGCTTCCCAAACGCGCCACAGAACCCCCATGCTGAAACCCTCTGGGACGGGGGCTCCGCCTCTGGGGAATCCCTCGCGGTCCTGTGATGCCTGCTCCTGCGGACCAGCTCCTTCCAAACGTAGCGACGGGCGTCCACGCCGTCGAGTCCCCGCTTCTTTGGCCATCGTCCCTGGGCTTGGTGAGTTCCCCTGACAAGAACTTGTAGTCCCAGACCAGGCCCGGAGGAGCCTTGCCTGCGAAATGATGCCGCAGATCTCTGCAGACCCTCCATATATATATATATATTGCCCTCGATGTTATCAATCTCTTCTATAGAGGTTTTTGTCTGTTATATGGTTGGTTGTGTTTGTCTTGGATAAAAGGACCAAACTTTTGAGTTAATTTTATATAGATCAATGGGAGAAAGTAGTGATATGTAAACATGGGGATGACCTAAGTGACTACTTTCATGAAATTTTGATATCAAAGCTTGAGAGGAGTTTGATGTCTTCAATTCCCATCTACTCAATCACTGATGATAAGTTGGAGGGGAGGAGGGGGGGTGGGGCTAACTATGTATTGCTCTCGAGTTGCCTGATAGAGCAACCATGGAGCATACGGAAACTACCAGCCGACGATGCTTCAAAGCATCGGAAAGAAGCCAAGGAGGCTGCTGTAACCTAGTCCTTCTCGTGAGGGCTGTGAATTCCATTTATTTTTACCTCGGACAACCAAAGGGATCCCCAGCCACAGGAAGATCCCCCTCACATGAAAATGCATCGACCTCATCGGCACTGTTTGGCTCAACCGGCCATCAAATGGGCAGAAGCGGCTAAATCAGGCGCTTAGGGAGACATCGAGAAAGTGCATAAACATCAATGACCAGCCTCTATTGATATGAAGTTTCAGTCCTACGTGCCTTAATTCAGAGTTTATTACCCAAGAAAGAGTTGCCTTCAGAAAAGCACAACAATAGGTGGAAGGGGCCGAAACCATCCCAGTCCCGCCTTACTGAAGCATCTTTATCCCAGGGAAAGAAGGAAGAATCGAGATAAGGGCATCGCCGTAGCCAACCGGATCTGTTGGCGTATAAAGAACGGAAAGTTTATACGAAGATTAGCGAAGCTAAATGACTAAAACATGATGACACATGGCCCCTGCAATTCGAACTTACCGCCATCTTTGAGAAGGATCCTGACGACTTCCCCTGATACATCAGACTGCAATGCCACAGCCACAAAAGAATTTGTTCTAACTAACATGGGCAGCTAAAATATAGGTAAAAGGATCATTTTTTTGTTATAAAGGGATATAAAAGAATGAACCTCGATCGGGATCTCTCCACCAAGCTGCTCGACGTAGCAAAGTACCTGACCCTCTTTGACAATTTGGTTCTGCCAAGACAGTAATATCAACAGGAGTATAGCCAAAACAGTGGCAAAAGTATGTAATAAGCTTGACAGTGATGCCAAGAGCATTATATTAAAACCAATCTGTCTAAATTTCCAAGTTTAACTAGGAGAAATCCAATAGATGTTGCCGCTATTGCTCTTCGGTAAATCCCAAAAGATCTAAAAAGGGGCCTCGTAGTTTACCTCTTTACAAGCAGGTGGTGCCCGCTTCCCTTTTATGGTGCGACATCTTCGAAAAAATCCTACCTGAGATTTTGGATCAACAAACTATTTTGATTTTGAAAGATACAATTAAATCAGACTACATATGAGAAAGAGGCCACAATTCAGGTGCTTGCCCGGGGAGACTTCAGAATGACTAAGCCCTCATCTGCAGCTCTATCCAAAAAGGTCTGCTTCCCATCTGACAAAAGCAGTGGTTTGGTGGCCAAGGATGTTTTCGAAAGGGAGCCATTTGCCTCTGGCGGCAAAAGATTAGTAGTAGAAATGGGCGCAGGAGAAAATGACGGTGCAGGAGAAACTGAACGTCCCCCCGTTGTGTCCCTTGTTACATAGAGCCGAAATCCACCTAGCTAGAAAGATTTAAAAAGAAACTCGTAATTACAAGAGGAATTTTGAGAACAGAAAAGTTCTATTCTTTTGGCGATGAGGAGCACCAAACGTCACACGATGTTAAAGTATCCTTATAAGTCTAATACAATCAGTGGGATGAAGAAGAGAAAGATTCATAACAAGGTTCATCATGTTCAATTGAATACAAAATGAGTTGTTGCTAACCTTCAATTCAAATTCTGCAATGCTTGTGTTGCAGATATCGTTTATAAGTGATTCCACCTACAGGGGAAAGAAGAAACCACTCTTCATGCAATCACACACGTCATCAATAGGCAGTGTGATGGTCATATAGAATGTCCTAATAAAATATATTCACAGACAAATCTTTTCTCATCACAAATGTGCTCCCACCGAAAGCGCGTGAGAGAATTATCTGTTCCTCATGAAGAACGATAGAGTATTCCCATGTGAGACAAATAGATGGTTAAGACCTCTAACCTCAGTAGAGGTGGGTATGGACTGGCTCGCCAAGCTTGATGTCTCCGGTTCTTCATAAGCCTCAGTTGCACCTGTTGCATCTTGTATTATATAAATGGGTTTCGGATGAAGAAGGCTTATTGAAAACACCAATATAACTAATATGAAGAATTATCTTTAAGAACGCTACCTTCTCCAGAGGATGGGCTGCAGCAAACAGCATAAGCTTGCTCAAATCGCCGAGATACTGTCAAACCAGCAAAAGTCGAAAAATTCTGCATTTGCATTGCACAACCCCTCCTGCCACTGGTTATGCATGATTTGCCGATTCTTATTCTTGGAGAGCTAATGTGGACTATCTGAGTATTCAAGGCTCCTAAGCTACCTTAACGAGGAAAAAGTGAGGAAATACACTTATTTGATTAGCCCACTAAGAAGTACACACACAAAATGCTGCATGTATAACTTTCTGACTAATACACATTTGTATGCAGAGTAATGCCCAAACAACATTAGAAAACGATGGCATGTGATGCTATCCAGGAAAATAACATGTTTCACGAACGTTAATGAGGAAACCAGAATGATCTACAATAAGTCAAACGGACAGCGAAGCTCCAACATCTTTTTCTGAAATCAAACTCGCAAAACAGAGGCATGCCAAACAATGGAAAAAAAATCCCCAAAATCAAGTTCTACAATGGCAAAGTTGCCCCTTCAGTATCCTCCCACACCGAAAGTCCTCTTCATTCGTTTCCACAAACATTAGATACTGCTATGGATAGTCTTCATCGTCCGCTCAATACTGTGTATTCTACTTTACGGGAAGCACTGCATGAACTCTGTTACTCAGCAAACACAAATTTCTCCAAACAAAATCCTGCTGCGCTTCGCCTTTAAATTGAGAGTCAATACTTTTGACGGTCCAGACCACTCCACTAAATTATACCAAAAAAAAAAACACACATCAAACCTTACTTGTCATGATTCAAAGCCAAATCCCCAGACCATATCACTCTCTAACCCCCAAAAGAAAAACTTCCCCTTTCATGTTTAAAACAAATACCCAACACAGAAAACACTCGAATCAATCTCAAAGGTTTGGCCTTGGCCAAGCTTTCTTCCTCACTTCCTCTCATAAACTAAAAACACATGATAAAGCACAGACAGATGGAGGGAGTAAGAGAGAGAGATGGAGATAGAGGGCTTACATGAACCCATCGATAGCACTGGTTTTCCCCCAACGAGGGAGGAAGGGGGTTGGCTGATTTCGGCAGGAGAAAAAGAAAGTTTAGACTGTACGGCGACGACAGAGAAGGAGAGGGAGAGGGTTTAGAGCGTGATTCTAGCTGTATGACCTACACGGGTGACACGTGTCCTTCTGACAGCGGAACCGGATTGGTCTGACCCGGGGGCCACGTCGGACTTACTCAACAGTTTTTGTCGCGTCTCAGTCCTTTCCAGAGTCAATGAAATAAAACATAATATAAGTAGGGTAGAGGATAGGTTTAGGGTAAAATCGGAAGTCGGTACATGATCGTTGTCGGTATAAGCTCTCGAATATGTTAGATAGGTTTTATGTTTTAAATTTTTAAAAATTGACGGTACTAAGTATAGTTATAGGTTCTCACAAAGAAACTAACATAAAAGAAACTCAAACTTATGAATACCTTGTCTATATTTAGCATTTTGACTAACAGGTCTCTCCTTATGGATACCCGAACTCGTAATTCTCTTGCCTTGCCGTCTTCGTCAGGCCTTGACCAGTTCGCTTAAAGTATTTTTAGATTGATTGGAATGATGTGATAGATTTAAGATGGAAGTTTACCATAAGCACATGAAACCGAAACTGATACCAGAATCGACGGGTTGGTTCTTAGATGCTGCTCACCCCTCGGTATAAACGTGTGTATAATATATGATAAAGAAGCAATTTTTGTTTGTTAATATGTTCATACAAAGACCGTACTAACGGGAAACTCAATCCCATGTAGGTAGGTGAAGCCCCGCATTGTGTTGTTCTGGTGACATCTCCAGCACTAGCTGATCAGAAGTAGCGAGAGCCTGTGTTGCGGACTGATATGATAACCCGATTTTCCAACATTAAGGAAAAGTATATTCACCAGGACTGATAACTTAGCAAGATCATTTTATTTTGACAGAAAGATCATCAGGAGTAAGATCATTCTACCCAGATGACGCCACAAATTAATCACTCCTGAAGGATTAAGGAAAAGAACACGGTGGACTTACGGTGAATGGGTAATGCTGTAGCGGTGGAAGAATCAGGTGCCGCTGCGCTTGAAATGCCGCCGCCGCCGCTGGCGGTGATAGTGGAAGAAGAAACGGATATTTCGTTCTTCCGAGATGGATAAATAATTCAAATTGTTCAACTTATTTCATGTAAGTCCTCATTTTTCCCCCATCGAATTCCATGTTCCCATAAGAAAAATGTAATTCTGTATTTCTCTCCACATTCCAATCAAGCAGAGAAATATATCCACAAACTGAGTAGAGTTTGCTGGCCGACAATGTCACATTACCGCCAATGAGATGCCCCTCTTAAATATGCAAAAACATCAGAAGATGGGTAGTCTGTCTTAATGTTTTGGATATATCAACAACCCCCCCCCAAAAAAAAAACAACCCCCACAGCTAGAACCCACGCTTGCTTCGGCTCCTGGGACTTCCTGTGCTTTTTGAAGTGGCGAACTCGGAGGATCCGGGCATGTTTCTTTGAACGAGCGATGCAGTTGTGCGGGAATTAGGAGAGGTAGTGTGCATTGAGGTTCCAGATGGGCCTTCGATGGTTCTAAGAGCCTCCCTCTCTAAAACCTTTGCTTCCTCCGTCAACATAGCTATCTGTTCCAAGGACAAAACTCACAAGTATGATGCAAAGGATTAATAAACGATTTGGAAACTGCTCAGCATCGAGAAGCTCCAACATGAATATAATATATATTCAATGACTCATTTCCAGTAGATCTTCTGTCGACTTTGAAGGATGGAAGCCAACCCAGAAACAGATACCATATCAATGAATTCAATTTCCATGAAGCTCCATACTGAAAGACTCATTCAATAATAGAGATTTCTAAAATCAATACTGTCTTTAGATTTAAATACTTTTCCGTAGTCATATTCCAGCTATAAGGTCACACTAACCATCCAGCAATTCAAAATAAGAATAAAAGGAGCGTGTACCCGAATTTCGTTCTCCCTCAAGCGATCCTGAAGTACTCTGACAGCAGGGCTCAAGCTGTGAAGCAAGCCAAAAGCAACAGCATAATGGGAATGAAGTACTAAAGAATCCAAAATGTTAATGGGGCACCAATGTTCTCACCAATACTCCATCAACTTGCACATTGATGCCTGGTATGTAGAAGTGTGATGAATGAACGTAAGTGGATGAATCCTCCCACTCCTACAGAAAAATTTTCTATAAATAACCAATGCCACAAAAAGTAGAGTAAAATGTGACAGAAAAAATGATGCCCCCACTTGCTCTGTTGCCCCATGGCTTCACCATATGCATGCTGCTCTTCCTCGTATATCACATGTTGTAGGTCCGTGTACGAAATCAATGGTGAATCAAGAGTAAGCAAAACAGAACTGGGCACAACATGCAAAGGCACTTCTTTCCTAACATACTCCGCGCCACTGTCACCGTAACAAATATCTCCCGTCAAAATAATGATCAAGAAAGCCGTCTCTTGCTCAGTATATCAAAAGCATCATCACATAAAATAGTTTATTAGCATGAGTCAGTAACGTACTCATGTATACCTCATGTCCAAGTTCGAGCGATACATAGCCTCCTGCATGCTATCAGACATATCCATTGGATCTACATCAACCGTGGATGAGCTGCTAGGATTACCACTGTGATAACTTCCAGCAGTGGTGTCCCTCTTTAGATAATCTGCATCAACATTGGCGAAGAAATTCCCCAATTCGGACGATCTCCCCCATTCCTTACATGTTTATAGGGTATGCTTCATCAGTTTTATAGCTCTATGACTCACATAAACATGTTACGTATGACCATAATCTACCTTCATAGTTGAATGGGACATTCTTGAATCGCCGGTGTCTTCTTCAGCTGTCTGACCAGGTCGGGTGGAAGCAGTCTCCAAAGAACTCAGAGATGATTCCAGATCGATAACTTGGCCTATATTAACAGGAGACACGGGGACAAGCCTTGATACTTGGCTTTGTTTCCCATCTGATGACTGAAAGGCAATAACTTGTATTCTACCAATCTGAAAGACAATTACAATACAGTTAAATTTCTTGGCTGTGTACTTCTAGTTTTGAAGAGTTTAATCATCCTGTTAAACCCTCTTAAATCATATTTCAAATACTCAAGGAAAAGCGTGCAAACCTTGTTGCTATCCTCACTGAAGCAGGAAAATATTAGACCAATGAATCCAGAGTCAAGCAGCTGATACATGGCCTGAGTTCGCACATCTGAAGAGCAAATATATCAGAGGACTAATCGTAGGAGACGCCTCACTTACTTTAGGAGGTTTATTTAAATTCAATACACACATTAGCACTTAGCAAACATAATGTACAAACTGATGAACTTATTACTTCAGAATGTTCAGAACTGAAAGTTATAAGAAGTCTGACCATAATAAAGTTAAATTAGAAACTCAATAAGAACTGACCTATATTTTTGGATAGAAAAATTATTCATTACAACGTGTGCGATAAATGTACCACTCTAAGGCACTTACCAACATGAGATGGTAAGACCGTTATGTGAGGATGTGAATGATACCATCCGATTACCCTCGTTGTCCTTCCAGTGGCTATTGTCATTCTGTGGTATGCTGTTAAGTCACAACATGAAGGGCAACTCGATAGGATGACCATATGCAATATAATGCCATGTACAAAGACAGCAGTTCTTGTATTTGGGAAATTACTACTTTGTGTTTCATAAATTCATAATGTTATGAAAGAAGAACTTCAAAGTAGTGACTTGGACAATTTTCTGTAATATGAACTCACTAGAGCTACTTATCGAATAATTTCTTTTTTTATACTTTTTCTATCAAATAATTTCTTTTCTGTAGTATCCCTTCCAGCCGTGTAGAGAACACAGGAAGAGGTTAGAGCTGCATAATAACTGAGTTCAATGTGCTAAAAATAGATAAGCTTACCTTACACCAGCATTAACCAAAGAGTTATCAGAGAACAGGCGATGCTCTTTTATGTTCTTAACAAAATTTGAAGCAATTGACTGGTCGAAATCTATCAACTCGGTGATTGAGATAATGAGTCTCAATGCTCCAAGAGAGAATCAAAAAGGATATCTCGGCCTGAGCCGAAGCAGCAGCTAACTGTTCAGGGTTTGTCTCAACTCGATCTTTCTGCCTATCTGACCGCGTTTGAGGCGATGCTCCCCATATGAGTGCCGTTGTGCCCTTTTTGGAGCGCTGCAATATGAGAAGAAAACTGTCACTATTTTAGGAAATACATATATCGCCGCAAAGAGATAATAGGCCCTCTGATAAAAAAGCCAAGACTACAGGAGCAACTAAATTCAGATGGATTGCTTTGCTTGTTGAACAATCCAAAACCCCCCATAATTACACAACACCTAAAGGAAAGGTCCACCGAGCAATTTGAACCCCACAGAAGGTAACTTCTGTAAAGAGCCAAAACTCGCAATACACCCCTCCCAACAAGAATTTCATCCCAGAATTTCCGACAGTTCACATTCTTCGAACCAATCCCGCCATCATCTCATCATCAATGCCAATCTAACAACCCAGTTGTAGATGAGGACAAATTCTGGTTTACAGCTCTTACTTCCAATTTCAGTCCGAAATTAACTATTAACACATGCATTGAATCTGCTCTAGGCTAAGAGAAACTCTGCACACATGATCTAACATATCTATCGCGAAACAGACAATGGACTCATCATCCTTGGGAGCACTAAGAAACGAATCCCAAGAACATGTGAAAAGAAGTTCACAATGGCCAACTGGGAGAAGAAACAAGCGGGTACGACACCTTTAAAAAGGCCTTCAGATTTGCAATTCTTCATAGAAAATGCCAAACACTGCTACCTATCATGCATCAGTCTGCAACTAATACATTACATTACTCCCACACGATTATTCTTCTATATACCTAAAAGTCAGGATCTCAAAATCACTGCCACGCCACCGGGGAGTTTGGAGGGCGGAAGGGGCAAAAATCCATTTCCAAACTATTAACAGTTTCCATATACCCTCCAATCCAATCCCCTTCCTTACAAGATCAAACCCCGAGACAAAAAAAAAAGGAAACACCCACAAACAGGAGCCAGGACACGACGAAGTAAGATCATCAAAGAAATTCATCGAACCCGTCATTAATTAAAAAAAAAAAGGAAACCCACAATCAAAACGAACCCAAAAGAGGAAATTCCCCTCTGAGAAATGGGTGAGGGAGAAAAAGGGGGAACCTGGATGTCGCCGAGGAGGAGACCCATGATCTCCTCGGTCTCGGTGGACAATGCGTGGGTGAGGCAAGTCAGCCATACCTCCTCCGACATCTTCACCGAAGTCAGAGACATCTCGCTTCCTCTCCCTACACCTCCCGTCCGGTCTCTCCCACCCGGCAAACGCGATACCGATTGAGGGAAGAAGTTAAGCACTACTTCCTCAGTTTTGCCTAACACACAAAACCCCCTCTCTCGATTTCTTACTTTCTGGGAGTCTTTTTCTGTTGTTGTTATATTTGTAATAAATAAATAAATAAATAAACAAATAAAAATGGGGCGGATTGCCTTGCTTAGGAAGAAACAAAGACACCCGCAGCTTGGGCTACACCCACGATGAGTTCGGCCCATGGGCCAATTCAAGCCCATAGTATAAAACCCGGTCTTAGATGGGCCCTTGCTGATCCTCTGCTGGTGGGGTATTCAATTTAATACTATTCTTTGATTTTGGGGCTGTCTGAGTCATCATCAAACTAAATATAAAACCTATAAAATATTACAGAAGGGTCCTAGGCAGTCGACACGTGTCCTAACCAGCTTCCAAAACCAAAGTTTCGTTGGCTTCGTGTCCTACCAGCTGCGTGGCAACCTAGGAACACGTGTCGATGCTATTCAGGACACGTACACCCCCCTCTCAAGGACTTGTCTGAAGCTTGAACTCTATATAAAAGAACCCCGAGACCACCCCCTTCCCGTCGCACTGACGAGTACAAGCCGAGTTTGCATTTCCTACCCCTTTTCTGAGACGAGACAGAGAGATGGCATCCCATGATGAGGGCTATCGTGCCGGCGAAGCCAAGGGCCGCGCCGAGGTAGTGTAGTCCCTGCTCGGTCTCGGTTCTCATTATTTGTTGTTCCTTTTCAATGAAATTGAAAATGTTTCTTTGCATGGGATTACTTTGCATGTGTAGGAGAGGACCGGACAGATGATGGACACCACGAGGGACAAGGCGGAGGCTGCCAAGGACAAGACCAGGGAGGCCAAGGACCAGACCGGGAGCTACCTTTCCGACAAGGCCGATGCTGCCAAGCAGAAGGCCTCCGGGGCGGCAGATGCCACCGGGGAGAAGGCCGAGGCTGCCAAACAGAAGGCCTCGGCGGCGGCAGAGGGGACCAGGCAGAAGGCCTCCGAGATGAAGGAATCGGCTCAGGAGTCTGCCGAGTCAGGGAAGGAGAAGACAGCAGGGGTGTTACAGAGCACCGGGGAGAAGGTTAGGGGGATGGCAGAGAGCGCCAAGGAGACCGTCAAGCAGGCGTTCGGGATGGGCGGTGGGGATCCCGCCGACAAAGTCGACACTGACCAACGCCAGGCCTAGAGGGGTTACTTGTAGCCGTTTCATGCGATTGTTGCACGATGTTGTATCATGGCTAAGCAACTGGACTGTTTTTCTTAGTCCAGGAATAATTCCAAATTTGCTTCTGGGGACTTTCCCCACAGCAAATCAATCCTCTGTGTTTTTTACTCTCTATGCTTAAAGAAAACATCTCGCTTTAATCACCTCCATGCAAATGAAGCTTTTGAGTACCCCCCGCAAGCCTTGACGACGGAATTCTCAGTTACATACAAAACTTAATTTCGCTCTTCCTCCCTGGTCGGTGGCTCAGGTCTTCAAAGTTCCTCCGCGTCAATCTCATCGAGTTCTCCGTCTGATCCATCCTCCCGGTTCTCCTCCTCGTCGGTTTCCATGGCGTCTGCTTCCTCCTCCTCCTCCTCCTCCTCGTCAGTGTCTTTGTCCTCGTAGATTACCGGCTGCATCGGCTCGACTTCGTCGTCCTCCCCTTCATCGATCACCTATTTCACAAAAAGGAAGGTGGGGAAAAAACTCGGGCAAGAATTGATAGTGTGGAGCGATACTAAGCTCACAATGTCGAGGTGATCTTACCCCGGAGAAAAGCAAGTCCAGGGTGCCAGACAGCTTGACGGCAGAGTGGAAAGTGGCGACTCTAGCCTCGATCAGCTGCAAATGCACTTTCGGAATCAGGAGAGGATGGGTCATGGCAAAATGTAATTGAAAATGGTTGGTGACTACCTGATACAACGAGTTCAAAGCCGTCAAGGACGATTCCTGGGACATTATCGCGCTGGCATGCTGAAGTAGTAGCCTTCTTAGCCAAGGAAGAGCACATACCAGCACTGCACCCCTGCATCATATGCATTCCTCCATAAACTCGTGATCGGATCGATGTGAAATCAGGAACTGAAGTGAAAGAACGAACAATCACCTGGAATCAGTGATAGATGCAAGGTATTGCAAAAGCTTAAGCACGTCAGAAGGATTCAAAAGGGCAATGGAATTGGCTATAACCTGTGAAATAAGAATAGCCTCTGACTCAACCGTATGAAAAGGATAGGAAAAACCAGACGAGACCGGAGTGAAGCCAATTGATGCAAGGGAAAGACCTTTTCGTTTCTGTTGTACAAGCAGTCCAACAGAAGGGCACGATCGTCAGCACGCAACGCCTGCTTTAGTAGAACCACGACAGAATCGGCACGAGGCTGTTCGGCGGATGGAGCTTCTTGTTGGCCGTCCCTAGTGGTTTTACCATCATGGAGTAAACTGAGTCTTTCAAGCTTCTCCCCCATGGTTGGCTCGGTAGGATCATCATCTATCGGAGGAACATTCTCGATCGTCTCCATACCTGTCCACCAATAGGTAAAACCAGCTGAAATTTTTGCATAACAAATGCTGCCTTCATCAAAGGAAACCAACAGATATAGACTCTTGCTTAGCTATATTCACTACAACCGAATTAGGTTGAAAGGGAAAATTATCCATAACTATTTACGGGTAAATCGTAAATTATAGACAATAAAGTAGATACATATAAAAACAGAATTCTCAGTGATATGGCCAACCAACTGTAGCTTCAGGAGTTACCACATCAGCCACCGATTACTCCTACGAGGACGAGTAGGAGCTCCTACAGGTAATGTGATTATCACTAAAGAGACAATAAGAAACAAATAACACTAACCAGTGTCACCAACGTCTCCAACCACGTCATCAAGTTCGGGAGCTGCCCGCTTCTTGGTTTTCCGATCCTTGAAAGATTCTGTTGGTGCAACACCTGACATCACCCATAAACAATTAATACAAGGAGAACAACAGAACAGTGAGAAAACACTTTGATCAAATAAATCCTTCTACAGTACAGGTGATAAATTAGTCTCAAAAGGAGATGCCCTCTCAACATGTCAGCAGTTTCATTTGGTAAGACGAGAACACAAAATGCGGTTACTAACAATTTCTCAAAATCATTTGAATCGGTGCAAAATTGAGTAACTGAAATATGTTGGCAAATTAAATTGCCTCGTCTTTTTGCACACTCCATCTACAGACAAGATAAAGAAAATGGGTAATTACTTTTTTGTGCCAGAACCTCCTCATTATTAATAGGGCCAGATATCCAAGCAGCATCCTCACCAGGCTCACATATACTGACAATAAATTGCGGAGAACTCGCAGAACCTGTAACTGTGAGCACCATCACTTGCTCTTCTTCAATAGACTTCAATCTTGCAGCACTTATTGACTTTCTTTTGTGCTTTGGAGTTTCTACGCCAGAAGAATCAGGTTCAACTTTGACATGTATAAGTTCAACCTTGTCTTGCAATGGTGACTCAACCCTCCCCAAATAAGTGAGACCGGACTCCAGGACCGTCAAAATGACTAAGCCATCCGCACTGCTGTTATCACTCTTGCATTCAATAGCTGAAGCAGGGTGCACAATAGGGATGGTTGCACCAGGACTTAAAGTCTTGGTGTCCCAATCACACTTCCAGACTCTAATGCTCATTTCCCCAGGCCCTGAAGTGACAACAGCTTTGGCATCATCAGATATGGCTACAAGCTGTTCATGGCCCTAAAAACAAGTAACAAAAAGGACATAATTAGGAAAATAAACCAAAATGACGAAGAATACAAAATTAAAGCCGCCAAAATATCATCCAACTTACCAAGTTACTCTTCATCTTTACAAGCTCTTTCCCATCATCCAAGCTCAATAATCGCAGATAGCCATCAAATATGGATATGATCTTTCTATCTGCAGCTACTAATATAAGCTAATATCAGAGACAAATGTTGATTAGAGATTACACAGAGTAAAAAAACCCTTGATTACCGAGAGAAAAAGAAGCTGAATGGATTGGTTTCTTTGTAGTCTTGAGAGATTTAACCAGTTGTCCACTTTCTGCGTCGATCTCCACAACTTCATGACTTCCAACAGCATATAGGCTAGTTTCTTCATTGGCAAAAGAAAGTGCCGTCAATCTGCTGCAAAGATTAAACATAATTTTCTATTTTCACTGTTCATTAGACAAAATCAGGGTAAAATGTGTCTACTGCAGACCTTAACACAAAACCCAGCAGAATAAAAGAGAACATTTTTTACAACTTCATTTCTGTTGAAGATCTTGTTCATTTTTGCCATTAGTTTATGGATTCTAATATTCAGATTGGAATTTGCACATCTATGAAAATACTTGAATTTACATTACGTAGCATATATAATACAAGCTGATACTGAAAGACTTCACTACTTTGAATTTGAAATGCCATGAACACCATTACTTAGCCAAAAGACCACCAAAGACTCAGATAAGCTAAAGAGCATTAAAGGGGAATTCACAACCAGAAGAACAAACATAAGACCCACTAGTCACTACACAGTCTACATCGTCGATATCCCAATCACAAAACAATTCAACATAGAATATCTTATTCTTACCCTGACTGGGAAATGGTAGACTTCCAAATAACTTCATTGGTAAGAACATCAAAAGCCAAAACTTGTCCGTCATCCGTGCCAATGGCTAACAAGCAATAGTGGGCATTTCGATGTCGGATCTGCGGGACATCATTATCATCAATATAGAAAGAAATGCTTAGAGAAAGCAACAACATTCTAATCATTCAGCTACCTTCTTCTTTTCAGTAAACCTTACGGCCATACATGAATAATGAACATCGGGGACATCATCCTGCTGCTCCCACTGGGCCACCAAGTTTCCATTGCTAGTATTCCATATCTGCTCGCAATCCAATAAGGAGAAATCAAATGCGGCCGCAAATTTATTCAATTAGAATAAGCAATCAGAGAACAGATCAAGGAACACTGTCATTCCCATCGTAGCCAGGCAATTCATCAATGAAATAACTCATTCTCCAGCTCATACCATAACATTCCGTACAACTTATCATTTACCTTTCGACAAAACTAAAGGTTACAGAAAACACAAAAACCCATCCTCAATTACATCCAATCAACGACGTTCCAACCTAAAGTACAAGTTCTCAACGTGACGCGACTGAAAATGACAACTAAAAGCCAAGGAAATCGCTGAGACATTCGAACTAATAGCAAAGTCAGAGACGAGAAAGCAGCACAAATCTTTTTGTTCGAACGAATGAAATAACCAACGGAGACATGAACGCAGCACACCCCGACGGTTCCTTTCGAGGCGATGGCGAAGAACTCGGCATCGGCGGTGAAGCAGGTGATCGGAGCTCGGGAAGATTTCTTCTTCTTCTCCATATTGAATACCCCGCACGAAACTTTTCGTTTTGTCAAAACTTCCGAAGAGAGGCCGTTACGATCCCGAGCTGGGGGACTTAACGACTGCGTCCTCCCCAACCGACGGAGGGTTTTTTTCCTCGGCGAAAGGGTTTAACAGGAAGGCAAGAGAGGAGAAAGCAAAAATGGGCCTGGGCCCCGGCCCAAACGAATTTCGGGTCGGGTCATTTTTCCCACTCCTGCTATAAATACCAGCATTTTTCCTGCCATGTATGAGATCTGTCCATATAGTATTCTGGTGTTGTGTTTATCAAGTCTAGTATGCTGTGATAGAATCTATTGATAGATTTTTAAACGGAAATACATTTATATAAATTAATATGTTAGTCTGTTGGATTTCATGCTTGTTTAAATATTTTTTTCTTCGTCATATTGCTGGGAATGAGATTGGTACCTGACTGGTTTACTGCTGTTGTTGTTTCAGGGTTGTGTTTCAATTAGTTTGGTCGGAGTTATTGCTTCTGTTTTCTGGATGCAAAGGATGCCTAAGGAGAGAACCATCGCACGGCAATCTTCGGTGTCTCCTTACCCATGCGGTCCTGCTATTGGGATAGAGAACGTGCAAGAGTGGGACGAGGCAAGGTGCCCTATATGTATGGAGCATCCTCACAATGCTGTCCTGCTTATATGCTCTTCCCAAGAGAAAGGATGCAGGCCTTGCATGTGTAATGCTAGCCGCCGGCATTCGAATTGCTTGTGCCTCTTTAAGTCTCTTGTCCCGTCATTGTCGGTAATACAATAGCAACAGGTTCCTGTGTCATGGAATCCTTCAAATATGGTTTCTCAAAGTGCAATGTCGCGAGAAACAAGAGTAGGCCTATTGTTGTCTAACCTCCCTGTTCCTTGTGGTGATAATGCCCTGGGATCTACTCCTACACTTTTCTGCCCTTTCTGCAGAGGGCATATTTATGGCTGGACAGTTGTTGAGTCGGCTCGACAGTACATGAATTTCATGCCCAGGAGTTGCTCGTCGGAAACTTGTAAGTTCACGGGAACCTACTCGGAGCACAGAAAGCATGCTAGAACAGAACACCCTTACACAAGGCAGACAGAGGTTGATCCGTCTCGGCGATGGGTAAGATTCGAACCAGAAAGAGAACTGGATGATTTCCGCAGCATCCTTGAGTCTGCATTGGGTATTAATGCGAATGGTTCCATGGAAGTGATGACCTCCGATGACGAGGGTCCTGAGGGAGGATATCACCCTTTATGGAAACCGACTTTACCCGGAATGTTGTGCCCTACGTGTTTTCATACCTGACCTCTGTGGTGTCCATCTCCGAGATTACCTTTGGCAGTTTGAGCGGGTACACTTTAGATGCAAGACGTCCTCACGGTGGGCGAGTCAGGAGATCCACACGTAGCAGACCAGTTGGAAGACATCAGTACGAGAGGTGATCGGAGTTAACCAAGACATAGGACTACTTCCGGAAGACTGCGATGGTGTGATCGTAGATGGTCGGGGAACAATGACAGCAGACGATGGCTTTTCTTCGACGCTCAACGCCTGTCGGCCGTCATTCGGCTTGTATTCCGCAGTATAAAGCCCGTCAGGGGTTCTCTACTCTTTTCGATTTAGAGACTGATGTGTCTTTTCTCCTCTTTTCATTTGTTAAGGATTCGTCTTCTCTCGGAGATTTCACATGTTATTACCATATGCATGGAGATAATGAAGGATGATGGTACAGAAACAATCATATTAAAAATCAAATTATTGCTGCAATGATGAACTGAAACGAAAACCAAACTATACCATCTGAACTCCCATCGACGTTCAAACTCAAATTCAATCCCCCACTGTAAAATACATGCCGTGATCTTCTTTATTCTTTATTCACCCCCAATTTATAGTGCACTGATATGAATAGTGATTAGAGCTGTTTAGTTTATTCCTTCCCCGCAGATCGACCGCCGCTCGGTCATGATCATCGGGAACCGTCGAGAGACAGCCTGTCTGTGAGCCAGTCGCAGACCTCGTCCATCTCCTTTGGTATGGTGTAGTGGCCGAGCCTGCAAAAGATGACCGCACACAAAAGTCAAGTGATTGCTGAGAGGAAGTCCGCTTCCGAGGATGCTTGAGTTTGCAGCGTACCCCTCATAAGTTTTGAACAAGAGGTATCGGAACCCAGCCGAGATCAAGCAACTAGATGCCATCTCCCCGTAAGTGTAGGCGACCACATCGTCGTCTGCGTTAGAAACAAAATGGGTGGGTGCTTTAGGAACACTGTTATTCTTTGATGAAATTCCAAAAGCATGTTCGCTGAGCTATGGGGAAGGGCCGTTACTTGTTCCATGGCAAAGGAATATCGGCAGGGAAGCGGCTTTCCTTACAGCGTCATTGGATGCTCCGATTCTGCTCCTTAAGCTCCTGGAAAGATCGGAGTTGCGTGAAATTCAGGGGAGTGAGTGAAGTTGTTGAAATCTGTGAACTACTGAAAGGGATAATGTACCTCGAACCGGGAAGCCAGCCGCTGAGACCGACGACTGCCCTCAAGTTGATGGGATACGGATATCCATTTGCATACTTCCCAGCTGCGAAACAGGTTGCAGAGTAGAGGGCGGTCGCAGCACCCATACTAAAACCACCAATGCCAACCTTAACTGTTGCACAGGACAAGTAGAAACCCAGTTGCATCGTTTAAAAAACGTCCCAAAGAGAGAAATCCTGCTATCTCAAGAGCAGTTCAAATGATGCGAGGTCAAAGAAACTACCGTCAGCTGGCTCCGCAGACAAAAGGTTGGCAATGTGTGCGGCGGAGGCGTCCAAGCCCTCCCAGTCATCGGGGCTGTCGTCCAAGTTCTCGCCGACATTGAACCCTGAAAATGGTATCCGTAAGAGAACAGAAAATGGTGCTGAGGTAGGCTTTGGTGACTGGCAAAATGGGTGGCAACTCACATGCCGTGCAAGAAAATCCACCGAGCATTCCCACTGAGCGCGTAGGAGCAGTTGGACATATCCATTTGATCTGTAGGCATGAAATGCACAAGGAGGAGTCAGATTTCGGCGTACGAATGCGGAAAACTAGGCTTGAGTCGAACCAATGAAGGACTTTCTCGAATGCTTACATTTGGGTGAGACATGGACTCGAACAACTGCGACAAGCTGCAGAAAAGCGAAACGAAGACGGCATTTTTAGAAACCCGGAAAAGGAAAACATTGATAGCAGCTGAAAGGAGGACTTCACCTCGAGCCGTTATCACCCAGACCGTGCAACCAGACCATGGTCGCCTGGTGCTTAACCTTGGGACGCACCACGTACGTTCTCCCGAACTCGACCGTCCTCCTACTCGCCCTGCTTCCTGAAACAGAACAGATTCCACCTGGCCCATCACCATCAAGAACAAGAAGAATGCAAGACACCACCACAATGCCGGCCCAAGAAACCGAACCGGAGCCAGATGGGTACTGCTGGTAACTCATCCCCGGGAATGGTAAAACCACGAAACTCCCTCGAAGGAAAACCGCTGCGGCTATCGGCGATGGAGAAACAGGAGGGGAGGCAGCCGCATATTTATAACCGCAAAACAGGAGGAGAATATGAACACATAAACAATGAAGGAGAGAGAGAGAGAGGCGTCGATTTCACACTCAGGAAACACGATCACAGTCACAATCACAAGCATGAAGCATCCTTTCATTTGTTTATTACGATTTCAGCAGAAGCATCCATTAGGAAAACATAAAAAGGGTGTGAAAAAAAAACAAAAGAAAATGATTAAAGAAAGAAAAAAAAAAGCCAAGAAAATTTTTTTAAAAAGGAAAAGTTAAAGCAAGAACAAGAAGAAGAAAAGGGAAATATCCTTTTCATGCTGACAAGAATCTTAAAAAGAAAAAAAACCCAGAACTCAGCAACATCGTCCATTCCTAATTGAAAGAATCAATCCTCCATTTTGCACTCCCCACCCACAAACATAATATTAACATATAATGATAATAACTTCGATTAAATTTATTAGTGTTATGGTTTTGATATTGTTATGAATGATGCATGAACACATATAGATAGATTTGAAACCCATATTGAATAACTCAAAAAATTATTGGATAGATGTAAATGTCGAGCAGTGAAATCACTTCAAGTAACATCGAGTTATACAGTAGTTGACTTTTTTTTCTTTTTTCTCTATTGAATTCGGTGTTACAAGCACCGAACTCGTATGGAATTTTATCTCTCACGAATTCGGTGTTATAATATACTAAACTTGAAGCATTATTTGTCCAATTTTAAAATATTATAAAAAAAACAATTAGTTTAGTTTTGTAACAAGAAGCTCGATAGATGTGAACAGAAGGGGAATAATATTACTGAAAAAGGGAATGGTGGGGGGGAGGGGGAATAACCCCATAATTGAAAAAGAAGACATCTTTTCTCTTTTCTTTTTCCATGTTTTTTTCCCACCTCCTATTCTCCATGCAAATAAGCTGGATTTTTTTTGTTTTCTTTGTTGGGTTCCTTTGCCTGATCGATAATGGGATGCCCATTTGTATAAAAGTAGTAAGGATCATTAATTTTTTGTTAACACCATCAAACAAATCCTAATGATTGCTTGATCATCACATTACCATTTCCTTAATACCTTATCCTCGAGTTAATCTCAATGATCAACCAGTGAAGTAAACAAAACACTTCATGTTCATTAACATACTTGTAAGCAAGTTGAGATTAGAAGTGGTAATTTTTGGGACTTGACTTTTAATTTTATGGGATCGTAGTTTATGGAGGGAATTTATCTTGTTCATTCTCTCCTTTTTCATAGTGGCCCTAAAGTCAAAAAGGGGCAAGCTTTGCTTTTCATTTGTCAACCCCAAGTGTTCTCTACAGGCATAATCAACGGTTCTAATCCTTGGCATGATTAATCTAATGACTCGTGATTAATCTTATTAGACTCCCCCATCAATATGTAAGAGCAAAAACAAACCCAGAAATTGGAACCCAAGTTATGTCTTATTCCAAACAAATGATAGAAAAAAGCAAAGGAGAAGAAAATGAGTCCTAGAAGTCATCTCACATGAATGGAACAATATCACTTTCCCATATTCACCAGACTTGACTTTTGTTTTTAAGTAACGGTGGTTAAAAAAAGTGGGTGATCTTGATCTTGATCTTTTTTTTTGGGGGGGGGGGGGGGGGGGGTTTGTATAGATATCAACATCTTCCAGCTAAGAGGAATATGACTTGTCATAACTCATGCATTAATAGCAAAACTAAGGGTCGTAAAAGCATGATGTTTCAGAAAATGTTGTCCTCAGAATGGCAATGGAAGTTCTAATTCTCTCTACATATGATTCTCATTTGGTTCCTAGAACTAGAAGCAACCACCCCTGGGATCCCAAAATCTTAAATATCTCGGCCACCACCTCGGAAAGGTTCCGCGGAGACATCTCCACGGGAGGGATTCAATAAGATCGCGTCTCATCGTATAGTTAGGTAGGTCGCGATATTTTGTCTTCTTCATCGTTGTCGTCTTCCAGCTCAGTGATAGTTTCTGATATGGGTGGAACAAGGTCCATGGCGAAAGTGATGGGGGAGGACCTTTGAATCAATTCCCTTTCAGATCCCCCTATTTGCTGAACCGTTGTTATTCACATACAACAAGTTATATGACATCTCTCACTGTGAAAGCAAAAGAAACGATAGAACCGTGTTTGCGACTGGCCTGAGCCTTCCAGCCGTGCCTGAAGAATATCTCGATATGCTCACGGAACGTCCACGACTTGCCTACTCTCAAGGGTTAGCCCCAAACAAACACACACAGAGACACTAAGTGAATCTCTTTGTTTGTGCGCATTGCTAAGAAAAGGACGGCCTCTTACAAAAAGGCGGACGCTTTTTTATTACCTGTCCATCCTCTCGAACTAGGGCAGTAGCACGCCCACTGCCCGGGCCAAGGATGGCACGACCTCGTTGGATGAGCTCGTTAAAGCACAAAGAGCGGAATCCCTTTACCTATTTTACGGTACTCTATGTGTGTCATAGCGCTAATGTTGTGCCCGTATGCATACAACTGTTATTTTTCTCAAGGACTCGCGTTTGATTGCTTTCTTGTTATGTTAGAAGAGAGTGAACGACACGGGGAGGTACGGGTCGCGATAGCTTCTGCGAGAGCCGACGAAAACTAGCAAGTAGGAGTTCCCATACCAAAGGAAATAGTTTCTCGACATCGAGCAGGGTGAATATATGCAAAGCAGAATAAAAGGAATAATGTATGATTTTAAAAGGAGAATTTAGTTACAGTGACTTTCCAATCGTGATATTGACGCCTTGATTTACGGCCTCCATGTTAGGAATCTGACACTTGTCGTGAACACAGTCGACGACGCGTACTTGCACAGACGGATGATATGCGAGAAGAATTTCGCCCACCGGGAGATACCGAGATTCGCAAAACTTCATGAAGAATCTGTATGTATATGGGAATGATGATGCTTTGATGCTGCTAAAGGGGAAAGACATCACCTACCTAAATTCTCCAGCACTTGAGCTTTTCTTCGCTCAGCTAACGACGTCAGTCGAGATTTACGAACAAAAACAGCAAGTTTTCATTCGCCGAATGAGTCCTAAAGTATGTCCAACCCGATGGCTCCACGAATCCGGAAGTCATTCAACTAACATGACTGCAATGTGATGAGGCCGCTTGGTTCTTGTAAGTGAGCTTGACGTCTTGGAACTTGATTCCAGTGCAACCATGCTTCTAGCTACAATCCAGATTTATGACAGTCGGCGGCGTGCCGCTTATGTCCATGTACCTGATATCGCAGATCCTGACCCCGGAATCCTATTTTTCAAGCAAACAAAGAATAGTGTTGATAAAATTTTCAAGTAATGACAAAGATATGACATACTATGATGAATCTTTACTGCTTGTAATATCAATTACCTGTTAGGACGACCTTTATTGTGAGGACAATAGTGTCGATCGCCCTCGCGATAACATGCTGGAATACAACGTTCTTTGTGAAGCCTGTGCTCGCTCTTGCCCATGACTTCATCCTCACCCCATCTTGGGTGCCTGCAAACGTAACCCTGAAAACTGTCACGTTCTCTACTCCTTCCTCTCTCGCTGACTGCCCGAGGCTCCCAATGCTGGTTCAGAAAAGAAATACGCATACAAATTAGCTGATTGTGAGCTTGTTCCGTCATGTGACCTCTTTGCTTAATTGTAATTACCTTATGCCATGTCCCGATCAAAGCATGATATTCCCGATGCAGAGGTTTTTGCTGCCTCCACCGAGCGAGATGCAGTCGTTACCTGTGTGCCAATCACCGCGTTGAGTGCCCTAATGTTCGTTGATTCACCAATGAAGCCGACGAGAACTTTGTGCCTCTGATTGTCGCTTCGTCGCAACCATTGATGACGGAGTGAAAAAACTGACTGTCCACCGAGGTCAATCCGTTAATGTGCTGAAAGATGATCCAGTTCACCGAGTGCCCATTTCATTCTGTAACTCGATGGGGCGAGAAGGTAATCGCTTTGTTCTTGCAAGGCCCACTCAACATGGCACTCTGCAGGAAGAACCTCCCAGGCAGGACGTAGATCGTCGAGAGCACGCGGCCAACCATGCCCTATGAAACGCCTTGCTGGATTCCGTCTTCCCATCGGGGTTTGCTCCCAGTTCCACCACATTGAAGTGCACGGCACAGCTCGCCATCAGAACACGACCAAACAAGTAGATAACTAAGACTGAGAAAACCGACAAATTAACCAATCCCACTGACGTTTCCATTCGTTTCAAGGCGTGTGGTTGAGTAATAAGAATCTCAAACGTAGTCAACCACGATCACGGTAGGGGTATAGCAGTGTTGAAATTGGGTCGCAACCCACGCACAAACCAATCTTGTATCGTAAAGAAAATTGAGTCCGACGTAATAATACATCGGGGTATTCCTTTTATAATCGATTAGTTTTAAAGTCTGGATTTATATGTTGGGCTCAGCACGTGGGCCGGTCCGGTAGCACTGACACGCTAACTAGCGCTCCTTGACATCCCGTGGTTAGAATTATGTCCAAACAATCCAATAGTGCTTTCATCAAGACTGGGTTTGGGTTTGTGGGTCTACAGTGGCCCATTTAAACGAACAAGCCCATAACTTTTAGTTTGGGCCTCATTTGGCCCAATAAATGGAGTGAGCCCACAGCCCATTTACTCCCACCAACGCCACGACAAACCCCCCCGGAGGGCAAAAGGGTCATTTCAGAGAAACCTTCAGATCTCTCCTCCTCTTCCAATACTTATCCTCTGCTTCCCCGGCCGTCCTTTCCTCGTCGCCGGATCCCTAACGCCGTCGGGAACCCCCCCCCCCAACGCCCCTCCCTTCCGGATTCATCACGATCCCAACTGTTCCTCGTGTTTTCCTGATTCCGAAGGTTTCGTAATCTTCCGTAGAAAAGATGTCGGGGAAAGGCGCCAAGGGTTTGATAATGGGGAAGTCCGCCTCCAACAGCAAGGACAAGGACAAGGACAAGAAGAAGCCCGTTTCTCGATCTTCCCGTGCTGGTCTCCAAGTACCAAATTCCCCTACCCGTTCTTTGACTTTCCTGGCGGATTTTTTTTTTCTCTTGTGCGGTTTGTCGCGTGTTTTGATGAATTCGGGTTTGTTCTTGTGATGAGTTTTTATCTGCGATGCGATCGGGTTTACTGTAGTTTTCCTGTCTTTTGGCGGATTACCCGCGGATGGAGTTTTGGTAGTGCGCTGCTTCGATTGGAGTGGACGGGACTCGGGTTTCTTGTGTTTGATGAGTGGTAGCGGCTCCTGTTTTAGAGTGGATTCGAGGATCTGGGGTTAGTTGTTTCGATAAAGTACAAGTGGCTGTGCTTTTGCTTTGTGGTGATTTGGTGATTTAGCAATTGGTGCTCCGATCATCCAAAGTTCTTATTGTGTCGCGGTTGCCTATAGAGTAGACGTATTGGGATATCTGAGGGTGGATTTCACGGAGCACGGGGCTTATGAAGGATGGTTTTCACTGTTAAACAATGAAAGCAGTTTTGTTCCGTGTTATATTTCTTGATTCGAGATGATGATGTTATCGCCTGCTATTGAAGGGATGGACATGGATAAATTACGATCTTGTGTTGATGTGAGAAACTTGATTTCATTCCAGTGTGTTCAATGGATAGACATGCATAGTTTACTAGTAGGAATAGTTGAGCAATTACTGTGGACCGGACATATGTGTAAGGTCATGTGGGAATAGCCATGAATCTCAGCATAATATATGACATGATCTGTCAACATGGGGTTGGTCCAAGTAGTAAGCGGTTTAGATTTGTTTAAGGAGGTCTCGGTTTCAAAATCTACTGGGTGGTCATCCTTGTTGTGAGCCTCGCCCACCAAAGTCAAGTGCGTTACCCGGTCATGTTCGAATTAGTCATGACGAACTTCGGATACCGGGCGAGCAACGAAAAAAACATATGACACGATCTTGATCGACTGTCAAAAGGACTGCTTCATGCATTGTTCGGACTATTGTGTTGTGCATGTTAACATTATTTTATAGCCTGTTGTTGTTTTGCTTCAACTGTGCATAATGACAATTCTCCCATGATCTTGAATCGGTAACTTTTCATTGCTTTATCTATCGGCATTAGAAGCTTGTGTGATGGATCTCCCCACCGGTCTTGCCAGAAACCATAATGCTTCATATTTCCCCATGCAGTTCCCAGTCGGTAGGGTGCACCGTCAGCTGAAGACAAGGGTCGCCGCAAACGGAAGAGTCGGAGCGACCGCAGCAGTCTACACCGCGGCCATCCTCGAGTACTTGACCGCAGAGGTTCTGGAGTTGGCAGGCAATGCAAGCAAGGACCTGAAGGTCAAGCGTATCACGCCGAGGCACCTGCAGCTGGCCATCCGTGGAGATGAGGAGCTCGACACCCTCATCAAGGGAACCATAGCCGGCGGCGGGGTCATCCCCCACATCCACAAGTCGCTCATCAACAAGTCTTCAAAGGAATAGACTGGCCTTTCCCTCCTGTCTTTCTTCAAATGCCGCTTCATTCTGCTTGTAGTCATCGAGTTAGTCTGGAAAACTGTGCCTTGCAATGACGAACAATGACGGTATGACAGCGTCTCCGTTCTGCTGTAGTTGGATTGTTCTGAAGTATCAGGTTATGATTAGTAATGAATACAAGTGAGCAGTTTGATCCTACTTTAAAATCAAGAGGACTTTGTTGGAAACCTAGAACATCCCCGAGGAAGAGACCGTGTCTTTTTCTCTCCATTCTATGGTATAATTAGGGTACGAATCACACAACAGTAAAAGGGAAAGGGGAAAAAATTCTCCCAGCAAACAGATGAAAGTGAAACTATCTATCGTTGGGGACTTCTTTATACGCGAGGGCGAAGGCTTACGGAATTTCCAACTCCAGTGTTGTCAATAATCTGGTTATGAAGGGCGAGACTGCAGCAATCAATGCGTTGGGGGATTCCTCGTGGGGAAGATGCCCGCACCCGGATATAGCCACAAGTCTCTGCAGAAGATCAGAGCATCCAAAGGAAAAGGTCAGGGGGGAATTGTCCCTGAAGAGGAGGTGGAGGAAGAGCGAAAGTGTACTCACGGAATTCGCAAGCTTGCATGCCATAGATTGAGAAGATTTCAGGGGGACGAGAATGTCTTCTGCCCCGGCAATGACCAGAGTCGGGATGTCTTTGACGGATTTAAGCAGACCCGTGGCGTGTTGTGGCGAAAGGACATTCTCGTAGGAGATTTTGCCTATCTCATGAAGAGCTTCATACCATCCTTCTACAAATAATGGGGCCTGTGTATATGATAGGAACGGCGCAAAGTAAGAAGCGAAAGATCGAACAAAACTTTAGGAACTCCTTGAACTCTCCTATGGCAAACTTCACCCTTCTTGCTATGATTCCCACATAAATCGTTTTCTATAGCTAGAGGATAAGTAATATTCTTAGATTATCTAGAAAATGATTAATATGAGAGTTTACCTTATACAGCCTCAAAACCTCGGTTGTTAGCTTGGTAGCATCATACCATGCTCGACGGTTGACCACTTGGGTAATTTCCGTCCTCAATAATGGCCGCACCAAATGCTTCTTGCCAAGAGATGTATGGAGTAGGATTCTTGCAAAGGCAGGAACCACTTCTCTCGACAAGCTGACACCAATTAATATTAACCCTGCGACTGCAACCTGAACGATGAAGCCGGAGATAACTATAGAATGTCACTGAGAAAATAGATAGGGCTCTTTAGAACCAAAGGACCTAATAATCTTCATTACTTGTTCAAACTACATTTTGCTTTCAGAGACTATTCTTCCTCAATGGTTACTTAATTTTGTCAACGACAAGTAACTTTAATGGTCTGCGGCTCAGATTTAATACCTTGTAAAAGTAAATGGCTCTAGGAAAATTAAGACAAGACTGTTTCCCAGATGCCAAATAAAATGAGACGAAAATGATATCAGCCACCATGTAAAGGACAAAATAAAATTCAGCTATCCAGTGGGGGGGGGGGGGGATTTTGAAGGGAAGTTGTACTATACTCACATTGTAAGAATTTGTTGTTTGAAGCTTTTCTGCAGCTTTTAACGCGAGTATGCCACCATCATCATGACCAACTAGAACCACGGATGAAAAGCCCAGCTCAGAACAGAAAGATAAAAGCAGGTCCACCTGAAAGGAAGACATCAAGCCGGTTAACACAAGTAGTTAAACAAATCGATGCGAGCCAAATTATTTCGTTATCTTTGTTGTGAAGGTCTTGGCGTATTTTGCTGCTGCCTTTTCAACTTAATAAGATAGCCAGTTCAATATGAGAAAAGGAAATCTGTCCCTTAACTAAAATACACTACTTGCCTGAGTTTCGAGCTTGTACGGATTGGACATGCCATTTTCTTCCCAATTCTTTCGACGTGGCCTGGATGTCAATCCCCACCCAGGTCGATCAAAGGCCACTACGCTACAATTAACTTGTCTAGGAAGCAATCTCATAATGTGCCTCCATGAAAAGACTCCTCCTCCGAAACCATGTATTAGGACAATACATAAGTGACTGTCATCATTAGAATCTCCCCCAATAAAAGTTTTCAGGTTGGCAGATTGTTCCTCAACATAAGTGTCATCTAGGTTGAATGCTGGGATTTCTTCACCAAAAACGGGATGACTGGTGGGGCTGGCCAAAAGAGGGGCGTACAATGGAGAGGGATGAAATTGAATGCTGTAGCTCCTATGAAGATTATGAGCCTTGGGGAAAGCACTAAATGCCTGCCTATCGACGTCGAGCCTACCGCTAACCGATTGTGGCGATCTACAGTCATCACCCAGCTCCAGAAAAGTAGAATTCAGACTATGTGGGCTCGTGCAAGGCAGACAGAGCTTGTAATGAACAGAAATTCCTTGCCATTTCATGAACAAGCTATCGACATCAGCGAGTACTCGGGCCGCCACATCCCTTTCATCAGAAACTATTCCATTACTCTTTCTCCTCATATCATTATCATTTCTAGTGTTTTTCCCAGCAGGAGTGGGGGACCGAGGAACTTTCTGAAAGCTAGGAAAAGCAATCTTTCCTGAAAGTACCTGTCAAAATTTACGATTCAATGTCATAAATAAACTTCCCAAATGGTCTACGAATAAGTTATGAAAAGAAGCAAACTGAATATAATGAAAGCGTGATATCAGTTGAACTAAAGAGGTTAAATTACGTGCGCAATGACCTTACCATTTCAGGATCGACTCGGTGAAACAAGAGCTTTCTACGAGCTCTGCAGCTGGTTCTGTACGCAACTACTATATGGCCCAGGGCAAACACCACAGACGAAAGAAACAACACCGGCATTCCCCAAGACTTCTTCAAATGCAGCTTCAGCCTTGTGGGAGAGGTTGAAGCTTCAGCTTCCATTTGTGAACTTATAGAGAAAATACACGCCTTGACCGAAAGAAGCATGACCGAGATCACTGAAGACAAAGTGACCGTGCCCATGTATGGCCCGTGAGAGAGAGCAGGACCATCACAAAAAGAATAAACACCTGTTTCGAAGCAAGAAACCATTAGCATTCTTCCCAATCATCCAATACAATTAAACCCAACATCAACGACTTCCTACAATATAATCATATCGAGGTGGTTAATTGACCACGAAAAGGATAAACCATTTCCAAAATGGACTTCCCACCTGCATTATTTAGTCAAATTCGGCAGCCAAACTATGGAAAAGGCTAGAACAACTAATGCACTGCTCACACAATTCAAGCTCAAACAGGAAGTGAAGATGAACTCGGAGGAGAATTTTCTATACATTATCAATTGGAAACGAGAAAGGTGAAAATGACACCCCTCCCCCAAAATAATCAAGCAATTGATCAAAACCCACAGCTAATCACAGTCTGATAACTTCTGCCACGGCTCGCAGAACATGCCTCAAATTGGAAAAGCAAACAGCAATAACCACAAATTTCGAAGCTAAGCCCAGCGAAGAGCAAGACAACACCGCACAAACTCAAAGCGAATGCCGACTTACTCGCGATGACCAGAGATCTAACGATGGAAACCAAGGGAATATCCACGAGCGACCTCCGGAAGGAGTACCGCCTCACATGCTCGGCCAATCCGCAGCAACCAACGGATACGAAGCTCGTGACGAGCGTGCAGGTGACGGCGACGTCGGCCACCGTGACGAGCACGGGAAGGGAGGACGCCAAAAGCGATGCCACCATAGCGACCACGAAGAACACAGTCCTGATCACCCTCCGCACCTTCTCCACAACGTAACCGCCTCCCTTCCAAGGAAGTGGAGCCATCCAGTCTCCTCCTCCTCCTCCTCCTCCCCCCTTGGTTCCCTCGCGGTTGGTCGCCGTGGCGATGGTCAGGCCGATGGAGGAACGGGTGAGGTGGCGAGGACAGGGGGCGGAGGGAGAGCCGGCGGCGACGGACAAACCATCTGCGGCGGAGGGAAGGGGGAGGTTGGATTGCTCGTTGGGGGGTTGGTATGCGTTCGGTTTTCTTCGTCTCGTTCGCTCTCCTCCTCTTTGAAATTCCTACTCTCTCTCTCTCTATCTCTTCTGTCCCTCCCTTTCCTCCTTTCTGTCCGTTTTAGCCGGTCGAAGTCCGGCATTAATTAATTAACATATCAATGGTAATTTCATTACATTAAAATTTGGCGTGCCTTTATTACATGGAACGAATAATAATAATAACTAGCCGACAAGAAGAAGAAAATTTAATTAGTTGGGGAATGTCGATCGATAGTAACGAAACATTGGGAAGTGCTTTTTGTAGTCATCTACGTGTTCTTTTTTTTGTTTTCACATGATTAAGTTTAGATTATAACGAAAGTAACACTTTTTTTATCTTCACGCGGCAAAAGTTAAGTTAAATTTTATTTCTTTCGAGGGAGGAGGGAGGGACGGTCGGTCCATGCCGAGGTTCTGTTCACGGTCCGGATCTGGTTGGATCGGATTCCAACTATTGAGCTTGAATAGTTAAAATCGAGCGTAACTAGATTGAATCTTCAGCTTGAAATCATTTGTAGTCGCCAAGATGTTCCAAAAAGTCATTAACTTTCCTTAACATAAGATTAACATTCATCCGATTCAAATGTTCAAACCGAAACAAAAATAAGGAATAATTAATATTTGGCAGGTTCTGTTGATGAGTAAGGCGTTTGATTCCTGGAATAAATTGGCAATCATATGCTTGTTTCAAAAGAGAATGTGCATAGTTGTCTGATATTTGAAATTTTTGTTTCTAGATTTACACGAATAGGAACATTGTCTAGTGAATGATGATGGGGCCGGCCAACTCACACACACTTGAGATGTCTCCCACTGTTTGATAATCCCGGATTTCAAGGTCTTGATTTAAAAAAAATGACCCTCTTTCTTTCTTTTTCAAAATTCAATGCGGTGGCATTTGCAACTAATGAAAATGCTCTTCCTGTCTTGTCTCTCTTTTTTTTGGTATTCCAACACCAATTGCCACGATCTATCGGCCCATTGGGCCTTTTCTCTCCCGAGCCCAAATCTATCGGCCCATTTCAACGCCACAAAATTTAGTATTAAAATTTAGGGTGTGGCGCGAATTGAAATTAAATTTGTCGATTCTGTTCGGTTTACGGCATCAATCAAGCGACCGGACATTATCCACTCGCCCCCGAAAACACCCCCTTCCCAAAACCCCTCCTTCCCTCCCTCCCACCCACAAAACCCTTTCGAACCCAAGGGATGTTGTAAGAAGAAAACAGCTCCCATGGCGCTTCCTTCCAGGACTCCCCAGCTCTCTCTCCACCAGGAACTCCCTAGCACCCGCTCTTCCCCAAGCATTCCTCCCCCAAAGGAACTAACTTTCCCCAAAACCCGACGTACCCAGTTGAGGAAATCCATCGCCCGGGACGCTGCTTTCGTGGATGCCCAGTACCCGAATTCCCACCTACACGACCTCTGCCTCAAGGGCGAGCTGGAGCAGGCCTTGGGGTGCCTCAGATCGATGAAAGGTTCTGGCTTTGGTGGAGCAGCAGTGGAGGAAGACGGTTTGATTAGTCTATCTAGGTTGTGCGAGGACAAGAGAGCTCGTGAGGGAGGGAGGGCTTTGTTTTCGTTTGTGGTGGATGTGTACGCCGGGCTGAGTGTTAAGTTAGGGAATGCGCTGCTGAGTATGTTCATCAGGTTTGGCGAGCTGGATGATGCTTGGTACGTGTTCGGGAAGATGGAGGAGAGGGATGTGTTCTCGTGGAATGTGGTCCTCGGAGGTTACGCGAAGAACGGGTTCTTCGATGAAGCTTTGGATTTGTACTATAGGATGTTGTGCTCGGGGATTAGACCGGATGTCTACACATTTCCATGTGTCTTGAGGATGTGTGGCGGAATGCCAGATTTGGTCCGAGGGAGGGAGGTTCATGTGCACGTGATTAGGTTCGGGTTTGAGTCGGATATCGATGTTGTCAATGCTCTAATCACCATGTACGCAAAGTGTGGGGATGTCGGCTCTGCGCGTGTGGTCTTTGATGGGATGGTTAGGAGGGATAGGATCTCGTGGAATGCCATGATCTCCGGATATGTTGAGAATGGCAGGCCTTGGGAAGCGTTGGGACTGTTCTTGACGATGATTGATCATTCTGTCGAGCCCGATTCAACGACGATGACTAATGCAGTGTCATGCTGTGACCTTCTCAGCGACGGAAGGCTGGGGAGAGTACTCCATGGCCGTGCTGTGACAACAGCATACGCTACTGATGTCTCAGTTTCTAACTCGTTGATTCAGATGTACTCAAGCACTGGGAACTGGCAAGAAGCGGAGAAATTGTTTCATATGATGGAAATGAAGGATGTAATCACATGGACGGCCATGATTTCGTGTTACGAGGGCAATTCACTTTCTGAGAAAGCGCTGGAAATGTTCGAGTCAATGGAAGCTGCTGGAGTAAATCCCGACGAGATTACCATAGCCACTGCTATTTCTGCCTGTGCTTCTTTAGGTTGTCTGGACAAGGGAGACAAGCTTCATGAGCTGGCAGAGAAAATGGGGCTAGTCTCATGGTTGATGGTTGCAAATGCTCTGATCGACATGTACTCCAAGTGTCATTGCATCGACAAGGCCCTTGAAGTTTTCTTTAGCATTCGCAAAAAAGACGTGATTTCATGGACTGCCGTCATCCTGGGGCTCCGGATAAACCATCAAAGTTTCGAGGCTTTGCTCTTCTTTCGGCAAATGATTCTCCGGTTGAAACCAAATGTAGTTACCTTGATATCGGTCCTATTGGCTTGTTCCCAAATAGGAGCATTAAAATGCGGGAAGGAGGTGCATGCATATGCTTTACGAAACGGCATGGAATCTGATGGTTATTTGCCGAATGCCGTCTTGGACATGTACGTAAGATGTGGTCAAATGGGACGTGCTCGGAATTTCTTCAATATGCAAGAGAAGGATGTGGCTTCTTGGAACATTTTGTTGACGGCATATGCTGAAAGAGAAGATGGCATGCTGGCTGTAGAGATCTACCATAAGATGGTGAAATCTGGAGTGTACCCGGACAAGGTGACATTTCTTCTCTTGTTGTGTGCTTGTAGCCGATCAGGAATGGTTGATGAAGGGTTGAAGTTCTTCAAGAGCATGCAAAATGATTACTCGATAGAACCTAATCTAAAACATTATGCGTCCGTGGTCGATTTGCTTGGTCGCACCGGGAGATTACTAGATGCTCTTGATTTTATCCAGAAAATGCCGTTAACCCCAGATCCCGCCATATGGGGAGCTTTGCTCAATGCTTGCCGAATCCATAGAAATATTGAGATTGGAGAATTTGCAGCTGGTCAGATATTTGAAACCGATCCAAGGAGCAGCGGATATTACATGCTGTTGTGCAATCTATATGCTGATTGCGGTCGTTGGGAAGAAGTCGCAAGATTGAGAAAGTTAATGAGGGAGATGGGTCTGAGCATAGATATCGGGTGCAGTTGGATCGAGGTCAAGGGAAAAATTCATGCATTTCTCGCTGGAGATGACCATCACCCTCATATCACCGAGATTACCTCTGTCCTGCGGGGATTCTACCACAAGATGAGGGCAGAAGGATATCTTGGCTCGGATGATCGTCAGAGAGACGAAGTCGAATCATCAAAATCCGAAATTCTCTGTGGGCATAGCGAGAGACTGGCAGTTGCCTTCGGGCTCATCAACACCACGCCAGGTATGCCTATCTGGGTGACCAAGAATCTCTACATGTGCCAAAGCTGCCATAAAACCATGAAGTTCATCTCCAAGGTCGTCCGGAGGCAGATTACTGTCAGGGATTCCGAAGGCTTTCACCATTTCAAGGATGGATCTTGCTCTTGTGGGGATGACATGATATTGGATTTAAGTGCAAAAAACAATTAGCAGATGCTTGAACATGTGTATATTGAGAAAATTGATGATATGTAATACCCAGATAGATAGTTGATGATATAACAAGCTGTTATCACACAATGGCCAAATCATTCCGATATTTGAATCAATCAAGAAAAAGTATTGTTCTTTCAGACAGACAATCAAGCACTGCACAGAATCAACTGAGTAGAAAGAGTGGTGTTTTTTGTTGTATGAAGAGCGAAAGCCAAGGACATTCAAAGCTTCACAGATTTCCTGATCATCCTGAAAGGCGATCTAGATCTGGTGATGTTGTTTCTGGGATCACGGTTTTCTTCCCCTTCGACGTCGTCGAACACCAGGGGCTTCTTCGTCATGCAGCTGACTCCCTTCTTGAGTCCTCCTATGACTATTGCAGGAGAAGACGGGATCCGACGAAGAATCCTGGCACTCTCTGATCTGCCCAAGCCCTTCTCTTTTACCTTCTCATTCTTCCCTTCAGTGATCTCAACTCCATTTGCTGCAGCAATAACATTCTCTTGCGCATTTGGTGGTTGTTCCTCATTCACTTGCACTTTCACGGTCTTTGGTTCTTCTCGCTGTCGGACTTCCACGCTTCCTTGGCTTTCCGATGCTGATATCCTGCGACCCTTCTCTTTCTCCTGGGTGTTGTTTTTTACAGCGGACCGTGTAACATCCTCAATCTGATCAATAGATTCATCACGAGCTTCGTCTTTCTCACCTAGCAGCATCTGAAGCCATCTCTCAACATTTTCTTTGCCCCGTTCATTCCTGCTCTCTCCATCTTCATCATCCGCTTCTGGCACAACAAGAACCGAGGTACTTCGCCTCCTAATATGGGGAGCCTCATCCTTCCGAGTCAAACAGCCATCTACCTTCTCCTCATCAGAATCGACCGTCAGCCGTTTCTTATCCTTCACGTCTTCCTTGAAGTCCTTATTTGCCCAGAGACGGCCTATATATGCCTTATGCTCTTCTTCTAGGAATTTTCTCAGTTCCTTGTGCGAGGAAGGTGTTCTGGGTCTGCTTCCCATTGTTAAACGAAGAGTCGGTTGAACGTCTCCGTCTTCATCTACAAGGGTCACATCCATCCTAGACCTCTTTCTCGCTTGCTCCAACTCGGGACGAATCTGACATGTGATCTCATCCTTCTGTTTATGGATCTTGTGGAGTTCTCTCTCAGAGGCGTCGCACATTGCTTTCTGCGCTTCAAGCCTAGCCATGAGAGCACTAGCAGCAGCTTGATTCAGCCTCATTTGTTCCTTGTACACCACGCTCCTGACAAAATCAATACAGACAGATGTCACCCTTCGAAAATATTAATTAAGTTCATGAACTATACATTATCGACGTGAAATAATCGTCATACTGGTGCATGGCATCTCGAATCATCTTCTCGAGCATAGTCCTATAAGAAGATTGTGCCTCTGCTAGGCGCCGGCATTTCTCAGCTCTCCTCCTTCGCTTTATCAAGGTTAGCTCTAGGTCCTGTATTGCAACCTTGTCCTCTTCGTTCTTTCTCTTCATCTGGAGGACTTCTTCATTGAGTTCATCCAACTCGGACTGCATTTTCAGCTGGTCCTCTTTGTGTCTCAAGGAGTCCCTAGCAATAGCTATTTCCTGGTAAGGGGTCATCAATGCCTGATCTGTGCTTGCATTCTCTTTGATCGGGACAGCCGTAACTTTGCTTGCTGCAAAAGCAATATGAGTAAATAAAGCACAAATCGTAGCCCATCACCTTCCATTGCTAAACTCAGCTGCACATACCGATCGCAGGAAAATGTGGTCTTTGGTGAGATTCTTTCCGAGAGAAGACCATGGCAGCTGCTGCTAACCCGACTCTTTCTTTGGATTCGAGGAAGTGGTACGGAAACGAGTGTGAATCCACTGCCTGTGAAGTATTAACTTCTTCATTCTCACCTTCAAAGAACAGGAAGGACAATGCCCGATGCCTATGCAAACAGAAAGTAGCCATGTAAGACAGTGGCATATACATCAGAATGCAGGGAACTGGGAGGTGTTGGATGCGATTATCGACCTGAAATTTGAGTTTGCCGAAGCAAATACTGACAGGAACTGGTTTACAGAGATCCCCAACTGGAAGTCCCACCATGGGATGAGAATCTCCAACCTATCAAGCTTTCTCCTGCGTACTTGCCATTGCAGTATCCTCAGATTGCGTGCAACAGTAAGACCTCCTCCTAAAATTTCAGCACAAAACTACAATTTAATTGAATGCTAGACATAAGAAAGATACAAGAAATTATAGTCGAACGTACTCGAGCAAGGGAACCAGTGATCGATTTCCCAAGCAAGTGGGGAAGCCGAATCGGCGTGATAGTACACAACGTTCCCATATGGGTCTACCCTAATTACGGCAGGATCAAACCCAGCATTCCTACAGGAAGTCCAATAACAGCATAAATTTCAGAATCAGGTCATCGAAATGCAGATCATCAAAGGAAGCAGAAATCAATGCGGATTACCCCAGGTGGTTGAGCTGCTTCCACAAGAGGCTCGTGAAGAACTCCGGCCTGGTAGTCGGTTTTGGTTTCGGTTCAACGATCGGAAACATTCTCTCAAACCCCTCTGCTCTTTCTACCTGCAGTTCAAAATCCCAAATTCATGCCCCCGATCATTCCAAACTATCACTTCCCCTAGTTCATTCCATCACGAAGCACCTAGAAATAGCACAAAGTACCGATCGTTTTTAGCTCACCTCATGCTGACTCGGACAGTAGGGTGAGAACGAGAAGGGTGGTCCATTTACGAAAATCCCCGCCCCGGCCCTGTCCCTGCAGAGCTTGGCGAACGCAGCAGGGTACCCGAGCGACTGGCTGACAGCCATATCCTCGGCCGAGAAACCAAAATCAAAGTCGAACGCCATTCCTTAAGGATCGGAAAGAGTGAGAAAAGGAAAGCCGCTGGTGTTTGAGAAGGTGGAGGTGGGATGAATTCTTAAGGTAACGGTCGGAATCTGGACAAAACTTTGCAGTGGGTGGGCGTCAAACGGTCGAGTTTGGTTTTGAAAAAGGGGGAGGGGGCAGGGGGAGAATTTTTGCCACGCTGGCAGCTTTTAATTGGGGGAAGAAGTAACGGCTCTTTTAAATCAACGGAAATTTTGGGATATCATTACGCAATTCATTGTATTAAATATACACGACATAAAATGATTTTAAATGATATTTGTATCATTGAATACACAGGGGAAATTCAAACGAAAAATATATTTTTTGGGTAAGTAGGAAAAAAAAAATACTACTTACTGGGCATTGAATGTCGCTTCTGACTGGAAAGGATGAAAGTGAAGTGTGATGAGGAATACAGGAAAAAGGAAATCAAGCTGAGTTGGGTTGGTTTCATAGAAAGGCTAGTTATTTCCCGTTGCTCTCGAGAAGAAGCTTCTTTTGGCAGGAACCGTCTGTCGTCAGTTCGTCCAGGTTCGATGGGAATACGTCTTCTTTTCCCCGGATTTAAGATGGGTTTGGGTTTCGATTGATTTTTTGTGGGTATTTTGTTATTGCAGGTGCGGCAGGGTTCTGGGTATTCTGTGCAGGCGAGGAGGAGGTTCATGCATGGGGTAGCATTCAATCCTCCGAGGTGTTCGGGTTTGGAGACTGGAAAGTGGTGAAAGAAAGGAACTCAATCATGTTGTGATTGTCTCATGTTTCTGGAGTAGACTTGTTTGGCCACAGAATGGGATGAATAAGATGATGAATTTGGACAGACAATCTTCTTCTTCTTCTTCCCTCTTGTCTAATTGTAGTTAAGCCTCTTGTTAGAGCCCAGTAATATATTTGTAGAGCCCTCGGCTTAATCAAACATATTGATATTAGCCTTTGTAATGCATCCATGAACTTATAACCAAACTGACATTATAGTCTTGCATGTTGTCTGTGATCCTCCCGTCATTTTAACTGAACAAAACCCCAACCACATTCATAAGATGTTGTAGTCACAGACATATACCTCGTACCAACGCCGGAATTATTTAGTCCGCTGAAGAGGAACAAAGCCTTGTCTTAGTTTCAGTTGAGTTGTTGTTGTTGGGGTTTCAATGCGAGGCCCTGTTTGCGGACTTTGCTCGGCAACTTCACGTCGGTGGCGAGACCGACTGCTTGGAGGAGACATATGACGTACCAAGTCACGTCCACCTGCCACCATTTAAGTCCATGTCTTGCCGAGTACTCGAACGCGTGGTGGTTGTTGTGCCATCCTTCCCCAAATGTGAGCATCGCCACCAGCCTTAACAGAGAAAATGGAAGTGATCCGAAAAGATTTTGAGATCAGGACTATAATCGGTAGTGCGGGGCGGAGGTGGAGAAGGATCGTGCATTCATAGCGGCGAAGCACGTACCAATTGTTCCGAGACGAGTCGCCCGTGTTCCATGCTTGATTCCCCCAAGTGTGACAGACTGAGTTTGCAGAGAAGGTGATGTGATAAAACAAAGATGTCCTCACTCCCTTTAGAGATGAATCCAAACAGAAACAAAGATCCAATGTTACACCACTATATCAGCTAAGATCTCTTGGATATTTACGCGATGAGTTTTCGTGGGGTGGTTTTCGTTACCATTCCCCAGACGAGGAAGGGAAGTCCGCCCAGCGAGTAGAGGAGGAGACCGAGCCCCAAGGGATGGACCACCCAAGTCCTCCGCAAGAACCTGTAGAACGGCTGCCTCTCCAGATCCCTAACATTCGTTGGTCCTCCGCGCTTGCATAAGAACAAACAACACCATCAAAATCATGCTTATTCGGGGGGTGGGCTTAGGGGAAATGGTGTTCTTTCTTTACCTTGTGGAGCATGAGGTTGTAGTCGAACAACCACGTGATGTGGCTGAACCAGAAGCCGTGGAGGGGGCTGTGTGGATCCTTGTCCGAATCGACGTACATGTGGTGGTACCTGTGCGTGCTAACCCAATCTATCGGGTCCCTCTTCCCCCGCACCCAACAAACAAGACAAGGAAACATTACTCTGCGCACGATCTCTTTAACAACAGGTCTTTGCATGGTATCAATGGGTAAATTGTGTTTCCGTTACCTGAGTGGCTAGAACGCCACAGTAAGCAAAGGTGTACTCGAGCCACTTTGGCAGCTTGAAGCTCCGGTGTGACAGGTTTCGATGATAGGACAAAGTTATCCCGAACATCCCTGTCACCACATACAGCCCGACCGCCACCGATAACGCACCCCAGGTGAAGTAAAACGGTGCCAGCAGGCCCAGGAAATGCATTGCAATGATGCCCCCAGTAGTAAACACATCCCTCGCGGTCCATCTCCTCCCCTCCAACAACCCCATTGAATGTTCCCCTGCATCTGCGGCCTCCGCATCGTCAGTCATCGACGAAACCATCCCGTTCTCCACAGCTGAGCACTTCACTGGGGATGAATTCTGAACCCCTGTATATGTCCCTCTATGTCTGCACACGGGAGCGAACATAGTGCTGAAACGGGAACTAGGGTCGGGATTTTTCCACGACGGGTGCACTCGACTGGAAACGAAGCCGGGGGGTGCAGCGTTTGTAGTAATGGTTGCTGAAGCGGGGGGACATTTCTTACGTTCGAAATCCAAACGAATCGCCAGGATTTCGCAAACCTTTCTTTTTCTGTGGAGACAACATGTTGTCATCATCCTTCTTGCATTTTGTCCAAATTTTTCCTGAAACCTCGCCGTCACGTCTCTCTGTATCACACATTTGTTGATCTTAAACTATCATTGATTACGTGAATGGTTGTTGACATGGGCGAAAACTTCATGTTTTCAGTTGTTGTTGGCTTTCAATGCGAGCTTGCGTTTATGAGCCTCACTCGGCAACTTCACGTCGGTGGCCAGCCTGATCGCTTGGAGGAACCTTATCACATTCCAAGTCATGTCTACTTGCCACCATTCTAGGCCATGCCTCGCCGAGTACTCGAATGCGTGGTGGTTGTTATGCCATCCTTCCCCGAATGCAAGTACTGCTACCCACCTACGAAAGGAAAGCTACCCAAAATCTCGAATGGGACTGGTAAGAGTTTGTGAGATCATTCGTGTGCGGGCATACCAGTTGTTCTTGGATAAGTCCCCGGTGTTCCATGCCTGATTTCCCCAGACATGGCATGTCGAGTTCACGAACCAGGTGATGTGGTATACCCAAACAATCCTCACTCCCTATGGATGAAGCCAAAAAGCTTTCATGATCAGAGATCGAGCGTAATGTAATGTAACATGATGACGTCCGAGGATTTGTGTGGCCCTCGCTTGACTTACCATCCCCCATACGAGGAAAGGAAGGCCGCCCAACGAGTAGAGAAGGAGACCAAGCCCCAAGGGATGGACCAGGTAAGTCCTCTGCAAGAACCTGTAGAACGGCTGCCTCTGCAGATCCACCACATTGGTCGGTCCTCCACACTTGCATCGGAAGAACAAGCAACCCGTCGTAAACCCCCCAAAGAGAACTGTGGTATCGGCGATATTACGCCAAAGCAAGTACTGTTAACTCTTTTACCTTGTGAAGGACAGAGGCATGATCGAACAACCAGGTCATGTGACTGAACCAGAAGCCTTGGAGGGGACTGTGCGGATCCTTGTCGGAATCACAGTACACATGGTGGTGCCTGTGTGTGCTCACCCAATCTATCGGATTCCCCTAATCCAGCGAAGTCCAAATCTCCTTATCTTGGAGATGTAAGAACCACATCGGTAAGAAGATCGTGTTTATGTTTTTACCTGAAGGGCTAGAACGCCGCAATAAGCGAAGGTGTACTCCAGCCACTTGGGGAGCTTGAAGCTCCTGTGTGACAAGTTCCGATGAAACGAAAGCGTTATCCCAAACAACCCCGTCACCATGTAAAGCCCAACTGCTGCCCATAACGCCCCCCAGGTGAAGTAAAATGGCGCTAAAAGGCTCAGGGCATGCATTACGACGACCACCCCCACTGTCCCCACGTCCAGAGCGCTCCACCTCCTCCCCTGCATACCATCTTCCCCTGCATCCACGGCCGCATCATCTCCGAGCGTTGACGGAACCGCCCAATCCTCCGCAGCCGCAGCAGGGCATCTCGCAGAGGCTGAATTCCAAACCCGGGTATCGGAGGGAATCGTGCATTTGTTGACACGAAGCCAAGGAGGGGCGGGGTCAGGATTCTCTGACAGGGGAAGCCTCCGACGGGAGACGAGACCGGGCAGGGCCGTGCTATTGACAGTGGTTGATACAGGGGGCATCTCGAGTGGGTAAAACAGGGGAAACAACAATCACTTGGAATCGAAACTCATGAACCGAACCACCTGGTTGTTGTAATAACAATCAATAATCATAAGAGATCAGTTTGTTGAGTTATCCAAACTCTCAAACTACTTTGTCCACTATCCTCATCTCCCGACAAATTCATGCGAAAACAACAAGAGGAAATCTTCTTCTGGATAAGAGATATCATCCCTGCCTTTCGTCCACGCATCCCATCATCATCCGCATTCTTTTCTAAAGACAAATGGTGCACTCAGGTAAACAACACCACAGTCAAGAAGTATTTTCGTGCAAATTTCTTCTAACACCGATTTAGATACAAAGCAAAACCTTCAGATCTGACGACTTATTTTGGGATCCGACAAGAATGGACACACCCAACAAGATACTCGGGCTCATAAAATTTTGGGCATAAATCTCGTGATGCCCCATAAATGCATACACTCTCCATGTAAGAATCAAATTTAATGGAAGCTCCTCCACCCCCTACCACAAATGTCAAACACCATCCAATTCTCGTGACCCCCATTATATAAAAATCCAACCCCACATGCAAATTCATTCATATTCACGATGTTCTTTTGTACATTTCATTATAAATACTTGGCCGACCTTAGTCCCACGTTGTTTTGCACCAAATTCAACCCATGACAAATATGAAATCCCTCGATCCCTTGGCCTTGTCCGTTATCCTCACATGTCTGGTCCGTTTCGGATCGCCCTTCACCGTCGTAATCCCCGACCCCGCGTCGGCCCCTGGGGACAGTCCCGCGCCTGACGGCCCCACGACCGACCCTGTGGAGCAGCAGGCAGTCTACGACGTGATGACCGCCACCGGGAACGAGTGGGCGACCCAGATCAACGATGTGTGCCGCGGTCGGTGGCACGGGATCGAGTGCTCTGCCGGCAAGGACGCAGTCTACCATGTGGTTTCGCTCTCTTTCGGAGCGTTGTCAGACGACACGGCCTTCCCCACGTGTGACGTGAACCGGTCGAGCATTTCGCCATCGGTGACGAAGCTCCCCCACCTCCGGACCCTGTTCTTCTACCGCTGCTTCACTAATAACCCGCAGCCGATCCCGGGATTCCTCGGCCAGTTGGGGGCAACGTTGCGGACCTTAGTCTTACGGGAGAACGGTCATACAGGCCCAATCCCAGAAGAACTTGGTGTCTTGACCAGGCTGAAGTCCCTTGACCTGCACGGAAACGACCTCGACGGTTCGATCCCAGCCTCACTCCATCGGCTTCCCAACTTACAGTCTCTCGACCTCAGCGCCAACCGACTAACCGGTCCGATCCCTGATTTGTTCCTCCATGATTTGAACGTCCTAAACCTCTACCAAAACCACTTAACCGGCCCCATCCCGCCGAGCCTATCCACTTGTCGGTCCCTAATCCAGCTCGACCTCAGCCGCAACCACCTCTCTGGCCACATCCCCGATTCGATCACCGACCTCTCCGATCTCATCCTACTGGACCTAAGCCAGAACCAACTATCAGGTTCTCTCCCGATCACCCTCCCCAAGCTCACCTCCCTCCAGGCGCTGATCCTCGAGGGCAACCCCCTGGACAGCGTCCTCCCAGGTGAAGCCTTCACGAACCTAACATCCCTGACGATCCTCGTCCTGTCAGGCACCGGCCTCGTGGGGGCGATCCCGGACTCGATAGGCCGCGTGGGGACGCTACGCGCCCTTCGGCTGGACAACAACAGGCTGGGCGGGCCGATCCCGCGCAGCTTCGGGGGGATGAACAACATAGGGGAGCTGAGGCTGAACGACAACATGCTGGAAGGGGAAGTCCCGATCGGGGAGGAGACGGTGAGGAAGTTGGGAAGGAAGTTGAGGATTCACAACAACCCGGGGCTGTGCTGGGGTTTGGACATAAACCATGATTACGGGGTCGGGGAGTGTAAGAAGGAGGGCGTGGGGTGGGTTGACCGGACACTGCAACACGTAAACAGCGAGGAGACAAGGACAGGGGAAGTAGTTCCTCCATCATCACCTGGTTACAGGTTATGGTCCTCCGACAGGAAGAGTTCAAGTTTTGGTCGTCTCTTGGTCGGTTTCATGGCTTCGTGGGCAGTGCTGACGGTGTGATGATACTGAACGTTTGTTATTCCCCCCCCAAACAAAGAACGTCACTTGCATATGAAAGATCAACTAAACCAAAGGCACGACTATTAAATGCCTTGAAATGAGTGTAGTATCATATACTATTTTAAGAAGGAGGTCATATTGTTTGTTGGATGAATATGTGGAGACGTTGGAGTGAAGTCAAAGATGATTGATGGATGAATAAATTTAAGGGAGAATGAATGAATGGGAAGTGGTTCGTTCCTTCTAAGGTTGGTCCACCTAAGCTTCTAGAAGGGCGATCGTTCCTTGTAACAGTCTGCCAACCCCTTTTGAGTTTGAGCTTTTCTTTATGATAACATGACCAAGCCAAAAAGTTTTGTTATTTAATAAATAAATGGAATTTTACTGATTTTCATGTCATTAGTCAATGAATTTTGATAATATTTTTTGTAAATCATTTTTATAGAATACATTATTAAATAACATAAACCCAAAGAAACATTAGCTTCAGATATCATCGTCATCATTACAATTAGTGTTTAGTGGATATGATAATAATAAATACTTCATGTAATGATGATTTTTTTTTCTTTTGTTTTTGTTTTTTTTTTGGGCATTTGGCATTAAGATCGCATTATTTTCGCTCTGGAGAACATTTTTTGCATTGTAGCAATCACCAAACAATGATGACATCTGTCTCTGTGTCCACTTCGGGGGTAGTAAATGATTTTCCTTATATTTGGGTTGGAGGTTCCAAGGAAACCTCGCTGTCCTCCTCCCCGAGAAAACATTTGACAAAAACAGATTTGACCAAAACCCAAAATCAGAAAAAACTCGCTCCCGACGTTTTCATCCGACCAGACAGACAGACATCTCCCAAGACTTGGCTTGCACAACACTAAAAACCCCCTAGAGAAAGAAAGCACACCAAACCACGGAGATCATGTCGGTTTTGGGAGTCGCCCTTTTGGTAAAGCTGGAGACACTGACAAAGCTTCATGCTTGGAATCTTGTCTTGTAAGTCTGGGATTTGGACTCCTCCTTCTGCTGCTTCTGCTGCTGACGACCCAACTGTGGGAAACCCAGGGAATCGTGTCAAGTTCCCATCTTTTGGCGGTTGGCGAGGGTAATCGAAGTGGGTCTTGATTAGTGGGTCAAATCATGGCGTTTTGCCCCATGTTGTGTTGCGGCAAGGGGTTAGATCGGTACGTCCGGTTCTCCTCCTGTTCTTTTTTTTTTCAAAAGAAAAAAGTAATTGGGTTCTATTTTGGTGTTGATGGCTTTTGGGATCGGATGGTTTGGGTTTCTTCGCTGTTCATATCCAGTTTTGTTGGATCCACTAGACTTTGTCATTCACTTTTTACTTCTGCTATTGTGAAATTTGAAATTTCATTTCGGCTTCCTTGTTTCTGGGCACTGGTTGGCTTCTCTAGAGATGCTCCGGAGGGTTAAATTTCTAGATCTGCAATGTGATTTGGTTGATTCTGTGCCTATTTGTGGCTAATTGTGGTTGATGATGATTGTGGGATGTATTTGAATTCGAATGCTCTATGCAGGAACCGGAGACGGAAGAAGCAGCCCTCTTGGAGGATATTCTCGTTGAAGGAGCTACACTCCGCCACCAATAACTTCAACTACGATAATAAGCTCGGGGAAGGAGGTTTCGGCAGCGTGTACTGGGGGCAGCTTTGGGATGGCTCTCAAGTAAATCTCGGGTGCCTCTGCTTGTCTGCATTTCTTGATATGACACTACTTTCTCATTGTATCTGATCCAGTGCTATTGATGTTAGTAGTTGCTTCAGGAGTCCCCATTTCCTCCTAGACATGAACGACAGATTTTTTTTGGCATTAACTATAGACTTGATTTCATCATGGGCAAGCATCGAAATATTATCTTTTCCTTGTAGCTACTTCCTTAAAAAATGTAAGTTAGCGACTCTTCTGTCTCATTCTGCTAACTACATACTGAAATTGCAATTTCTCGTCCTTTCAGTTTGGTATCTGGCTAATCGAATGTCATTCACGTGGTCTTTTCCTATGTTTAAGTTCATGGAGAAAGTTGTGTCGTTATAGTCCAGGATTATTCTTGCCTGTATTGCTTGGCCTAAGCTTGATGTCTCAATTCCTTGGCATTTTTTAGATTGCGGTCAAGAGGTTAAAGGTTTGGAGCAACAAAGCAGAGTTGGAATTCGCCGTCGAGGTTGAGATTCTAGCCAGGGTACGACACGATAACTTGCTTAGCCTTCGTGGATACTGTGCCGAAGGGCAAGAGCGTCTGATCGTGTACGATTACATGCCGAACTTGAGTTTGCTTTCCCATCTTCATGGTCAGCATTCTGCGGAATGTCTTCTAGACTGGAAAAGACGAATGAATATTGCAATTGGCTCAGCCGAGGGAATTACGTAAGTTATCGCAACTGCAATGTTCGACCACTCTCCGGCTGTCTTTCCGTCTATTGGTCCTGATTTTGTTCCCTTTGTTCTTTTTCTTGGTCTAAGGTACCTTCACCACCATGCGACGCCACATATAATCCACCGTGATATCAAGGCGAGCAATATCCTTCTTGATTCCGATTTCAATGCCCGGGTAGCTGACTTTGGTTTTGCAAAGTTCATTCCCGATGGTGCTACTCACGTGACCACGAGAGTGAAAGGCACGCTAGGATACTTAGCGCCTGAGTATGCCATGCTTGGGAAAGCATCTGAGAGCTGCGACGTGTACAGTTTTGGAATCCTATTACTCGAGCTTGCCAGCGGGAAGAAGCCCCTCGAGAAGCTCGACGCGACAACAAAACGTACGATCACCGACTGGGCCCTCCCCTTGGCATGCGAGAGGAAGTTCGCTGAGCTAGCAGATCCAAGGCTGAAATCTGATTACTCAGAGGAAGAGCTCAAGAGGGTTATCCTAGTCGCCCTTGTGTGCACGCAAAACCAACCCGAGAGGAGACCCACAATGCTCGAGGTGCTGGAACTCCTGAAGGGGGACTCGGCGGAAAGGTTGGCCGAACTGGAGAACCACAATCTCTTCAAGGGACCAAAGTCAGGTGGCTACAACGACGGAATGTCAGTTGCGGAGGACAGCTCCGATTTTGTCCCTGGGGAGAAACAACATGGCAAAGAGGACAAGGAGGAGATCATTCCGGAAAACACACAAATCTAAGGCCGAAGAAGGCTAATCACCTACTCCAGCTACTAGAATGTACACATAGCATGGTTACATGTCTCTCAACTCGTTTTTTTTTTTTGTGACAGAGGCTGGCTGATGGCTTTGTTTTTACATTTGCCAGGAAAAGGGGTGCTTCATTTGTGGATTCCTTTTGTTGCGTCCTTGTTTGAAGAGTTGTTGTTTAGAGTGGTTTGTAGGATTGCTTGTCGACGAGGAGTCTTTTCTGCTTTGGTGTGTTTGTGTTTAAGTTCTTTTGGCCGCAGATGGAAAGAGACCTGGTTTGGGTTCGAGCCATGGCCGGTGTTAGGTCTGGTTGTTAGGGTGGACAGGAAAGTTGTATTATTTTTGCCCCGCAAATGCCTGGCTTGTATTGAAGGAGTTTATGTTTTCTTCATGTGAATACTTCAGTACTTAGGAGTTGGACTGGACTAATTCATTCACATGATCGAACTCGACGTGCTCGTGTAATTTGCATATGATACGCACGTTCTCTCTGCAACCTCGCCCGATGAAAGCATGTTGAACTTCGGTAAATGAACGAAGCAAAGCATCATAATCATCTCGTGATTGCTTACCAATCAAGGCTGCAAAACTACTGTTTCTTCAACGATGATGGTGTTCTGCAATTTCCTGGTCTTGGTTCTGAAATTGATCTTCTTGTGGGGGTCATCTCAGTCATCTGCTCCTGGTGAAGTTAAAACCACCTTTATCGCTTTCCGTTGCTCATGGTAATCCATTTACTGAAGCAGTTCTGGCATCAAAATTCTTTTTCAGGCACGGTGAATACAGGAGATCCGTCATGCCTACCTACAAGTTGCAGCTAACTGTGATACTCCGGCGACTTGAATCATTGTGGCTATTGTTGTACTTATTGCTGTTATGTTCATGAATCGTCTTGTTTATACGTGGTGGGGAATATGGGGTCAGTTTTCATGTTTATTACCGCGAAAGGAGAAAATAACAAACTATCGAGATTTGCAGCACTAGCAATCTTTTGCCGTCAAAAAGTTTTATCAGGCAATCTTATTCTGATCACAAAGGATGAGATAAGACGTAAACGAAAATCGCGAAACAAGAGAATCGCAAGACTGAGTTCACGACCCCAACATGTTAAAGACTACGGGATTCACCATTGTATACACACGAGACCCAGAAAAGGGATGACAACCGGGGTGAATCATCCTCCGTCTTGGGCAGATCGCATCTAGGGATGATGAGCCCGGGATGGGTTGCTGGGATACACAGCCCCTGGGCCGGGAGCTGGAAACACTCGGCCTCTTATGGGTGGTTGCTTCGGAAAGCCAACAGAACCCAGGGAAGGTGCAGGAGCAGGAACGCGAGCCGCAGATCCATGGAGGCAGCCGAAGGCGGTCACCACAAGTAATAGCGCCAAAAGCGTCGTGATCTCTGGGATACGAAGCTGAACTTCAGTCTTCATGGCCAGTTCTTTCTTTTCCTCTGTTCTTGTGTTGGGTATTACTTTGGTTTGGCAGGGTTGCAATACTTATACGGGGATAACGATAACTTTGCATATTTTATCAAACTCCACATGCTAAATTGCCACCATACCTAACAACTTTTCAGCTTCAAAACAAAAGAAGAAGAATTCATTGGCGAGGAAGAAGCTGTCGTAGCCGCACTAGGGGAGTTTGGGTAGACGAGGTTGAAGTGGGCGACTCCTTAATTCGATCCTCGGGGCTTCTCTGATTCATGGGGAATGGTGTGCTCTTCACCCTCTCCTGCAAACTATTCTAGATCGCTCGTTGTCTTGCTCATGCCGATGCATAGATCAGAACGCGTTAGGGAGTACTCACAGAAATCCAGGGGGACGAACTGGATTGCTAGGACCCGCATAGCCATCAGGGACGGCTCGTTTCGAGTTCTTTCGACGAGAAGAGGGGTCGTGCTCGCACGGAGGTAGTGAACGTTTTAGAGTTTTGTTCCATAATGACGTCATTTGGCGAAATATTTCGCCAAATGACGCCATCACTAAAATATTTCGCCAACTAACCCACCAAAGTCGGCCTTACAAAGGCCGACTTTGGTCCTCAAGAAGGCCGACTTCCTTGCAAATTTTTTTTTTTTTTTTAATTTGAGGAAGGCCGAAAATTAATAATTTGGACGAAAGTCGGCCTTAAATAAAAAAAAAAAAGAAAAATCCCCCCCCTCCCCCTCACACCCCACAACCCTCTCCCAACCCCCCCACCCCACAACCCCCTCCCCCTCACCCCCTCCCAAATCCCCCCGTCCCCCTCATACCCCACGACCCCACAAACCCCCCCTGTCCTCCTCGCACCCCCCAACCTTTTACGTTCCTTATTTTTTTTTTTATAAGACCGACTTTCATTCAAAATTTTTTTTTTAAATTTTTACGAAGTCGGCCTTTGAATTGAAGTCGGCCTTTGTAAGACCGACTTTGGTGGGTTAGTTGACGAAATATTTTAGTGATGGCGTCATTAAGGAACAAAACTCGAACGTTTTACACGCATCGAAGCAGAAGGTGCGGCTGACAAAGGGCGTCCGGCGTTCGATACGCAGAAACGAGAATTCAGACGTGGTGGTGCATTATGCACTAACTTAACATCCAAGAGGATCAAATCAGGTGCTGGTCCAAAAGGTCTTGTTGTTTTCAGTTTGGTCCTTAATTGGACGATTGCCCCCCTCAATAATTAAATAAATTAAGAGATTGTCATTTTTATTACATGAAGAAGATGTCACGCGAGTAGCACGTGCAGTTCCTGGTTTTTTTCCGTGTGGGGCTCAAAACCCTAACGCCCTCATCCCCCGCCCGACCTATCAGCGAAGGAGAGAGTTCGCCGTTTGACTTGCCGGGGCCGGCGAGGGAGACTTCTTCTTAACATCCCCCATTGGATCCGGTGAGATTCCCGGCGCAGATTCCGTTATTTCTTTTCTGGGTTTGATTTAGTCGGAGTTGAATCCATGCGAATATGTGTTAATCAGTGGGAAGGTTTTGAGGCGTTCATTCCGCTGGTGTTGTTGGTCAGATTCGTCTTCATGGTTAGGGTTTTGTGACTTTGGGCCAACACTTGATGCTCGATGGTGGCTGCTGGAGCCACTGTTGCGGTAGTGATTTCCTATTGTTGTGGTTTTGAGAACACCTGGGAGTTGAATGAGATCGATTGCCGGTGGGATGAATCGAGGAATTTAAGGTCGCTATTCTAGGTGATCGAAAGGGTTGTGCTTCATAGAATGTGTGCGAGTTTGGACATATTTCTGTGCTTTAGATCTCTCCCATTGCATCCGTGGTAGGATTTGTGATCGTGTTGCCAGTTGGTTAGATACAGATGCAGCAATTAATACTGTCAGGCCATTGAAATCTTTTAATTGGATTATCGGGCAGAAGTGTAACAGGATTGTGATTAATTACCAGGAGTGGGAGTCAACATGATGAATTTCGCAGCATCTTTGTCCAGAAGAGTTGGTATCAAGGAACTTGTCACAGCTGTACCTGTTTACAATAGTGCTAGAGGTAGAATCTCTCTGTATAGGTCATGTGTTCTTTCTGAAATTGAGACTAGTGTGCTAATAAGTGAGTCTTAAAACTGGTTTAAGATGTCGCTAGTGGAGGGCTGAACTTGCTGTTCAGGCGTTGGGCCACAAAGAAGTCAGCTGGGTCAACGAAGAACGGAAGAGACTCTTTACCGAAAAATCTCGGAGTAAAGAAATTTGGTGGCGAGGTTTGCACATCTATTTTATTATGTTTTATTTAGAGAATATTAGAGTATGCTTTTGGGACACTTGTTTGGGTGCACTGGAAAGCATGAATTTTTCAAGTAAAGTATGCCCGACAATTCTATTTGTGACTTTCCTCCTGCTCCAGGATGTCTGCATACTTTGCCCGTGAACTTAGCCTTTGTACTTTCTTAGTTGTCCCTGATGTGTAGTGGCATTTTCTAATTTGCAGAGGGTGATACCTGGAAATATAATCGTCCGACAACGAGGAACTCGGTTTCATCCTGGGAACTATGTGGGGATTGGGAAGGATCACACCCTATTCGCCCTCAAAGAAGGCCACGTGAAGTTCGAACGGCATAAGCTGAGCGGGCGTAAGTGGGTACACATCGTTCCAAAAGAAGGCCACACGCTTCACCCCGTATATGCGGAAGCTACTGCCTTACCTGAGATGAAGACGGCCGTATGAGTAACAGCAGGACAGAATCGGTCGCCCATGTGCACGTTACGTTCATCCAGTTTAGCTGTCCTGTACTTAGAACACCAATAACCCAACTTTCTGGCACAAAAGGAAAACCCTCGAGGTGGGAAAGAGTCCTGATATTGCCTGTCCAGGGCTCTTGCAGGTTAAGCTGCGCCATGTTGGCTGTAATACGCCGATAAGACCTTTACATCTTCCAATTAGATTTTTGGCACTATCACTCATTACAACCTTAGTTTTAGATTGCAATGGAAGGGATGAATCTCCAAAAAGCTATAAGTTTCTGAGCCCAATACTTTTTGAACCCATGAAATGCTAAAGAACGTTCATTTCATTCCATACACCAAGGCCAATTTGTGAAAACACATGCCGACACATTTGGTTGGAGTTTTGAGGTTCTGGTTGTGTATTGATCAAGGCAAGGCTTAATGGTTACTTACATGCATACGTAGGTTTAATCCAAGGACTATAACTAAAATTTTGAAATTTTGAAGGACTAATAAGAAATATTCCGCGCACTATAAATACCCTGGAGCGCCTCGCTTTCCCCAGAAACCTTCCCCTCCCCTCGAGCTGAATACGTTCTCTTCGCTCCCTTCCCAAGAAACCGAAACGCCCCCCCCCCCCTCGTAACTATCGAACCCGTGGGTCTTTCTCAATTGAGATTTCGTGATCTGAAGGGAGGATTTTATATCGGAAGGGACTTGATTTTCGTTGTTTAATTTATATTTTTTTTGTTGTTTGAGTTTTATTTTTTTGGGAGAGAAGAAATGTCCGCCGCCGTCTACTGTGGAAGCAAACGATCGTCGTCCCGTTTCGAAGAGGATTTATCGGCTTCGAAGAAGGCTTGTCGTCGCTCTCCTGCTTCGCCGGCCAGGTTTTCGCCGCCGCGGCTGGCCGCGAAGGCGGCAGTCCTCGCGCAGATGTCGGCGCGTTTTCCTCATATGGATGATCAGGTCCGGGAGGATTTCTTGTTCGTTGGTTTCTTTGAGTTGTTTTAGCTGGATTGAGGGTTTTGTTGAGGTTGTTTGCTTGACGGGATTGATTGGGTACTCGTTGCTTGTGGATTGTGTCTACGGGCAGATTTAATTTAATTTGCCTTTAGGGACTCGTTAATTCATTCTTTAATTTAATTTGCTATTTGGATCATGCTTATACAACGAATGGATATCGTGTTGAATTTTTTTTTTGGTGATTAGAGGAGTCTAGGTGTTGTCTTCTTGGTTGATAATGAGAGTATGTAGCCGGCCATTGAGCGGCCATCAATTTCTGTCCTAGAGCTGGTTGGAATTGTTGACCTGTGACATGAATTTTAAGGAGAGTTTGTGCACGTGGCAATTCATTGTGACTCATCCTACCAAATTTTTTAATCTGGATCTTGGTTTTAGCCTTTATATCATGTTGGTGTTTACATGAATGGTCAATACGGTGACATGGCTGTCTCATTTTTCATAGTCGTTTCACTGTGCAGGTTCTTGAGAAGGTATTGGAGGAATGCGGAAATGACATAGATGCTGCCACGAGGAGGCTGCGGGAATTGAGTGTAGGGTCTGCTGAAGTTGATGGGAACTCCAAGAAAGATGATACGGCACGTCCTGAGGAAGGTATGTCCGTCTGTCTAGGACATGTGAGATTGAGCTCATGTTTTCCTTATTATGCACGACTTTTGACTTCTAAATTCACTGGCCACTTTTATGAAATGCCTGATCAGTTAAATATGGTCCTTGAATAAGAAAATGGATTATTATCTAAGGTATCAGTAAAACTGCTCTCATTGAATGCTTCCCAATTGAAAGACAATACCTAGTGAGGTCTCTTTTGTTTTATTACATGGTCTTGGAATCAAATTAGTTGTTACATAGCAGTAGAATTGTTGTCATAAATCAATCTCAATTGATAGATATTCTTGTGTGATGGAGACTTCTGAGGATTAGGTAGATGGGAGAGACATATCCACTAGAAGTTCATGACTTTCATGTGTAGTTGATATTTAGAGATTATGATTCTGGGAAATGATAGAATCAATGCCTACTGCCAGGAAGTCGTATGGTTACATTTGTGTTGATCTGATACTGTTCACATTTTTAATTGCTAGGAACTGGAGCTGTGAGTGGAGGGATTCCATATGCAACAGCAACTCCTGTAGAAGGTACAGAATGGGTGGAGTTGCTGGTGAAGGAAATGAGCAGCGCTAGCAACTTTGATGATGCTAGAGCACGTGCCACCAGAGTTCTGGAGGCTCTCGAGCAGTCCATCTGTCAAAGAGCTCACTCAGAAGCAGCCCAAAATGTTGAGAAGGTCAGGCTACTCTCAGTAACTAATGAATCACGGTTACTATCTGAAGAAGTACAAGACATGGCATAGGAATGATCCTAACTTAGCTTTTGAAAGTGGAGCGTTTTTTATATAGTTTCTCTTGCCTGTCTATTCTTCACTAAAGCGCGATTGATGACTCTTATCAGGAAAATGTAATGCTGAAGCAGCATATTGAGGCACTGGTCCGAGACAATGCAATTCTCAAGCGTGCAGTAGCCATACAGCATGAGCGTCAGAAAGACTTTGAGGGCGTAAGCCGGGAACTGCAGCACCTGAAGCAATTAATCCCTGGCTATATAGAACAACTGAAGAAGCTTGAGGTCTGTGAGCATCTCCTATTTGTTCTTTACCATTTCAATATAATCCGTTGTTCTTGATAACCGTTATCTGACTTCAAAATAGACGGATGCTTGTTGGAGTCAAGCTATAGTATGATCCTCTTCTTTCGTTTTTAAAGGATGAAGTAACAGAACTTTTGAGGGACACGTCTGGAGAAGCTTCTTTGCTATTTCTGAAAGATGGTTCATATCCTGCTAACTCTAAATCTCAATTTCGGGCTTCTCGTGCAGATGGATAATTATTCGCTGTCGCTACAACTGAAGCACACACAGCTTTGCCACTCGTTTCCCCGGAATTTCCCCCCAGATGTGTGCTGATATTGCCGCCTAGTTACCTGAGTGAGCTGCCCGGAGTTGCATGACTGCACTATGTAAAGCGCGTTCCCATAGCTTTCTTCGGAGAACTGGGTATAAGATGTTTGTGTTCCTTAAAACCCAAGTGGTCCAGCCATGGCTTGGGGGGTGCTGGTACGACGTGGCCTTTCTGTGAAAGGATCCCCGATTGAATGGATTACCTTTGTTTTCTTGTTCGACTATGAGAAAGAAGACTATATGAATCCCGAATCTCGTTTAGTAGGCCCTGGGCCACCGTGACGTGAAATTACATTTGTATCATCTCTTCACCGTCTCTGTATCAAACGCTTCCTTTTCATTCAACCACAGGAACAAAACATTGCTCCTTTCCTTTTCCACCACGAGCACCCGGAAAAAACCACCACCCTCTCCTCCTCTTCCACCAATTCCCTAACGGTATCATTGCAGTTCCGTAGAACGCCTTAGACGGCGATCCTTCCCCAGCCCGTCCTTGCTTCCCTTTGGTGAGGTGCGACCTGAGGAGGAACAGGGAAATCATTCCATGGTACGGTTTGACCCTCACTTTTTGTCAGCGGCTAAATTTAGTTAGCTAGACTGCGCTGGCTGATCCATTTCCTGAGTGATGAGGAGTATGTCTTGTTTGCGATCGAACACTGTGCGAAATCGCCTTGTGCATTTATCTTGCCCTGTTTCTGACTCGGCTGTCTATGTTTCGAATTTGTGAGATGGTGAAATATCTGCAGTCTGGTGAATACTGTTACATGGGTGTTTGCAGTCTACCAGAGCATGAATTGCTTGAGGAGCTGGCTTCTTGAATGACTCTGTTGGCCCACGACCTCGTCCCAGAACGCAAACACAGCCAGCTGGTGCGACGATTCTTCTGGGATTGGTGATCGGAGAAGAATGGGAATGGAGGAAGGGCTAATCGGAAGGAAGTCAGCCGGAACCTTTCATTCAATCAAAGCTCGGAGAGCCCAAGCGGTAACAAACAGAACAAGGAAGAAGATGACTTAACAGAATTCAACAACCTACTCTTAGTCTACCTAACTTCCTTTTTAATAGCCACACTGGGCAACCAATTGTAACTAACGTCTACATTCAATGAAACTCTACATTACATCTTCACTTGCACGCTCAATGCCGCTTCTCTGCCTCCAGCCACAGTCCTCCCTCTGTAGCACTGCGTACCGGCTTCTCCCTATTTCTTCGTATATCAATCCTTCCCCCTTAAAACAAGCTTGTCCCCAAGCTTCTAAACATCTCCTCCATTCCTTCCCCACAGTTCCTGCACCCTTTCTCCTCTCACGCATATCCCCTCTCATAACACTCTGCTCCGTGTAATCCGTTCCACCCCCCTTAAAAAAAAAACAAACTTGCCCTCAAGTTGAACTGAAATCAAACGTGGGATATTTTTTTTCCAAATCAGAGAATAGCTCCAAGTAGCATCCTGGGGTTCACCATTTGTCCACTGTATTAACAGATAAACCACCACAATATTGCCTTCCCGAACCAATTTCCTGTCAAGCACTTTAGCTGGTTCAGCTGTTAAAAGTCGCCGACCATCTACCTCTGGAACAGAACACGCAATAGGAGGCGGCCCTTCATGTTTTCGGAGCAAAGAGACATGAAACACAGGATGAACTTTGACATCTGTAGGCAACTGCAGCCGATACGCAACAGATCCAATTCGTGCAGCCACTGGAAAGGGACCAAAATAGCGAGGGGCTAGCTTGGCAGAGGATCTATAAGCCATTGTTTTCTGCCGATATGGCTGCAGCTTAACATACACGAGATCACCCACAGCAAAAATCTTATCTGACCGGTTTTTATCTGCTTGAATCTTCATACGATCTTGTGCGCGTAATAGATGAAAGCGTAGCATCTGCAAACAATCCTCCCGTGCCTTCAATGTGCGATCTACTGTCTCAACCTTGCAATCTCCCAGAACATACGGTAAGTGCACAGATGGAGGTTGACCATATACAACCTCATAGGGAGTGTTCTGGATTGCGGAATGAAATGTGGTGTTATACCACCATTCAGCCAAAGGAATCCAATGTGCCCATTCCTTTGGTTTCTCCCCTGTCATGCATCGTAAGTACGTCTCCAAACATTTATTAACTATTTCGGATTGACCATCCGTCTGGGGATGATAACTGGAAGACATCAAAAGATCCACCTGTTGCAACCGGAACAATTCTCTCCAGAAAGTACTCACGAAAATGCGGTCTCTGTCCGAAACAATAGTTCTTGGCATCCCATGGAGTCTGAATATCTGATCCAAGAACAACTGAGCAACAGTGACAGCCGTGAAAGGGTGACTAAGTAATAGAAAGTGAGCGTATTTACTTAGTCTATCGACAATAACCAAAATAGTGTCCTTCCCTTTCGATTTCGGTAAACCTTCGATGAAATCCATCGATATATCTGTCCACACGCTATCGGGTATCGGCAAGGGTTGAAGAAGGCCAGATTTCTTTTGCAACACCGGCTTACATTGCTGGCAAACTGAACAATTCCTAACATAATTGCGAATGTCTCGTTTTAACTTCTTCCAATAAAACAAAGCAGAGATTCGCTTAGCCGTAGCCTACATACCCGAATGTCCCCCGGTAGGTGAATCATGTAAGAGGGAAATGATCTTCTGTCGCAACCCTTCATCACAACCAACTACAAGCTTCCCTTTGCGACGCAATTCACCCTGATGCCAAGTATAGTGAGGGCGAGCAAGACCACTCTCCAATTGCTGAATCAAAAATTGCAGCTGCGTATCCTGCTGCCAACTAGCTGCAATCTGCAATTGTAAGTCCGTATTCAACTGTGACAATACTAAAGACATAAACTCAGCGCTTTGGACCCGAGATAAAGCGTCCGCAGCTGCATTTTCTTTCCCCCGCTTATAGACTACTTCATAATCCAACCCAAGCAACTTAGGTAAGCATTTACTTTGGAAAGCAGTGGTAATCTTCTGTTCCAACAGATATTTCAGACTGAAATGATCAGTCTTGATCACAAAATGTCTTCCCGTAAGGTATGGCTTCCACTTTTTCACAGCGAAGATTACGGCCATCAACTCTTTCTCATAAGTAGAGCTCCCTTGCATCTTAGCTGAAAATGCTTTGCTAATATAAGCAATCGGGTGACCTTTCTGTGTCAAGACAGCGCCCATACCTGTCCCTGAAGCGTCCGTTTCAATGACAAACTCTTCAGCAAAGTTAGGAAGAGCAAGGACCGGAGCTGTGCTCATAGCAAGTTTTAATTGAGCAAAAGCCGCGGTAGCAGCAGCATCCCAACGAAACGCGTTCTTTTTCAATAAATTGGTTAGTGGCTTACTAATAAGACCATAACCTCGGATAAACTTCCGATAATAGCCTGTCAAACCCAAGAATCCCCGGAGCTCCTTCACCGTCTTCGGCTCGGGCCAGTCAGCCATTGCTTGGATCTTATGTGGGTCTGTCTGTACACCTTTCGCAGAAATTACATGCCCCAAATATTCTACCTCCGATGTGCCAAAAACACACTTGGACATCTTCGCATATAAAGTGTGCTGCCGCAAAACAGTCAAGACAGTCCCAACATGACCAACATGCTCCTGTAATGACTTGCTATAGATCAGAATGTCATCGAAGAACACTAAAACAAACCTTCGAAGGTACGGTCGGAAAATAGAGTTCATGAGATGCTGAAACGTTGAAGGCGCATTGGTCTAGCCAAACGGCATGACTAGGAATTCATAGTGGCCCTCATGAGTGCGAAACGCAGTTTTCGGAATGTCATCCGGAGCCATTCTGATTTGCTAGTAGCCGGACCGTAAATCAATCTTGGAAAAGAGAACAGCCCCATGAAGTTCATCCAACAATTCCTCTATAATTGGCATTGGAAATTTATCTTTTACCGTAGCTTTGTTCAGCTCTCTATAATCGATGCACAACCGCCAAGAACCATCTTTTTTCTTCACCATCACAATAGGAGAAGAAAACGCACTCTGACTTGGTCGAATTACCCCTGCCGCTAACATCTCTTTCACCATTGCTTCAATAGCATCCTTTTGTACCACCGGATATCTATAAGGACGAACATTAATAGGAGAAGTCCCTTCCTTTAGATGTATGGGGTGATCGTGTAACCTACGAGGTGGTAAGGTGGTCGGTTCTTGAAAGATATCAGCATACTCCTCCAAAATCGTCTGCAATTCGGAACACACCGGTGATGAAATTGCAGAGGGGTTGTCTGTTGCTTTAACAGAGACAGCAAACATCTGCACTGGCTGAACATTTTTACAGATAAACGTCTTCAACTCCTTCTCATCCATCCAGTTGATAGAGTCTGGTTTCCCCCTCGCAACACATGCTTCCGTCCCTTATATTTGAACTCCATTTGTAATTGTGTGAAATCCCACAGTACTGGTCCAAGAGTGGATAACCATTGAACACCTAAAATCATATCACAAGTTCCTAACGAGACCAACATTATATCAGTAGAAAAATTTGTACCCTGCAGCTCCCATTGGAAGGCTTTACACATAAAGCGGCAGTATACAGTCTCTCCATTGGCTACCGAAACTGCAACCGGATAACTTGGTTTAATCCGGCAGCCTAATCGCTTGGCCGTATTCATGTCCAAAAAATTATGTGTACTACCCGAGTCAATTAAAATGTTAAGTCTGCTGCTCTTTACCTTCCCTGTCACCTTCATTGTTTGATACGCAGTGTTGCCAGTAATAGCGTTCAAAGATATCAACGGTGGGAACTGGTCTTCATTTGTCTCCTCCGAATCATCCTCTAATTCATCTTCTTCTGGGTTTTCCTCAGTAAGGACTTCCACCCGATGCAGCTGAGCTTTACATTTATGTCCCGGAACAAATTTTTCTGGGCAGAAAAAACAGAGATTCTTAGCTCGCCGTTCTGCAATAAATTCTGGGGTCAACTGCCGTCTAGTAAATTTGGCCGATTCCGTTGATGGTTTCGGCAAAAGAGCTGGTGTTGATGCAGAAGTATTGTACAGTTTTGTAGTAGATCTCTCAAACAACGGCCTGCTTCGTTTATGGATGGAAGACAACAAATTTTCCTGTAAACGAGCTAACGTATATGCATCAGTTAAGGACTGAGGTCGAAACATACGCACTGCTGTCTGAACCTCCACGCGTAAGCCACTTAGGAAACAACTTAAGGCTTGTTTCTCTGATAAATCCGTGCGTACTAATAAAGCATCAAACTTTTCCTGGTAAACATCAATTCCTGCAGCCTCACACATTTAATGGTCTGCTCTAAGTTGTTCCTTGTTTATTTCAGGCATTAGAGTTCGGCGGGCTTGTATAAAAGATACGTCTAAACGGTTATTGGACAGCTCCGACGAAAGAGGAGGTGGAGTCAGATGGTGAGAAGAATGAAGAACCTGAAGATCAAGACGACTGGGTAAGGAAGCCAAAAGATCTTGCCGGGTAAAGCCTAGTTTTCCGCTGGTCTCCCTACGTTCCTACTATTTCGGTTTCCGTCGACCATTTGAAGGGTTTCCACTGGTTAATTCTGGTTGATGGGGATGTGATGATATTGGATGCAGCTCTTTTATGAACGGAGCTCTGAAGCGGATCAGGGACAACTTGTACCTCAGCAGAATCTCTCTCACGGGGGTCATTCATTGGTCACTAGAAAGAGGAGATGATGTGCGGCCTGCACTTGGAACGGAGCCATCCTTCATTGATCTCGCGGATGCATCGTCATCAGGGGAGACGATTGCGATTTGGCTGTCCTTTGCCATGAGGAAATTAAAAACTTTATAAAGGGATCTGAATTTTATAATGAATTGTTCTGCCTATAGAATTCCTGAAGCGGCAAAAATCGAGAGAAGAGAGATTGTCTGCATTCATCATTGAGCAGTACTCTTGGTTTGAGTTGTTCTAAGATTGTTTGGTTAGATGCTGCCCAGATGGAAAGGGAAGAGCTCCCAAGCTACAGCTCTGGCCAATCCTCTGTCTCAGATAGTTTCTCTGCTTCAGTCATCTCGGGTTAAGTCAGATGTCCGCGGTCAGCTCTCTGGGTCTTCTGTCCTTGTCTCCGTCATGGATGAGCTCTCTGATTTACTCAAGCGGTGGCTTCAGTTGGTTTCGGAGGAAGCCTTTTATCTGCACTATGCTGTGGGATGTCTTGTGCTGGGCGAAGACGGCCTTCCGAAAACTTCTGAAGACTTGTGGCGGCACATGATGAATAGGAATAGTGGTTTCCCCGAGTCGTACCAAGCCTACTCTCATCTTCGAGGAAAGAAAAGGATTGTGAGGCCCGGATCTCAGTACGACGTGGAATTCGTGGCCTGCCGTCATCATCTGGCTCTTGTTCATTTTGAGTATGCCGTTCTTATCCTCGAGGATGGGAAAGCTCATGATAACGGAAGACTGAGGGTGTGGTGCGATTTCCAGTGCACGGTTCAGCTTCGCAAAAGCGTTGTGTAGCAGTTGTTGGCTCTGTATGTGAATTGTGGGGGTCAAAATCCTGAGTCGCCATTGTCCGTTGGATTATACTCCATGAAAGAGAGATTGATATTGAGATGGAGTCCAAATGAATACTGCGAAGATACTGTCGGCAGTGAAAGTTTACCTCTGCAAGCTGATGGTCTGGCCTTACGAAATGTACTGCCATGGATATAGTTTTTGTCAATTCTGCATCCTCTTTCTAAGGAGGCAACAAGCTCCCTTTCGAATTTCGGTGGGTCTTGGCGGCACAACCACATATTGATCACGCAATAGCATGACTGGGGTTTTATCACAATTGGCATGGATTTTATGTTTGGGATCTGCTTATTGTCTTTTAACCAGTAACCATTGCCTCTCTTTTTACTAGGCTCACTGTCGAGTTTGAGTTCTAGATCATCTCCAGCTCTCCACCTACCTTTGGCACAAACTACGGGAAATTGTCGACCCCATGGATGGACGTCTCGAGCCTCTCCCCGTCGCCCCATAGCGCATACGCCTCCTCACCGTGTATCGCATTGTCACCCACCTGGAGCTCGTCCTCCGTGAGCCTTAAGGGAAGTACAAACCTCACCAGCAGGCATATTACACTTGTCATTGTGATGTTCACGAGGATGACAAAAACGACCCCAAGTAGCTGCACCCCTATCTGCTTCATCCCGACCCTGTACTTCCCTATTGGGATGGCATACGCGAGACCGACATAGGGCTCCCACCCAGGTACCTGGAAGAAGAGACGGCAGAGCTTTGGGTCGGCGAAGAATCCAACGAGGATGGCACCGAGGCAGCCTGCCACTGCATGGGTGTGGAAAACGGCCATTGTATCGTCGACCTGTTTCAAGAGCCTGATCTTCTTGTGGAGAACCATCATCGTGTACCAGGGGATGCTCCCTGATAAGATCCCCATGATGATTGCCGCCCAGTTCTGGACTAAACCCGCTGCAGGGGTGATACAGATGAGACCAGTGGTCATCCCCTGCGTGGCCCCTATTACCGATGGCTTCCTGAAGAAGAGGATGTCTATCAGCAGCCATGTGAGCAGGCTTGTGGCCGTGCAGACATGGGTGTTGAGTATGGCAAGGGATGCATCTGTGCCGGCGACGTAAGGCGCTCCGCCATTGAAACCGCTCCATCCCATCCATTGGAGCCCAGCACCGGTGAGCATGAGGAGGATGTTGTTCGGAGGAAATCTTTCCCGGTCCTTCATTATCCTTGGGCCTACCTGTATGGAAAATCAGTCTCTCCCAATACAAAACGATGACAACAACTTCTAAAAGGTGTTTCACGGCAACAGTGTCGTTTTACCCAGAAAGCAGCCGTGAATCCTGCCACACCGGAGGCGATATGGATGACGAAGCCGCCCGCAAAGTCAACGATCCCCATCTGTGAAAGCCATCCATTGGGGCTCCAGATGCTGTAACATACGAGTGTGTAAGAGAACGTCAACCACAACGGCACAAACAACATCCAGGCGTAGAAGTTCATCCTCCCGAGCAATGCACCCGCAATAAGGACCAGTGTGATTGCTGCAAAGACGAATTGGAAATAGATCATCGTTGCATTAGGGAACTTCACGCCATTAAAGGACTGCTTGAGGAGGTACTTTTCGTCAAGGGCGCCGTTGGGCATCCCAAGGAAAGGGACAAAGCCATCCCCAAATGACATCCGGTATCCCCACCCAACCCAGCAAGGGAGCACAGCTGCGAATGCATAGAGGGCCATCAATGCAGAGTTGACGGCCCACTTCTTCGTGACGATGCTGCCATAGAATATGACTTGGCCAGGGACACTCTGGATACCGACAAGGGTGGCTGCAGTGAGCTGCCAGGCATTGTCACCCTTGTTCGTCCAGTAAGGGCTTGCATAATCCGGGACAAGGTTAGCAGGCAACGGCACCACGGTGGTGCTGTTCATTTCCTCTTCTTCGCTCTCTCCTCCTCAAATCTATTCCTCCAGGGACTAGTTCTTTGTTCTCTTACAAAACTTATGATGCTAACAAGGAGTCCATGATTTCTATCAATCAGGTGGTGTTATTTCTCTGATATATGCACTCGGGACAACAAGAATCGTAGTCGATGTCATTTGTCCTTTCTTTTTTGTCAGCCTCCTTTTTGATTGTATTAGCAATATGATAAAGAATAAAGACTGAAAAAACAGGTGTTCATCTTGTCTGTTCTTCGACGTGAAGGCGAAGATGACCACGAGAAGAAGATCCAGGACCTCATGTCGTGTTTCCTGGACGTCACATCGGGCAAGTCTGGGCGCATAAGCACAAATATCCAATTCATTGAAACATCATTGACTCCTTTGGAATATGCAAGTTTCTGCTCATTGGCCATACCGAGATTCACGTTCTATCTGTCTCCCAAGCCTTCCTGCGGACTTAGATATCAGATAACCAGGAAAATCCAGACAGACGTATGCATGACCCTTGAATTCCCCTCATATGGCGAGAAAGGAAGGCTCTTTTCCACGTAAGCTGATGTCCCAAGAATGGGGAAGATGGGTTTGACGAAGCCCAAGCAATGAACGTGCGGCCTTACCTCATCCGGCAGACACGTTTGACGGGGCCGGTGCTCCTCAGTGGGTGTTTATGCTACACAGGTTACTCTGTCCTTCATGAATGATGATCGAGCAATGCACATGCCTTGCCAAGTTGGATATCCATTCTTACTGGTGTCGGGCACAGCTTTTTCTTGGGTTTAAACATGTCCGAGCCATAAGAGATGTAAGTTCATCTACTGTGCAGGCACCAACCATATTATGAACGCGAAAAATAGATGACAGAGTCAACTGCAAATCCTGAAGGGGCGGTATTGGAACGGTTTTAGAGTATCCCTTCTCTATAGTTTCTCTTGGATATTATTTCATTGTCATCGATTGGTATGGATCATTTGCTTCTGTCGATTCATGGATGAATGCCAATGATGACGATGCACTCTCGTGAAGTCGTTATCCGTACTAGGAATATACGTCGTATCTCAGTTAGTTGTCTTCTAGGTCTCAAACTAATTACTCTCACAGGCATATATTAACTAACATGTGTATATATCTGGGACTGAGCCTGTGTTTTATATGACGCGCGAGTTCCTCTCCACACCAGCTGCCTCACGCGCATTTGAGTGTTTCAGTGTACTGGGGAAGACAGATTGCTCATGCAGCTAAAGCCTATCCCGTTCGCAGTCCGAGTATTACTCTTGGCCTTCTGTACATAAGCCCTGTCATTGAACATGAGCTGGGCCTCGTATCGACATAGCAATCCGCAGCCGATTCCAGGTTTCCGCCAGCTGAAGTAGGTAGATACTCGCGAGATTGTTCCGTTCCAGGGGTGCAAAACCAGACAAACAATTTAACGGCACAAATCATTAACCCGGCGGCCTTATCCCTTTAATAATTTCTCAGGTTGGTTTTCACCGGAAAAACTTGGAGATGTTGAGGAGTCCGAAGACGACAGGGCAGAAAACGACTCATACCTGCCAACAAAGAGAAGAGTTTGGCCTTGGACAGCAGTTTTGGGCACGCCCTCCACTCCCCAGTCTCACAAAATAAGATGCAGTGTTGAAAGGTGACCTCGCAACCACCACCACACCAACCCAATCCCCTGCACTAAAACTCCTCGAAAATCCTCCGACGGCCGGACATGCGTGCGGCCTTGACCGTCGGGGTCACATTACATGATTGCTAAGGACATAAATTACGACAAAGCTGGACGAGTCCGCGAGTGTCTCGTCGTGTCGTGAATTAAGGATAGTAAGTTAGGTGGAGATGGGTGGTGTTATGTTATGGATAAGACCGACACGATGGACTTTGAATCCCTCTCGAGCTAATCCTAATTTACTAGTCAACCCATATCTAATTAGCGAATTAATCAATCAATTAATCATCATCATCGTAATTTAATCAAATTTAGGGGCACCAGCTTATAAATCTTGCAACAACAATTAAGTGTCTGCAGCCCTCCCCCCGGCCCTACCCACCTCAAATTGGATAAAAAGCAAATTTGATTGAATGCCACTCAAATTTATGCAAAACCCACCGCCCCACACACACACACACACACACACACTTATTACTAGTAATTGATCTGACTTTCCTGATTTTATGGTGACTTTGGATAAAGAGAGCTATTAAATCGAATCAAAAACGTCTTGATCATGAAAAGAAATATCCCGAATTAAATTTCCCAAAACGTACGCTTCAACCTAAGCAGAGAACAATGCCACCGAGCCCAGACCTCGCTCCCTCCCGAGCCCGAGCCTCCACGTGGAGGTCACTGGCAGGTTGGGATCCCTCCCACCCCCAACCTCTCCTCTCCTCCCTTACACAACACACGTAAAGACGTCAGAGCGTTGGGCAGGGGAGTCAGTAAGAAAGAGGTTGTTCTCCATCACCTCTTCAATCCTTCCTCCTTCTCCTTCCCTTGTCGTCGTCTCGTCCACTGTCGTGCCGACCAGCTGTTCTTTTATTACATCGATGTACTGACGATCGGCTTTTACCGGAAGGGTGTTTTTTCTCTGTCGCCTGTTTCCGTCTGGTTGTCCCAGGCGACCGCCTGTGTTTTTTTGTCTCTGGAATTTCTTCTTTCTTTCTTTTTTTTTTTTGGGGGGGGGGGGAGGGGTTGAGCTGTTGGTGGTTTTGATCTCGTGTGTTTGTGTTTTCAATTTACTCCTTGTTTGTTTCTTCTTTTGGTGGAAAGGATTTATTTTCAGAATTCTCAGGTGAATGGAATGAAAATGGTTTGTGATTTTGCTGTGGAGCGGGGATGTAGCTTGGGAGGAATGAAGAAATATCTGGATTGTTTTTTGTTCTCTCTTTCCGGGTAGTTTATTACAATAAATGATTTTTACAGTTCTGCAGGAAAAAGAATTTGGGGTGAAGTTAAAGAGAGGTGGAGAAGGTGTTGTTATTTATGTCTTGAGTAGTTGAGTTTTCAGCAATTCATGGGAACTGAACAAATTTTGATTTTTTTTTTTCTTTCTTCTTTCCTGTTCGGACTAAGCCTTGATGTTCCGTTTGTAGTGAAGTAATCTGACGAGGAAGAAACTACGAATTTGTGCGACTTACTTGTTTGATTTCTTTCATTTCTTTTGAGTGCCGAGAATCGTTGCTTGTCTGATATTTCCTCATTTGTTGTTACTGATGCAGTTGCATCTGAGATTCACAGGTCTGATTCCGTGTTTTGAAGTTCAAATGTATTAAGGTGGCTAATTCTTTGGGCGGTACTTCATAGAAAGAGGGCTCTCGATGGGAGGTGCTTGTTCTAGGAAAAGGAACCAGCAGGATGAAGAAGAAGTCCTGCAACGAGGGGTATCTGGGAGGTATTGCAAGAGCGCGAGCTCAAAGTGGTTGGCGACATCTTTTTCTCGGCCTGCTACCGATATGCTTATCGGAAGCGGGAAATGTCCGTCTCTGATGGACTTATGCGTGAGGAAGATCGCAGAGGTAGTTTGGCTTTCATTGAAAATGCCGTGGGCTGGATGTTTGCCTTGTGGACTTGGTCTGCCTTTTATTATTTCTCCCCTGGTTGCCTATTCATCCGTGTGTTCATTCTCTTAATTTTTACAGAACATTGGAAATTATAGCTCCTTCTCAATGATCCCAAGGGATATTAGTCAGCTAATTTTTAATGAATTGGTGAATTCTCAGCGCCTTAGCCAATCTTGTCTTGAAGCCTTTAGAGACTGCGCCATTCAGGTTATATTCCCTACTGAGATACAATTTGATTTCATGATATCGGGATCACTTCCTTTATTTCATTTGCCGTTCATTTCTTTTGTTGAACTTAACAGGACATGTGCTTAGGAGAGTATCCTGGAGTAAATGATGAGTGGATGAATGTCATTTCTTCCCAAGGATCATCTTTGCTTTCGATTGATCTCTCTGCATCTGAAGTCACTGACTCTGGGCTCAGTGCGTTGAAAGATTGCAAGAATCTGCAGTCCTTGAATTTCAATTTCTGTGAGCTTATATCTGATATCGGGCTTGGGCACCTTAGTGGTATTCATCTATATACTTTTTCAGATCTTCCTCCAGAATTTCTGTGTTGATTCTTCGTAATGTCCTTAAATTGTTCTTAGCAATCATGATGAACTGTCATTGGCTTATTGTGATGAGCAAAATGTCCGTTCTATGGAAAATGAGGTTACCCTATTTTATTCTTTCATCTCATATTGGATTTTGTGGGGGTAGTTTTTGTGTGTGTCGGGGGAGGAGGGGGGGGGGGGGTTTGGTGGTGGTTTGTGTTTCTGCCTGGTTCACGATGGTTCTTGCTGACATCTGTCTAGGGATGCTTGTCAGGTTCTCTCCTTCTAACTGAATACAGTTCCCATATTTTGGCAGGTCTTTCAAAGTTGACTAGTTTGAGCTTTCGGAGGAATGATGCTATCACGTCACTTGGCATGGGTGTCTTTTCTGGGTTTGTAGACCTGGTGAAGTTGGATTTGGAGAGATGTTCGAAAATTCACAACGGACTCATTCATATCGAAGGTACTCATTTAGGCAGTGACTTTGTGGTGTTCGCAGACTGTCACATTTGGACTGCAAACTTCCCATTTCCAGCTTGGTCCTGAAATTTGAATTTTTCTGATCTTTGTGCAGTGAGATAATTAGTTCTTTCATTTTGTTCCTGCCTGTGCACCTTCATTTTGAAATTTCCAGAGAATAATGAAACATGAACACAGCAATTCGTTTTTTCAACTGGTTAGAATAGGCAAGGGAAGGAGGTAATGTTGGCAAATTTTGTTGCATTGTCATGTGGAACTTGCATTCTTACTTTTCTCGGATCGGTTTTTGGTGATTCTCTCCTTTTTTGTGTCGACAATAACAGGAAATGGCTGATGACAATGACGTTATGTTGCCTTTTGCAGGTTTGTCGAAGTTGGAGTCTCTGAATATCAAATGGTGCAATTCTATAACAGATGCTGATATGAAGCACCTGGCAGGTATCCCCTACCCCCGAAATTATGTATTAGGAGCTTATATGTTGGTTTGTCCAGTTGATATGATGCTTTTGTGATTTCTCGGGATTTTTATTCTAAAACCATCCTAAAGGGCTTTGGAAAGTAGTTTTTGAAATGCAATCAGACTGTATCGGGTACTACTAGACATCAAGATCCTCGATCGGCGTAGGGGTTCGATTTCTGTGCATGTTTTCACGGCTGTACTTAATAACAGTACTGTTACACTCTCATGTGTCCCTTTATTTGTATTTCAGGTCTTACAGGCTTGAAGTCTCTACAGATCTCATGTAGTAAGGTCACTGATTCCGGCATTGCATATCTGAAGGGTACCTTCTCTTCATCTTTTGTTCACATATCTTGACGATACCGTGGAAAAGCTGTTGACCCCCTCTATGTATCGGCAGTATGACCCCTTCTGCCTAATTATGAGAACTGGCTTTGACATTGTCACTTCTGATTGGTTATTTTGTTGCAGCTCTCCATAAGCTCTCACTATTGAATTTGGAAGGATGCCTTGTAACTGCTGCATGTTTGGACTCCCTGGCAGGTGTGTTTCATTTCAATGCCTTATGCTTGAAGGATCAATTCACTAATTATACTTTGGTTGAGACCATGAACCCTGAAATTTTTTACTATGACCATACTATTGGTTCACTCTAATTTTTTGGTGAAGGAAGAGCCAAAGTTCAAGTTCCTTGAAATCTTTCTTATCGTTTCTTTGTCTTTGTTTGCATCCCTTTCTCTGGCTGTGGCCTAACAAATCTTGCTTTTATGCAGCTCTGTCTATGTTGTTGTACCTCAATCTCAATCGTTGCCGTGTTACTGATGATGGAAGTGATAAATTTGCTAGTATGTGTAATGTCTATTGGCAAAGCACTTGCAGAAAGCTTTATGCTCCAGAATTGCATCCATACTAAAGGAAATACTTGTTTCTCGTAGGACTTGGAAGCTTGAAAGTTCTGAACTTAGGATTCAATGATATCACAGATGCTTGCTTGAAGCACTTGAAAGGTGAATGATTTCAGGCTGGAATTGTATATTTTATATCATAGTTTCTTAAAGCTAAAGAGTTCCAACTGCTGATGGCTGTTCAAACAAAGTGCAACAAGACTTGTGGACGTTTGTCTTCAGCTAATGCCCACCGTGTCTCCTGCTTAAGCAGGTTTGACAAATTTGGAGAGTTTGAACTTGGATTCTTGCAGAATTAAAGACGCTGGTCTCATAAATTTGGCAGGTACTATATTTTTACTTTATTTGCTGCTTTGGTCATTGCAATTTAGGAGATCACCCAGGTAAACAACTTTATGGTTTTGAGGTGGGAATAGATTGTGGCCTGCTACTGGCTTGTCATCACTCGTTCCATGAAATTGCTAGTACTTTCAGTTTTATCCAGTATGTCCTTGCTTACACGCCTGCAACAGTATGATGACTGTGTTTCTCAGTCTATCTGATGGAAAACTAGTCTGGACCATCCAAAAGCTCCCCTTTATGCTACCTTAGCCGGGGCAATGTCAGTTATCAAAATGGCTTGCGGTGATAAATTCGTGTTGATAGGGGCCCGACTTTGTGATTCGTAGTTTGACCTAGGGTCGATATGGATAAGGCACTCCAAAAAAAGGCCCACCACGAGAGGAACCCTGCCCTTGTGTTACTGTAGTAATCATATGTTGGTTGTTGAGGGGGCATGTTTTGGAAGTTCCTTCTTAGGGGTGCAGGTGGCAGTAATCAGCATCTCTACATTTATGCTCCCATATCATGATGGACTGATTGGCCTTTGTGGGTGCCACTGATGGTTTGTATCTATCACATCGACTCTTTCTTGTCATGTTTATATGCAAGTTGGGTTGTCATCTTGTTTATAGGCCTTCGGCGGCTGAAATGCTTGGAATTATCTGATACTGAGATTGGAAGTGGTGGTCTCCATCACTTGTCAGGTAATGCTAATTGACCTTGCAGAGTGTCTAGCAAAGCTGAAATTTCATGCTACATAAAAAATACCTTTGATTTGACTCAAGATGCCTGATTCTTGTGTTTCATTTCCTTACATCAAGGGACTAAAGTGTCTCTCTTGATATAAACTTTAGCGCTCAAGGTTCTAAGTTTCCCTTTCCATAGGTTTGACCAATCTGCTGAGCATAAATTTGTCCTTTACTGGGGTAACCGATGGAGGGCTACGAAAACTCTCTGGACTTTCCATGCTTAAATCGCTTAACTTGGATGCACGGCAGATTACGGATACTGGCCTAGCTGCTCTTACAAGTTAGTTCTGGATCGATATTTGATGCATGTTGCCTCCACTTTCAAGACAAATTTTCTTGATCTATTTACAGTTCATGTGGAACTCTTTGCATGTGCTCATACAAATCCAATTTTTTTTTATAACCTCTGGTCACTGAAGCTTTTACTTGGCAGTAGTTTATGATCTGGGGATATGATTTGTAGGCTTGACTGGATTGACGCACCTGGATCTTTTCGGAGCCCGGATTACAGATCCTGGGATGGCCTATTTGCGAAGTATGCACTTCATGATCACAATCTGACGTGATATTACTCCTAAGAATTTCTATGGGAAGAATATAAACAATTTCTCTGCCAAATCACCCAATTTGAGGTTCATTTGACAGAGTTTTTCTTTTCCTCAGATTTTAAGAATCTTCAGTCCTTGGAAATATGTGGTGGGGGATTGTCTGATGCCGGCGTGAAGCATATCAAAGATCTCCGCTCACTCAACCTCCTGAATTTATCCCAGAATTGCAACTTGACGGACAAGACGCTAGAATTGCTTTCTGGTAAAAATTTATCAAAGATGTCCGCAATCTTCATCCTCCGTCGAACCAAATGATCGATCCGCCTTTTTCATGAACTTGTAGGTTTAACAGGGCTTGTGTCGTTGAACGTGTCCAATTCTCAAGTAACTGCTGCCGGGTTGCGACACCTAAAGATGCTGAAGAACTTGAGATCGCTGACCCTGGAATCCTGCAGAGTTATGGGAGGGGACATCAAGAAGCTGCAGTCGACCGATCTCCCGAACCTAGTAAGCTTCCGACCCGAATAAGAGTCAGTCAAGGGGAGAAGTTAAATTGTACATAATGTCTGGAAAAAAAGAGAACTTTAAAAATGTATGTGATTGGTGGCCGCCTGGCGCGGATGAGCCCCGGTATCCCTCCATCCAAGCCACGACCGAAGTTTCTCTTTTGCACAGTCTATTTTGTGCAGAAGAAAAATGTAAATAAGTGTCGTGCGCACGAACATAGTCGTAGTAGTTGCTACCTTGGTGGCCGGATGTTATGATCGCGGTTACGACTGGTGGGTGCTTAGGATATTTCCTGTTAAGGTGCTGGTGGTGTGGTGGTACTGTCTAAGTTCTAAGTTAGCAGGTGCTGCTTAAGTAAGTTTGCTGTACATACAAGAAAAACCATGGTTCCATTCCATGCATTGCATATAATATATTCATGGAAGTGTGATGATTTGTCATTGTTTGAGTTGTACAACTGTGAGATCATCACTTTCAACTTCCATCCCCTCCATTCCATATATGAAAACCGGAGACATTTTGAGTTTAGTAAAGATGTGGGTGAGGAGAGGAGATTGGTTTTGTCATGATGATGTCTTTGCATTGAACTGGAGAGGTGCAAAAGGAAGAGATGTCACCCTCACAGGTGAAATAGTCAATTTTACTGGTTTGTTGGTATATCTTCAGCATTTGACAAATCTAAAGTTACTAGCTATTTTTTACCCATTGCATGATTCGAATCAAAGGACGAGCCCACATTTCTTTTGTCCTTTTTTTTTTTTTACTTGTACATCAGCTCCATAATTGATGGGATGGGCTGGGACCAACATATATAATGGAGGAGGGGTGGTAACGCCAGTACCAAGCTAAAGAGGAATGAGACTGAGGCTCTGTTTGGGCGTTTTCCCTAGGGATGGAAAACGAAAATGAACTGTTGTACGTACCTTTACTGAAAAAATAAAATATTATATAAAATATAAATTTATATGAAAATGACAGAATTGCCTTCGTTACTCTATTTTAATTTCAATCACTACCCATTTTATAAGGGCATTTATGTCAAAGAAGAAAAGTATAAAATATTTTTTTTTCTAATTGTCAAAGAAGGAAAGTATAAGGGCATTTTCTATCGTTTTCCATTCTTTTCTTTTCTAACCCCACGGATCCGAACACAGCCTGAATGTCGGAGGTTGTGGTCACGGGAGGCTGTTGTTGACGGATGGGAGCAAGTCCATGTTCGAACCACCGCCGGCTTGATCCGAAAGCCTTGGGGTGGGTTGTCGTGATGATGATGATGATAATAATAATAAAAAAGAAAGCCTGTATGATGATGATGATAATCCTTTCGGTCGTTCTCTAAGTTATTTTGCGGTCGTCGTCGTGGGTTAACAACATCGCGTTGCCTCTTCTTAGTTTTGATAATTAGTGAGAGAGTAGGGGAGGGGGGAATCTCTCGGTAGACGCCCCCCGTGAACAAAGCCTGCTATATAATACAAATATAAGATCTTGGGACCAGTGTGGCCCAATGGGCCTTTTGAATCTAGCCTAAACCAAATGGCCCCTTATTGAAATCTTAAAGGATTGAATTAGTAAAGATAAACAAATAACGCAAAATATCGTTATTTGGCCTCATTTATAGGCCAATTTTAGATTTTGGCATATCGTTTAAAAATTTTTGAATCTGGCCTTATTTCGACTTTACTTTTCGATTTGGCATTATTCCTAACGGCCGTTACGAATAGCCGCGTGTCACTAAAGTCCCTTTTTCTATACCTACATGGTCTGACGTGTCTCTAATGTAACATTTTTGTACTACGTGGATAATAATCAACGAAATAAATCAAGAAGAAGGTTAGGGTTTGGGTTTTTGTACGAGGTGATTTGGGACATAGGACTTGTTCCTCCTTTCCTAGGTTAGGGCTTGTTCTTACGGCTTGTTCCTCATTTCCTTGGTTTTTCGTTCCTGTTCATCGATTCCTTCATTGTTCTGCCTATCGGTTGTATTGTATGTGTTTGTTTGTTGATTCTGTTAGGGTTCTTGGGTTGGGTTTTCTGAATGGGTTTATATCTATTTCTTGATTATGTAAGGGTTCTTGGGTCAGGTTTTTCTGAATAGGTTGTTTGTATGGTATTGGGTTTATGATTCCAAATTGATACAAAAGTGTGTATAGGTGTTATTCATGTTTATTGTTAAATGCACAAGTTGATTATTATGAGTTATAGCGAGAGCTTTGAAACATGTGCAAATATGGGCTGCGAGCTGTATTGTACACCTCCTGGAGTAGAAGTAATCCAGGGAGACGATTCTTTCGTTGTCCAATGTGGAAGGTTGTCTGTACTTGTTGTTTCTGTGTCTGTATATGGTTGTCTGTACCTGATGTTCAGAGTTTTTGTGCTTTTTTTATTTGTAATAGGATGATGATTGTGGATTTTTCAGCTGGTATGATGAAGTTATACCCCCTCGCCAGAAAGAAGTAATATCACACATTGTTGAGACTAAAAAGATGTCAAAAGGTAAGCTTCAGATGATGCAGAAGAGAGAATCTGAAATGGAAGATGTAATCAAGCATATTGAGGGTGAGGTTATAATGGTTTTAATCAGTGTTATTGTATATGTAGCCCTCACATATTTATTGTGTTATGTATTAAATCAGTTTGTACTCTAATGAAGGTATCAATTTCCATACATAAATAAGTTCAAGGCGTACAAAACCAGAAATTCAGGGCATACATAAGCAGAAGTTCTGACATAAATAAGTTCAGCCATACATAACCACAAGTTCAGGGCTATCTGACATAACCAGAAGATCAGCCATACACCTTCATACATTAATTCAAAAAGATAAGCCATACATGTCCATACATCAAAATAATGGATGGCCAATCTCATCCATCAGGGTTGTCCAAGCTCAAGGATCAATTCTTCATTTTGAGCTGCTTGACTCGAACCTACAGCCCTTCTCTTACTGCAAGTCCTCCTATTATGCCCTTCTTTTCCACACAACTTGCACTTCACTCTCCAGTGATGATCAAAACCTATAATATATAATATATTTAATGTTTAGAAGAACGTTAAAACATATAATAAAGGCTGTTATTTCATACCATAATCTGGATAGCTTAATGTTATTTCTTCTACAGCTTCTGTGGTCTGTTTAGATGGGGTTGGCTGCGAACTGGCTGTGACAATGGTTGAGATGATGGCTGTCTTTTGTAGCTTCTCCTGTTGTGTCCCCTATTGCTACACAGTTTACATGTCAAGTCCCTTCCCACTCAATTCCTCTGAGCCTGTCTTTGGGTCGCTTTTCTTTCTTTTTTATTTCCTAGGTCTTTCAGGCAACTTCCTATAAGGAGCTAGCCTAATTGGATCGCCTTCTACCAGTGGCCAGAATTTGCTGCCTTCCAGTGGTTCCAGAACATGCATGTAGGCTTGTCGTTATGTGTCCATTTTGAAACAGGGATCAATATAATCCTCTACCCTTCTCTTCATGTACAAAATACAGGACAATGCATGTGTACACGGCATGCCATGTAATTCCCAACTTCTACGGCTACAACTTCCAGCCTTTAGGTCAACTAAGAACCTATCTAATTCGGCCAAAGGCATTGAAACTTCAAACTTTTCAGTAAAAGATGGTTTCACCACCCATTTTGCTACATGTTCTTTCATGCCCTCCGTGTCTTCCCTGACATGTTGTGTGACTATATCAGCTCTCCTAGCAGCAGCCTTCTTCTTCTCTACTTGCCTCACCATTAAAAGACGTCTAATGCGCTCTAACATGTCAATTAAAGGTAATTTCTAGCGGCAACAATATAAGAGTTGAATGTTTCGCACATGTTGTTACTATGTGTACCACACTTGCTGGAAATGTTGAAGAAAGCCTTACAGAAGTGATGGGCACCTTGTTTCTGGAAATCTTCAGCGGCTTGGAGGGATCCGGGGACACCATCTCTTTCAAATTTCAATTCATTCATAGCAATATTAAAGTCAAATTCGTTTGTACATCTTACGGCTTTGTATAAACTCTTGAGGGATAGACGTATGTGCTTCACTTTCCAATTTTGGTAGATGTGTCTTGAACAATTCATTGACTCGGCATCAGGTGCAAGAATGCTAATGGCGTTCAGCAGACCCTAAAAGTTAATAATAAATCATTAGAAACGGCTATTGCAAAAACAGAAAAATAACAGTACAGAATAGACCTTTTGTTGGTTGCTAATGAATGTCCAACCATGCCCACTTCCAACATTCAATTCTCTGAAAAGAATTTCAAGGAACCACTGCTATGAATTCTGATTTTCTCCCACCACAGCCCATCCAATTAGGTACATGTCATCATTCCCGTCGTGTCCTACAGCAGACAATAAGATTCCTCCAAACTTTTTTTTTATGAAAGTTCCATCAAATCCCACAAAATGTCTGCACCCTATAAGGAACCCCTTAATCAAAGCCTCAAATCCTATGAATAATCTTCTAAAAGTGGTGTGTAGTCCTATGGATAGTGTTAAATCACAAGACAGCTCAAAACAACTCCCCGGATATCTGTTCTTCAAAGCAGCTAAATATGGCCGGAGCTTCTTGAAGTGATCATCCACTGAACCAACCATCAATCTATCTGCAATCCAACATGCCTTGTAACACTTCATCAGACCAACCTCAATGGTGTACTTCTTCATGACCTTCTCTTGAATTTCCTTCGCCGTGACACCAACTCTTCTTATATTACTTGTCACGAACTGTTTAGCTAACCATTTTGTAGTAGCTTGCCTATTTTGCATGTTACGTACATATGTGTGATTGTTCAACACGTTTTTTATAGCAAATGACCCATCCTTCTTCAACCAAGATTCATACACTCTCCAGGGACATCCAGATTCGCATACAACCTCCTGCTTCACTTTGGAACTTCGCTTCCAACGTAAATTTAATCCATTAGCAATGACATACCTCTGTATAGCATTATACATCCGCTTTGGTGTCTCAAAATACATTTCAGGTTTGAACTTTATCTGCTTATGATCACAATCTCAATCATAGTTACTCAGTTCAGATTTCAAGTGCTTCCTCCTGAATTCTATTGTGGATGTACCATCGTTTGGAAGCATATCATCATCTGACTTCTCATACTCGGATTCTTCTACTTCATCAGGTTCAACCACATTACTTACAAAACCTTCTACATCCACATTAACAGCACCACTAACATCTTCGATTTTAGGATAAACTCTAGCCACCCTCTCATGGACATCCACATCATGCATATGTAAGTCCTGTTGTGGCTCTGAGATACCCACATCTCCTTCATCATTGTCAAAAAGCCTAGGACTAATATCCTCACCACTTTCAGTAAGACTAAGGCTAATATCAAAAACAATGTCCTCATCCAATACTTCATTGTCAGATCCATGCTCTATCATCGTCTCTTCATAATAGATACCCACTGTTGAACCATCAGGATATGCATCGCGCATCTCTAATACATCTTTATCACTAAAAATTTCCTTCACACTATCATCTGGAAGAGCATACCACATTTTCCTGACACTGTAACCAGAATCTTGAGAAAAGGCTACCAAGGTGAAATAGCCCATTAGATCGCAATCAACATTCCCATACTTACGCACCCTACCACCAACTTACTCAAAACTGTGCCCCCGCGACACTACACCACCTTCATGCATGTCCATGGTAAGACGCTTCATTCTGACATGTCCACCATCAAGAATCATTAGGTATGCGAAACAATCCCGCCCCCACAACCCAAGCAAACCCCGGTAAGAACCATACACCCTAAACCCGTTACGAAATGAATAAATAGACACAATCCACTTATCGGGAGGAAGAACAACCAAGGAATCGAGGAAAAACACCCCAAGAGGCCTGGAATCGAGGAACAGACGAATAATCCCAAATCACCTCTGTAGACGAACCCTAACCCTAACCCCCCCTTCTTGATTTATTTCGTGCTAATATTCTAAGCAGGAAAAACAAAAACACTTTAAGACACGTCGGATATTCTAATGGTTTACCGTCCAAATCGTAACGGCCGTTAGGAAAAGGCCAAAACGAAAAGTAAAATCGAAATAAGGCCAAATTCAAAAATTTTTAAATAATATATCAAAAGCTAAAGTTGGCCTATAGATGAGGCCAAAATATTGATATTTTACCAAAAAATAATATATATATATATTTTTTTATGTCTATCATATAACAGTTAGTAACTAATAATTCATTTCATTACTAGTCAGAATATGGTCTGACGACCATATGAAGGATATTTGAACTTGGTTCATTAAGTTATTAGTTATAAAAAAAAGGTAATTTGATGATTTTTACGTGCAGGAAGACAACGAAGAGAATGTGATTTAATTCTACCGATTAAATCTTAAATATTCGAGTTTAGTAGTTAATAAAAAAAAATCATATAAATACAAGCGTGAGTGTGTCAAATACAATTAGTATACTCGGGATTAAAAAAGAAAGAAGAAGATGACGTAAACGGTAATTTCATGTTAAAAAAACAAACTTAGCAGCTAAACGACATGTGTTCACTTCATATTTTTTTTTAAATAATATTAAATGAGTTTGATAAAAAAAAATATTTTATTTGAGAAGTCAACTCAAAAAAGTTATATTGAGCACTGGTGACGAGTGAGTTATAAAGCCTTTCGTTTTTTTACTCGCCCGCCCACTAATTAATTTTTTATTGATTAATAATAAAAATATATAATTATCGTGTTAATTGTACTGTTTTAATCTTGAAAGCTTCGAGCCCCTAATTACTCTTTTTTTTTTATTTAATGAAAATTTAGTGTCCGCCAACAAGGAAGTGAATTTTTCAAACAAATTGTATATTCCTCCACCTCTAATCATCGGGGCCTGGCCTATTTACACAGATAATGGCAGTAGCAGCAGCACCAGCGAGAACCCAAATTCCATCCCAACGCGAAATTCTTGTTCCCCCACCAAATTAAAGGTTTCGTGGGGGATGAAGAGTCGACGAATTCAACCTACGAATCTCCGGCGCACGACATGACCGAAAGCCTGCTCGGCCGCGGCTTGAAGTCGAACCTACGCCTCAGCTGGTGCGACGAAGGACGGATCAGCGCCGCCAGGGCCCTCTTCACCAGATCCCCCTCCACCCCTCCGATCCTCACCAATGAGTTCGTCATGGCCGACCTCCGGAAGTTCAGGCTCCTGCTCGAACTGAACTGACCTTGACCTCCGCCCCCACGGCTGAGGTTCTTGTGGAGGGAACACCGGAAGGATCCGGGGTGAGTCGTAGGGGAGCACATACAGGTCTTCTTCCCGGAGGCGGTCAAGGGGGGAGCCGCACGGACCTCGCGGCGGCCGATCTGGCCGTTGGTGATGGAGATCGATCGGCCGGGGGAAGTAGGGCGGCTATCGAAGGGGAAGCGGATGGACAGGGAGGAGGAAGGGGAGGAGAGGCCGCACATACGGACGCGGGGAGGGGAGGTGGGGCGGGGGAGGAAGGATGGGGAGAAGTTGGAGGAAGAGGAGGAGGAGGCGAAGGAGGATGAGGACGGGGCAGCGACGGAGTGGGAGGAGCAACCATGGCGTCGCTGGGACTTCTTGCTTCGCGAAGAAGGTTCGAATTCCATGGATTGGATTGGATTGGATTGGATTTGATTTGAGAAATTCGGGAAGGGGGTGACGGGACGAGGGGCGATTTTGGCAAATTTTAAAAAAAAAAAACGACGAAGGATTGGGAAAGGTATATATTTATGCAGAGGGGGAAGGGGACGAGGGTGGTTTGGGGATTTCACTATCACTATAGGTTACGTCGTCGTTTTAGTAAGTAGCGTGATTTTAGGAGAGGGTGGAGGGACGGTTGGTTCTTTCCAATGAGATTTAAAAAAAAAAAAAAAGTATTGGCTGACTGGGTGAGTAAATGAAATGACTGTGCGAGTCCTTTTGTTTTTTTTTGGTTTAAGTTTTAATTAATTTCCACATTAGGTTATTGGGGGATGTGTATACATTTCAAATATGGTAACGACGGATATATATATATATAGGGGAGATAATGATTACAAACCTCGTAATTACACTGACTGACATCAATCAGGAAAATGGGGAAAACGAACATGGTAATAAAATACGCAATTAATATATATTTCCTCATGTAAATGGAAAAAAATAACCATTTATACCTCTTGTCTTGTGTTCTTCTTCATTTTTTTTTTTTTAATAATTTTCTTATTTTGAAAGTAAGTAGCCGCCTCTTTTCAATTGAAAACATTTAGAGACGAACATGGGATGTCGTCGATCACCATCAAATGGGAACTTGGGGGAAGGGGGGACACGTGGCGACATCCCAGCAAAGGAAAGGATCGGCTGACAGGAACCAAACGAGATGGGTGTCAGACAAATCTCGGACAGTCCACGTGTTCATTACAACTCCACGCCACGTACGTTCAGGTTCAACTCAACTATTACTATTATTAGCTTCCTTAGAGTTTGAGTTGTTTATTTATTTATTTTTGTTTGGTTACGTGTCATCTTTTCGAGTGAAGGGCGGCGACAGTAAGATTGATTGATTCCCCACGTGTTCATGATTTCCAAAGGATCAATTGAATAATCATGGTGTTTTTATGTATATATCATCTCTCTCATTTCTTTGCTTAACGAATGTTGTACTCCAAAGGAAACTTATCTGACCCATCCACCCGTGATCTGTTATTGTATACGGTACATATTGAATTCAGCGACTTCTGGGCCTCGACCCCAGAGAGTATCAAAACAACACGTTGCTGCCCGATTAATCGTGGATCCCGCAAGCTTTTTTTGTAAGAAACCAACACAAGACGGGAAAATGTGGGGGAGCATAGCCAGAAAGGGATGTTTAGGGCGAGCCCATAAAAGACGGGCCTAATAGTTACAATAGGCCCAGGCCCAGGCCCAGGCCTAACCAAGAGCGATCAGCCCAGGCAGAAAAAAGGGGAGGATATCTTCAACGGCATTTCCGAAATGTGTATTGATTGTATGAACTATGGAGCAGAAAGAAAAATGTCTTCCCATTTTTGTGTCTGCGTGTGGTGTTATCGTATTACTCTAGAACGTTTTTTCATGTCATCCTCCTTTCCCTTGAGCTATATGTTGTTCGGCGGAAAAATACAGTGTATTTAACTTTCACCTAATGCAATTCAATATAGTGTTAGCAACATTGATAAAGAATTCAATAGAGAATTCGGCTAAAAACTCCATTTTTTAAACAGAATTTCGAAGTTTTTTAGTTTCTCCTGAAAAATGTTACTCGCCATTTCGGTGTCGACGTTTTATTTTGTCCCTTTGTTGTTGTCGTTTTGTCCCCACCCTAACAAGTAAAACAGGGGAAAGCAAAAATATCTATATCGATCCCAACTTGCGCCCCCCCTCAAAAAACAAAAAATCGGGTCTTTTCTCACGAAAGTTGTTGATTTATGAAACCCAGTTTTAGATTGAAGATGGGTCGTTTCGCCTTTCTGTTTTTTGGGATTCTTTCCTGCCTTTTCATGATCTGGGCAGTTCCATTGTTAGACCCCCCTCCCGCTTGATTTGCTATTTGGCGTCCTGGAATTAGATTTGAGGTTGTTCCTTTGTCTTCCTCTGATGTGATTGATGGTGATGGATTGTGTTTTTGATTTGGAAGCTGTTGTGGATGTGTGTTTGATTAGTCTCTGAAGTGTAGAGGAGAGGGTTTTGTCGATAGAGATGGAGGATTTGCCCGACCAGTTGATCTGGGAGATCCTGCGTCGTATCGGGAGCACGGTGGACCGGAACGCGGCTTCTCTGGTGTGCAAATGCCTTTACCGGGTGGATAACGAGCAGAGATGTTCGCTTCGGTTTGGTTGCGGATTGGACCCCGCCAACGAAGCCCTGTCGGCGCTCTGCGCCAGGTTCCCGAATCTGGCAAAGATTGAGATTACTTACGCGGGTTGGATGTCCAAGTTAGGGAAACAACTGGATGACCACGGGCTGTTCATCCTTTCAGAATCCTGCCCTTTGTTAACCGACCTCACCTTGAGTTACTGCACATTCGTCACGGATGTCGGGCTTCGATGTTTGACGTCCTGCTTGAAGCTATCCTCCCTGAAGTTGAATTTCGCCCCTCGGATTACCGGTTGTGGCATACTGTCCCTCGTTACGGGCTGCAGGGATCTTACCGTGCTTCACCTCATCCGATGCCTCAATGTTTGCAGCTTCGAGTGGCTAGAGCATATTGGGAAGTACGGAAGAATCGAAGATCTCGGGATTAGAAACTGTCGGTCCATAGGGGAAGGAGATTTGGCCAAGCTGGGCGCCAGTTGGAGGAAACTGAAGAGGCTGCAATTCGAGCTGGACTCAAACTACCGTTACATGAAGGTGCATGATCTCTCAGCTGTTGATCGATGGCAAACACAGCGTATTTCTTGCGATAATATGGTGGAGCTCAGCTTGGTGAATTGCATAATCAACCCCGGACGAGGCCTTTCCTCGGTGCTAGGCAAGTGCAAGAAACTGGAGAAGATTCACTTGGACATGTGCCTCGGCATAAGGGACAGCGATATAATCAACCTGTCGCGAACCTCGATCAACCTCAAGTATTTCTCGCTCCGAGTGCCGTCAGACTACTCCCTGCCGCTCCTAATGAACAACCCGATGAGACTAACTGACGAGAGCTTGAAAGCCATGGCTCAGAACTGTCCTTTGCTTGAAGAAGTGAAGATATCCTTCTGCGACGGGGAGTTCCCTTCCTTCTCATCATTCACCCTGAACGGGATCCTAACGCTGGTCCAGACATGCCCGGTTCGAGCCCTCGTGCTGGACCGGGTGGATTCCTTCAACGACGCCGGGATGGAAGCGCTCTCCTCTGCCCAGTACCTGGAGTCGCTGGAATTCGTCCGTTGTCAGGAGATAACCGATGAGGGGGTGCAGCTGGCGATCCACTTCCCTCGATTGAACGTGCTGCGTTTAGTTAAGTGTCTTGGCATCAGCGACGATGGGATGAAGCCGCTCATCGGTTCATTTAAGCTAGAGTCGCTCGTGGTGGAGGATTGCCCTCAGATTTCCTTGAGGGGCATCCAAGGGGTCGCGAAATCGGTCACCTATAGGCAGGACTTATCATGGATGTACTAAAATCCTGCATATGCTGCTTAATGTACAAATCCTAAGCCCATCCTTCTCTTTCTACTAATCCAAAATTCAATTGTGATGATACATCACGCGAGCTTAAAGAGTTTTTAAGTGAAAATTTTCCATCTGGAGCGTTCTCATTGAACGAAGAAGGAACTAACAATAGCATCGTATTTAGTGATGTAGAAACATACTTCATGTTTATACCCTGCCAGCCGCCAACCACTGCAAATGGAAACATCTTAAAGCAATGATGCCAACGCCGACACCGGCGTAAAATAAAAAAGGCACTTCCAGAGTTGCCTCTTCAAGATTTCGGCTTCTTGCCTGGTCCCAAGTTGCTTGGTTCCGGCTTCCGCTTTATCCCAAGGAAATGCTCTACCTGCACGGAACAACTCCGAATGATATGGAAACATATGCATGCATGACGACTGATGAATCTGATAAACATAAACACAAAAAACTGATCAACTTGCCTTTCTATCTCCAAGCATTGGGGTCAAGCTCCCGGGGTCTTTCTCTACAGTACCAAAACTGCTCCGAGGATCACCGTCTTGACTGGAAATAATGAAAAATGGAATATGCTGGAGTGAGTACAGTACCGTGCATTTTGATAAGTACTAATGATTCCAAGAAAAGCGGGATGTGGAACGTTACCCTGGCTTAACATGGCCACTAAGCACTAGATACGGTGTCTTCAGTTGTGCTTGGGCTTCTCTCATCCGCTCTGCTGACAGGGATGGCGTATCTGAATTCTTCATTTGCTTCAACTTCAGTTCTTCCTGGTATTGCCTCATCCGCTTTTCTTGCTTCATCTTTCCAGGCTCTTTTCCATGGAATTTATGGGAAAGAACTCGAAAGGCCTCCTTCGGAGTTAACTGGCACCACAGAAAAAGAATGTTACGAACATAAATATCAGGACCCTTGTCACACAATAATAAATCCATATAAATTTGAGTGACGTCTATGGCTCAAATACTTACAACTCGACCAAATTCATCAGTCCTCTCAATGTTAATCTCCCTTGCTCCATCGCCTGATATGCCAACAAGCTTGCTTTTCTTCTTGTCCATGTTCCTCCCACCCCACTCCACGGTTTCTTTAAGTGCTCCCCTTTCCTTTAGTAATCTCAGGGCTCCTGACAACCCTTTCCCAACAGCAGCCTCATGAATAGTCTCATCGGGAACTACCTCTTCCTTTTCCTCCTTGCTGGGAATTTCATCATCCTCTTCTTCTTTAACTTCCGTCCATCCGCTAGGTTCATTAGTCATTTCGTTATCAGGAGCTACAGGTGCCTCATCTTCCTCCATAAAGACATCTTCAGTATCAGGCTTCCTCGATTCTGCCAAATTGAAATAAAAAAGGCCAAGGTCAAATGATAGAGTAGTGAAGCATAAATAGAAGATCTCACAGAAACAAGGATAGCACGCGGATAGAATTGAAAACTGGAACAACAGGAAAATACTAGGGTTTGTAGGAAAACTTCTCGAGAAATTCTTAAAATCAGGAAATAGAAAAAAAAAAATACCACCTCTCTCTTGCAAGCCAAAGGCACTTAATAGAAAAGAAATCTAATATGATATTCCTAAGATATCTCTAATATTGCAAACTTAATAATATAAAATCTTAAGAGAAGAAAAACATTTTAATCTTATGCTTCTGCATCAAACAATTTTTTGTTTCTTTCCAGTGTGTGCCAGTCATCACCGTCCTTGCTCTAACAATCCACTTGTTGCTGCATGTAATTCTTCTGCTAGACAAATATGGTTGTTTACATTGAAATAATACACAATTTAAAATCACTAAAGACTTTAATTACAAGATTTGGAAACAAAATTCAGCCCGCAGTGTATGTCTGAGAATGGAGTAGCTGTGTAGAACAGAAAAAAGCCTAAGCAAAAATAAAATTGCATTTGATGTTGGTTGAATTGAGCGCATGGAACCAAAGAAAATTCTGCAGGTAAAGAGAAATAATGAAGAAATATCACTACAGAAAGTAGAATATTGCCTGCCAAACCATCTAAGGAAATGCTAACTCTATCAGGATCATTAACCTGCTTTCAAATAGTAGACCATAAGTCCTCACCAAATCTCCAATATATCCTTTAATGATAGAAATTTCATCTGGCTAGCATATGCCACTTCATGTTTTTTAGGGAAAAAGTAAAATCTGACCAGCCCAAAAGATAATGAATGACAATCCATGCAATTCAGTATGGAGTTACCTTCATTGAGTTGTAGACCCCAAACAAACTCTTCCATTTCTGTAATGACAACGGTGTTTTCCTGGGCATCTCCAACTGCTGGGCTCTCATTGTTAGTGCTCTGAGTGGCAGTTGCAAGGAGTGCAATTGCTTTAGGACCAGAGACACCATCTTCATCTTTTTTCTTAAGAACCAATTTTCTGGTTCTCTCTAGGGATATGCGAAGGTCCTCCTCATCGTCGGCAATAACAGGGGTTTCATCGTCTTCTGTTTTCACAGGATGAATTTGCCCAGTCCTCAGTAGTCTCGATGCCTCCTCTGCTTTAGCATGAGCAGACTCATATGCACTCTTCCTTTCTTCTGCTTCAATTCTATCTTGGTCTTGTTTAATAGCCTGCCTTCTCCCATCATTACGAGACCCAAGATCCCCAGCACCCAAGCCAGAAGATTTGGCTTCAGCTTCGAGGGCATCTAAATCTAACTTATCTCTTTTCCTCAAGGATTTCTTTTTCTTAGGTTTCTTGAACTGTAGCATTTCCTCTTGCGTGTAGTAATCTGATGAGACCTTTGAAGATGAGGTGAGATCTTCAAATCGATCAGCTGTAGAACTACCTTGCAACCTCTTCCTCAGCTGTCAAATTAAATATGCAGACAGTGAACTTTTTGGGATCATTATATAACAAATCAACGATAAGGAAACATATTATATATTGTTGGATCATTACCTCCTCCAATTTCCTTTCAGCCTCCCCTGTCAGACGTCCACCCGCACCAAGGGTTATTCCCTGTAAAGATATCTGATGAGGAAAAGACAAAACTAAAGTACAGTTGATAGAGAGTAAAGGAAAAACGAATACCAACCTCATCGCGAACTGGTTCATCATATTGAGGGAGCATCTTCTTCTCGGATCCAGGGTCATCATTAAACCTGAACAAACCAATTTAACTAAATCAAGTACATGAAAAAATTCATAGTAAATTCATAAGAGTAATTGATCCTACTTGTCCTCATAGATCCCTGTTTTCTTCTTCGCAGCTTTGTATGCATCGTCTCTCCTCTTTTGCTCTCCGATCTCAACATTCTCAAGCATGTCAACATCTGCACTCATGAAGAGAGACAAGTGATTTCACCAGAACAGTAAGCCAGATATCCTACGAAGTCAGGAAGACATGCCACCGTGTTTACCTTCATTAATGTCACCATTAGCAAGAATATTTTGGTCCTTGAGTGTTAGGACAACAGCACCACCTTCAATGACCTTATCAAGACCATCAAGTACTTTCACACCAGCTAGATCATCTACATAAGTGTTGAAAATTGAGTCATATCAATAGTACACAAGGTTCGGAAAAACAAGGATGATGACGATTTTCTTTCTGATGTGGCCAAAGTGTTGGAAAATACTTACGAGAGTGACTCGGGGCTTCTATTTCATCCTCCATATCTCCTCGGACCATATTATCCTAAAATAAACATAAGTTATCCTTTGGTAAATAAATTGATGTACGACAAGAGGTAATACAGATTACAAAATCTAACCTGCTCTTCAAATAATTTTGAAAGCTGCAGGGCCTTCTCTTTTTCTGAAATTTTCTTCTCCTCGAGCTTACGGCTTCTGCCAACCCATGCTAAAACTTCGGAAACTCCCTCGGCCTCAGCCTTTTTCTTGATACGCTCTTCTTTTGCCCTAAAAAGCAAAGCACAGTCTGAGACCAAAGTGTCAAAGCAATATCATATAAAAATAAAATTTAAAAAGACAATACATCTTAAGCGTTCTATGCAGAACGTCATTTTCAAAACATTGGACTATGAATAAGGGGCATTTTCTCATAACATCCATTAAAACACCAGATTGACAATATTGTAGAAAGTAGAAACAGAATAACTTCACTTACTTTAATATCCGCTCCTCAAGCTCAGAGGTTGACAGGCGAGCGGCATCTGAAGAACTTTCAAGAGTATGGTCACGCTTATCTCCTCGACTGCCCGGTGAAGTGTCCAGTCCCAGATTACCATCAAGAAGTCTATTATTGTCCAAGGCATCCCGGCTCCTGCCAGCGCCTTCTCTCTCCCGAAGCTTCTCTTTTTCAACATCATTATCCACATCCCTATCTCGACGGCTATTCTCTATTTTTTCCTCCACCTTTCGATCCCTCTCCTTATCCCTGGACTTCTCCCTCTCCTTGTCCTTCAGTCTATCCCTTTCCTTTTCTCCCCTACCGTTCTTCTCCTTCCCTCTCTGTTTCTCATCGACGCCTCTGCCTTGATCTGGATCCTTCTCCTTCCCCCTATCTTTCCTATCCTTCTCCCGATCACGTTCGCGTTCACGCTCTTTATCTCTATGCCTCTCGGGCTGGTCATGATCCCTCTCCTTCTCTCTGCTCTTAGCATACTTGCCCCTTTCTTTCTCATACTCCTCCCTATCTTCCCTCCTCCTATCCTTGTCCCTTTCCTCTCTATATCCCTTCCTTCTATCCCTGCTAGAAACCCTATCGTCCACCGCCTCTCTCTCTTTCTCCTTACTAAGATAATCCTTCTCCTCCCTCCGACCCCCCTTTTCCCCGTCTCTACTCCTATATCTACTCGAATCCTTCGACTTCTCATCGCCGTTCTCCACAAAGTCATTCCCTCGAGGGGAATCGTCAATTTCCATCTCCTCACCGCGTCCACTACACGATCACTGACTAGTTCCCGCCTGTGCGCTGCCAAGCAATTCCCGCATAAAAACAAAAACCGTTTCAGACCTAAAACTCGAAACAAGAACAAGAAAACAATCGCACGAGCAACGACAACAATCGGAAGGAACAATCTCGCCCTTCCCTAGTCGTCAGGGATTCGAATCATTCGCCGGAACAACGATTTCGAATAGTCAATAATCAACAGAAGAAAAAAGGAACAATGGGAGAATAAAAACCCTAATTTCAATACCTCAAATCTTCTGAGGCGAAGCGAGGCGGGACCGAGCAGGTCTATTGCTCGAGGGGGTGGGGGAATAAGTGGCTCCGGGAGGATCCGAATTTGGCGGACCCGGGTCATGGATTCGTTATCGAATAGGCCCAATAAATCAGCCCATCCATTTTGGAGATTTCAGGAGGCCCATGATCCAGAGCAGCCTCATATGGGCTCCTCTGTAAAAAGCCCAGTGCAACTAGTAAATTGTTAAGGAGATCCAATTGATACAATGACAAGACACGTCATTATAGCCGGTTCATAAAAATATGATCACTTGAGTATCACAGGCATGTAGTAGAAACCTGTTACATTCCTTTTTTTTTTTTTTGGGTACTAAGAGGGTGGAGATTCAGCCACTGATTCAGGTACGATCGGTACCAATGGAGGGGCATTGAACTGAAAGTCGGGAATCGTTGGCGGAAGCTGAAAGCCGCTTCCTGTGGGAGTGCCTGGGGTTGATGTGATTGGTGGCATGTAGAACGGCAACTCAGGGGACGATACTGCCGGCGGCGTGACGAAAGGTAGGACGGGTGGAAAGCTAGGGAGGTCGGGGGTCGATACTGCTGGTGGTGTGAGGAATGGCAGGATTGGTGGAAAGCTTGGGAGGTCGGGGGTCGATACTGAAGGCGGCGTGAGGAATGGCAGGACTGGAGGAAAGCTTGGAAGGTCGGGGATCGATACTGAAGGTGGCATGAGGAATGGTGGAAAGCTTGGAAGGTTCGGGGTTGATACTGCAGGTGGCGTGAGGAATGGCAGGATGGGAGGGAAGCTTGGGAGGTCGGGGGTTGATACTGTTGGTGGTGGGGTGGAAAATGGGAGCTCTGGGGGGAAGGAAGGCATATTGGGAGTTGACACGGCCGGTGGGGTGAAGAACGGGAGAGACGGAACAGAGGGGGTAGATTCTGCCGGTGGCGCAAAGAACGGTAACTCTGGTCTGGGGACAAGAGTTTGTGGAGGTGGTGAAGATGGAAATGATGTAGAGGGCGGAGTTGAAATGGGAACGAGAGGCGGCGCCGGTGTGGTAGCTGTGGGCGGAGGAAAAGATGTTGGGGTAGGTGGCGTGTCAGGGAAAGAGAAGGCCGGAGGAGGGACAGAGAATACTGGTCTGGTCACTGGTAAATCTGGAGGAGGGGGAGATAGCCACCAGGGATAAGGGAATGGCGGAGACAGGAGAGGTTCAGGGACGAACATAGGTGGTGGCGGGGAAAGGACGAGAGGTGGCGGTGGGGGGAATACGAACTGAGGAGGAGGTGATTCCGGGGGAGGTTGCATGAATACGTTTGGTGGAGGGGGAGGAGACGGTACAAGGGGCGGTGGAGTAAAAGGTAATGGTGGCGAAGGAGGTGGACTGGATGGAGGTGGTGAGGCTGGTGGTGGCGAAGCAGGCGGCGGAGATGGTGGCGGAAAAGCAGGTGCAGGCAAAGCAGGTGGGGGTGCTGGGGGTGGCACAGATGGTGCCAAGGGAGGCGGAGAAGAGACTGTTGGGGGAGGAGCAAGAGGTGGCGGCCCGGGTTGAGGTTGCAATGGGGGAGGTGAAGGTAAGAGCGGCGGCGGGGATAGGAGGAGAGGCGGTGGTGGGGGAACCTCAACAGGCGGTGGGAAGATCGGTGAAGGAGATGGGGACGGCCGCCTCCTCCTCGACCTTCTACTCCTCCTAGGTGAGGTGGCAAAAGGATTATCTGGCGAGGTAAGAGAAGTGGAAAAAGGCCATTCTCCGCAGATACCAAATAAGTATTGGAAAAAGGGATCGCATGACGATGAAGTTGGAGAAGGCGGGTGGTGGATGGGGTTTGCCCTCGACCTCGGCGGGGTTCTTCTGAACCTCGGTCGCCTTCTACTCCTCTTGTCGATGCCGTCCGAGCGACGATGCCTTCCATCCGATGGAACCGCGAGGAGTAAGGTCAGTAGTAGTAAGAGAAGGAGCAGGAAGAAGACGGGCTTCCTGTTTGGTTTCATTGTCGTTCATGCACATTGGATCAGTGAAACAGAATTGGGGGTATGATATAGCAAAACCAGTTGCATGGTGGGGGCAGAGAGGTTTGAGACGTGTTAGATTTAATCAGATGGGATTGAAGGTTGACCTTGTGATGAGTGTCTGAATGCAGTGGAGTGAGACAGACCAGACATCATGGATTCCTGTGTCCGTTCCAAGAGCAACTCACCATTGAATGTCGACATTTACGCAGTTCTGCAGAGGAAGAGGACGAGGAAGAAGATGAATTCATATCCACAATCAAAACTTAATGAAACGTTGAGTGCAGTACAGTGCAAGCTGTGAGTATGACCTCCCTTCCCAGGAGGAAATTCAGATATTGTAATTTCCATCATACCAAGATCTCGGAATTGGCGAAATTGAAGCTCTATGAGATCTGCGCATCTAAGGCATTGCAACCCGACCCTTCCTTCGACTGCTGCATTGTGCAAGGACCCATTCCCTATAGCAAGTTTAAGCCATCGTCTTAATCATGTAAACCTAAACTCAAAAGACTTGGAGCACTACTAAGTATAAATGGATATGCAGACTACTTACATTGGTAAATGTGGTTGCAGATTCGGCTATAGGGCCTCCGCGACAGTGGAAGGACTTCAGCGAGCTTAGTCACGTGAAGAAGGCAGTGAGGGGCGAGGGCGTACTCTGGTACCTGAGGCACCTGGGATACGCCACCAAGTATTGAAGGGTGTTCGCTAATATGCCGGAGCAGCACTTCATTCTTGAAGATGCTTGAAGATTAAAAGAATATGACTGTAATTCTCTACTTTGTCAGTATTATCAATCAGACCTACCTCTTCAAACAAAAACCAAAACAGCTAGGATTGCTAATGATAATCACGTCATCTCTATTGCGAGGAAATCAATTCCTAGTTAATCGAACTATTGGCGCCAGATCAGACTGTGTAGTGCTGTTGTCTGGTATCAATGTCGAGGCCCTTGAGTTTGATAACGGACTCAATGTGGCCCTTGAGCGTATGAAGCTCTCTCAACCTGTTACCCGAATAAATGAAGGGGAAAATAACGTCAGCCATGGGACTCCAAGAAAGATAATTTCGACTACTGTGTTTTTGAGTTTACAGTGAGTGTACCTAGGCCTAGCAACCTCGGCACGTTTCTTGGCCTGTTCTGCGAGCTCAGAGAGGTCCCTGCAATTATTCTTTTCGCTGAAGAGGTCTGACATTTGACGAGGCTGGAGGCCGTGGCGAGTACGCTGCTCCCTTACCCACTGTGCCTCCCTCTCGCCTCTGCCGTAGTCTTTCTTTGTCGTAAAAGCAGTCTGGAGGAAGAAAATCCCCCCGGAAAATGCTCTCTTAAGTCACTCGCAAGAAAGCCTCAAAGTGAAAGGAATAAATAAAAGGATAAGGGGAGTTAAAGTACCATGTTCTGGAGCAGATTATCCCATGCCTTTCCACTGAGCGTGTATCTGATGATGAACTTGAGCACGTCCAAAGGTATGTAAATGATTATGCTGTATAGCCAGATGATGCCAGCCCACCCCCAACTGATCCCGTGAATCTTTGCAAAGCCCCAGTTCGCATAGACAGCTATGATCGTCGCAACCTTTAATAAAAGCTAGAGTAAGCAAAGGATAGGGGGATTGCGAGTCATGGGTACTTTATTTGTCGCCTTACCAGCTGCGCAATGATGAAGGCCAGCAAAAGGAGGAGGCCAGGACGCTCCATGTATGACCAGCTACGTGACCGGGTCACAAAGATCAGTGCCTGGCTGATGATGCTCACTTGTAGGTAGACACCTGCCGTTAGCTCTTCGTGATTATCCCTGATCAACCTCACCCCAAACTTGTCCTGCAAACAGCCGTTAAGGAACTTTCCAGTGATCCATAAGTTAGATGATCAGCACTGAGGTATCAGGAAAAGTTCTTACTGAAAAGAAGTCAGTGCGATGTGCAGCCCAGAAGAAGATGACTGTCGTGACTGCAAGGTAAGTCCCTAGAATGATCCCTGTCGCGAATATCTCCCGGAGCTTCCACGAGTCAGGCATGGGAGACGGTTTTACCCTGTCCTTGGAAATGGTCATGATTGTCCCATCGTTGAGGATGGCGATGATGAGCACCATGAAGGGTGAGAAATCATATTGCCACATAAGGGCAAGAAACATGAAGCCGAGTACGATACGAATCGTGATTGAAACTGCATAAGATGGTGTAGTTCTTCATTCTCTGGAAGATAGCCCTGCTTGTCAGGACAGCATGCATGATGACACTTAAACCTGGCTCTGTCAGCACGATATCAGATGCGGCCCGAGCAGCGTCAGTTGCATCTGCTACTGCAATTCCAATGTCGGCCTTCTTCAAAGCAGGGGCGTTATTCACACCATCACCAGTCATGCCACATACGTGTTTCCTGTCTTGCAGCCTCTTCACTATTTCATACTTGTGCTCTGCATGTAAGGAGGAATAAATTTACTTATCGAGACTGGACATTAGGCACATTATTCTTTCTTAAATATCATACCAGGAAAGACGCCGGTAAAACCATCGGCCTTCTCAATGAGTTCGTCGATAGGGAGACTAGCCATGGATTTATCCTTGTTGTTGCCAAGGAGAGATGAAGAAGGATACATGTTTGTTCCCATTCCTAGCCTGGGACCTGTCTCCTTACCAATCGCAAGCTGGTCACCAGTGATCATCTTGACATTCACGCCTAGGTCAAGGGCACGCCTGATTGTCTCTGCACTATCATGCCTTGGAGGATCAAAGAGAGGTAAAAGACCCACGAATTGCCATGGCTCTCCATTGCTTTCTTTGGACTTCTCTCGCACAGTCTGCAGTAAATTTGGACATTTGTTAGGATCCTCGTGAGTGAATGGTCCAAAAATGAGAATAGCAGTCTTATTTTAAATCAGTCACCTGTTCAGCAACTGCTAATGAACGAAGACCACAGTAAGAAAACTGATCGATGATGTCATGAACTTTTTTCTTCATATCCTCACGGTGCTTGCATAGCTCAATGATCTGTTGAGTGCATGAAATGGTTTAAGTAAGGAGATAAAAGGATAATGAGAACCTGGTTTGGATGATGACACATGTCAGATAGTACCAGTGTTTAGTACTAGAAGAATTTACCTGCTCTGGTGCCCCCTTGCTTGCTCGATGCCAGTTTCCTTCAGCGTCTGTGTATGTAATGGCCGGTCGCTTATCCACACGGTTGAAAGGCAAGAAATGTACCTCTGTAATACCAGCTCTCGCCTACATGACGAGTAGATGGAAGGTTGAGATATGATCTATAACCATAACAGAGCTTTGTCGATGAAGATATTGTAGGAAGTTGTTATAATTGTGGTACCTCATTGGGGTCAGCCAACATTCCAACAATACAGGCATCAATTGCATCCTGATTCTCAATTCTTGAAGCTCGAGCTCCAAACAGTAGTACGCCATCCTTGTCAACATCCTTGGCAAACACCTGCTCATTCACAAACTTATTAGACCGCCGTGCTACAGTAGATGAAACAGAATTGTGAGACTTGTACAAGGGTCTGCCTACCTCAATTAGGGACTTGTCTACAGTGAGCTTGTTCAGTGTAAGCGTTCCAGCCTTATCACTGCAGAGCACGTCCATACCAGCCCTCTTTAATAGTCGTCATTCTTTTGGTAACGGCACATTGCTGAGATAGTTTGTGTGACCCGATGGCCATTGTAACTGACAACACTGTGGGCATGGCAATGGGTATCCCTCCGATGAGAAGGACCAGGAGATTGTCGATGCCGTTTCTGTACTTGCGGTGCTGAATCGGGTACATGACAATAATTTCTATTATCATGCCTAGAGCAATTGAACAGATACAGAAGTTTCCGATGGCCGTCAATACCTGAGAGATAGTCGCCAGCATGAAGTTCCTAGATTGGCATCAATGAATAAATGCACCAAACATCGCATGCATCATTGATCATGTGCTTGAACTACGAACAATGATTGCAACTGTTCCAGAGAGCTTACCTTCTGGAAATGTCCAACTTGGTTGGTGCTGTCGATGAGATGGGCAACCTTGCCAAAAAATGTACGGACCCCGGTAGCTATTACAATAGCTTCTATCTCACCTTGCTTGCAGGTTGATCCCGATAATATTTCATCGCCTGGGTTCTTTGTAACAGGCAGAGATTCGCCAGTTAGTGCAGACTGGTCAATCTTTAAAGGATCGCCCTCAAGGAGACGAGCATCTGCTGGAATGATATCACCAAGTTTGATGCTGATCAAATCTCCAGGAATGAGAATTGCAGCTTCCTGCTCACTCCACTTCCCGTCTCTCAAAACCTGAAAGATGAGATTCAGATGCCAAGACAACCAATCAGAAACAGATATTACGAATTATACAACACATCTTCTTAGCTAGAATGAAGTATACCTTGGTTTTTGGTGCAAGGCCGGCCATTAATGCAGCCGCTGCATTTCCAGCATTATTCTCCTCAATAAAACTGATGGTCGAATTGACTAAAAGCAAAGCCACAATGCCAATAAAGTCCTGCCAATCTGGTGGTTCTCCCTGCATCAATACCGTGATTCAACATCACGACGATGTGACTCCACGATAAACTATCTACTCCGCCATCAGCCAAGGCAATTGCCATGATAGCAGCAGATTCCATAACCCAAGATAGAGGATTCCACATAAATCCTTAGAATTTCAGAATCTTACTCTCCTGTTTTGAGGATAAACATTCAAAGTACGTTAGTTCTTCTCAACAGGATAAGAAGATGCCAAAGGAAATAAGCCGCTGCCTTCTTCTCTTCTAGCTTGTTTGGCCCAAACATCTGGAGCCTGTCATTTCCATCCTCACTTGTCAGGCCCTGTCTTGTGCATTTCAGAACCGCAAAGACTTCCTCAATGGGAATTCTCTCCTAACAAAACAAAATAGTCAACAATTAGATGAGCTATTTGTGAGTAAATCATTTGGATGAAGTGAGTGCCACAATCCTCTCCATAGAGGCAAACAGCACATTCACGAGGAATTTTCTCTCATACAAATCCACAATTTTAAGACTTGTTATTATACAATACTACAGCTGACTGAATCATACCACGAGACTGCAAATCATGTGCGATTCATGAAAATACATAGGCTAATGCAGTAAGATCCGTTTGGCTAATCCACTAATCAAAAGTCACCCCGAGGAGTGGCACCTTGTGATTATATCATTTCAGATCTAAATTTCCTCTGGAAACATGAATCAAAAGAATTCTTCAACCTAAAGTGTAAACTAAACAAAAACCACGTAGAGTGAGCAAAGGCGCAATGAAACCAGAGAGAAAAAGGCATGGATTTTGTGGGATTGCCGAATCATGAAAGAAAGAAAAATTCCATCGACTTTCAATTTAGTAATACAGAACAAGGTTTGACATCAAAAGCCTCATGTTCACAAGTGACAATGACATCGCAACAACCAATCCTAGGAAATCGTTACAGATGCGCGAGAATGCCGCATAAAACTAGAGCCATATAAGACCAATTACGACCAACAGCAGTTGCATCAGAATTCACTTGCACAACGCAACACTGAACCAAACAAGAAACAAGAAAATCATCAAAAGGTTGACAGAGATTCGGAAACGAAACAGCACGAGATACGGACTGCACCACGCCAACCAAACAGAGATGATTGATCCTAACTAATCTTCGATCGGAGTCGAGCCCATCAGAATCATGTGTTGGCCACGAGACTAGATGAATCAACCAAGAATCCAAGAAATCCTCAACCGCAGCAACATCGCCGGCGCAAGAATCCTTACGACTCCACGATTGACCGAATCCGCAACGACGACGACGACAACAAAAAAAAAAAGAACAAAGGAGAAGAAATCGACACACTCACGAGATCGACATTCTCTCGTTCCAGATGTCCTCCAAGCTGAGATCCTCCTCCATTTTTCCTCTTCTGGCTGGTAAACCCGTCTGATGACATGTCACCGTGTCGTCCTCCTATTGGGCCGATACTTAAATGGGCTCCAATCAGGCCCAATATTTTATGGGATTTGAGTAATTGGGCTAACGGACAATTTGTCTTTTAAGTAAAAAAAAAGAAGAAGCATTTGACCGATCGTCGTGGTTGCAGCGTTTTTTTTTGCGACGACTTTAAGAGGATGTACCGTAGTAACTTTTTTTTACTTATAATATATAAATATATATAACCACTTTTGCTGATAACTTCTTGACTAAAAAACCTCGACTGTAAAACAACTATACCAGAGGGACATCTAGGCCGCCCTTGGGTCATAATCTTTATCATATGCTATATTAACCTGATTTCTTTCGTTAACATCACTGATTTTTTAAGAAAGTCAACTATCACCAATTAAATTAAACCACTCTTAAAATATTTAGAAAATATTTAACGAAATAGAAAAATTTTAAAACTCGGACAAATAATTTCTTGAAAAATCGAATATTTAAAATCATTTAAGATGATGTGAAAACTCGATGCTGACGAGGACGTCAGATTGCTCGCGCTCAATCAAGGTGGCGGCGGGGTGCCGCAAGGGATCCTTGCCCTCAAAGAAAGGGCGATGGAGGAAGATGAGCCGTTGTACAACGTCGCGGAGTCGGGACCTGATTTCTGTGATGTACGTGGACAAGTCAGGGTGGTCTTTCCTCAAGAGGTTGAGGTCAAGTCATTTCATGTTAGGCCTTACATGAGGAAAGAAAACCCCACGGCGATGTCCCTCTTCAGGGAATGGTCCTTTGTGCCTGCGGCGGCCATTGCAGGGGAGATACCTAGGTGCACTAGTTTTCATACCGTTCCGGCAGTCCTCTTTTCGGTTGGTGGGTTCTCAGGGAACTACTTCCATGCCATCGACGACGTTACCATCCCTCTTTATGCAACCGCTCGAAGCTTAAAAGGCGAAGAAGTATTGTTCCTGGCGAGTGACATGAACCCGTCGTCGATCAGGAAATTCTCCAAGGTGTTCAGGAACTTGTCTAATTATGACATCATCGACATTGACAAAGAGCAGGGGACACTTTGCTTCTCAAGGGTGATTGTCGGGCTTCGGTTCCACAAGGATATCAGTACCTCGAGTGCGGGATATCAGTTAACGAGAGCACATACAGCAGTTTCAGCCAGACAACATAATCCTGAAGGATCCGGTTTCATACTACAAGTACGACTGGGATAAATTCAAGTCTATCTACTTGGACCCACAGAATGTGGAACTGGATGTGAATAGGTTCAGACCAACACTCTTGCAAGCAACGAGTCTCTTGAAGAGGTAACATTTCAGTATTTTTCTATAAAAGAATCCATCGCAACGTAAGTTCGACATCATTGACGTTAAGCATCTACTTTAATTAATTTACCTGTCAACTTCTGGACTAACTATTACCGTGAGAAGTCGTCTCATCGGCAAATACCACAGCACAGATTACATCAACACGCAAGCTTGAGCATCCGTGTTGCTGCTTTAAGAGACTGCATTTTCTTACAAGACAATACAGACACGGCAAGAAGTAGACCTTCACCATTGCATTGCGGACTCAGATGCATCTCCACATGTATCATTGTGCTGAAATAAACTTAACTGACCTGGGCCAACAATATGGCAATCCTGCTCTTACACCAGGAGCAACCTTCAAAAGCTCAACACCTCCCGGTATTCCCCTGTATTAAATCAGGAGAGAAATGAGCAGCACAAGATGGACTGAGAGCTCAGGAGAATGCATTTAGTGACCAAATTTATAGAATAAATCATGGTGAAAAACTTTTACCAACAAGTGATGAGACTTTACTAGCCAATGATTTTAAATCTACCATCCATCATCAGATGCTCATCTTTTTCTTTATACATGTAATACAGTAAGCACTACATAAGCTTTACTTAGCGGGTCGGCATACAAAAAAATGGACAAGTTCATAAGTATCTTGCTGCCAGTACTCGGGAATCTGCCGTGGCCTTCTATGTTAGACCAAGACTCCAGGCATCATTTCTCTGCTTTTGCTCCCAACATGAGCTGAGGCATGGAGTCGTAGAAACACTATGCAAACTGGTTGACTTGTGCTTATTATAGCCCATAATTTGGAATCCAGATTCTGTAGGGTCTTCTTAGCCGTCGGGCAATAGAGGATTAGTAAAAGGATGAGACCTTGAGTTACCGAAGGGACCTCCTCCTCTTCCTGCTCTTCTTTAAGAGCATTGTTGCATTATCATAGTCAGCAGAAGGTGAATGGGATTCACCCTTTAACCAGAGGAGCGCCTCGGCAGCCGCATCCTTCTCTGCGAGCTTCTTGTTGCTGCACGGCCTTCCCTTGAAATTCAAACCATTGAAAACCACAGTTGAATAAAACTGATTGTTTTTCAATGCTTTCGTCTTGTACATTGCTGGTTCGTGTCCTGCCCTGGCAAGCAGTGTTTGCAGCTGATTCTTAGAATTGTCATTCAAATCTCCACCCATGCCTTTCGACGACAAGCCTTTTGACTTTTCTTTGGTTGGCTTTGGCAACTGACGCCCGAAGACAAATCTACCTTCACACTCATCTTCAGAGACCAGCAATCTTACTGCCACCATCAGATCTTTATGAGGCTCCAAATCTAATTTCGGGTTTGTGAGCTGTCGGAATAGAAAACACAATGTTAACCAAGTAGATAAGACACCAAGCACTGGTGTCACATTTAACAAAAATACAAGAATTCAACAATACAGTAGTACTCACTTTATTCAGGATAAGATCCTCAAGCTCTATCTTCAATCTCAAGTAAATCTCTGCCAAGGAAGGTGTCATGAAAAATTCAAGGTATCCGCCCAACATCTTCAGATGACCGTCCTAAGAAACGTCATTGATGCAAACAAAACAATGTAACTTTCTTCCGGTACATGATCAATTATGGTAAGAACCAAAGCACAAAAAATGAAAAATTACAAGAACTCACAAGTCCACCCTGAGAGATTTTTCCACCAAACAAGAGGAGCACAGAGTCCGATATTCCAGTAGAATCCCGTAGGAAAACAGAATTAACCTTCACCTTCTCATTGAACACCAACCATGGAAATGGAATTTTCTGGACCCCAGCATTGACTGAATTCTGCTTGGCACAATAATCAGCATAACTATAAAAGATCAGAAGACGGAAAAATGGTTCACAGCTGCAGTTAGAAGCTGATTTGTACCCAGGAGGCACTTACAGAGTGAAGAAGAACTTGGCCATCCTCCACTGTCTTCAAAGCAATTGACTTCTCTTTGTTCTGTTACCACAAATGTTCCATCAGCAGATATTTCTTTACCTTTCCTCACCAACAATTTAATCCACCAGCAATGGAATAGCATACATCCAATTCAGAAAAAGTCAATTTTGCACGATGAGCAGACCAAATCGCATTTCATATCAGTAGACGGATGAATCCTTTCCGGTCCAGACAAAGGAGTATGACTCACCACCACAGAAGATACTCCTGGGAATAACCCCGCACAAATGATAGCACGAAGAAGATGTTCATCATGGCTCCAAGAATTGGGGCTTTCATGATTTTGCTGAACAAGACCAATATCCTTTAGCAAAAAGATGAACTGTTTCCGAAGAGAGTCAATGGCTTTCAATGTTTGGGAGGAAAGAAAGTTGTTCCAGCAGTATTCATAGCCAGCTTGCTGCCGTTCAGCATTTTTCCAACCATCGTAGGCACGAACAAGTGCAAGGTGGTCACTATAGTCATGGCCTGAAAACTGGGATTTCGCAGACTCTGCAAGCTGTGAAGAGAGATAAGACACATAAGTGAGCAAGATCAAGAAACAGAGAAGCGTGTGGCTATTTATCCAAACCAATGATGAAAAGAAGCACAAATCATAATCATGAAGAAATTAATGAGGACTTACATCCTTTTTGTCAAATGGCATGACAAATGGATCTCTCACACTGAGTCCAGCCACAACAGTTAAAACTGGGTCCAAACAATTGAAGATAGCACCCAATATAAGCATTTTTCCAAGCTTTGGCTCCACTGGAAGCATCGATAATTGATTTCCTATCAATAAAAAGGCGTGATTTGATGCGTCTGAAAGACAAACAGGAAAATTTGCAATTAAAGATATTTGCAGGATGTAGAAGTATCTGAAGATTGTTCTAGACACCTAGAACAGTTAAATTTTCATCTTCATCCAGAGCTCCGATGACCTTCAGATATTCAACAGCATTCTCAACCTACAAACATTACGAAGTTTCAAAGCTAAAATCAGAAAAAAGATGAACCCAGAAGAATCAGGGCCTAATAATGTATATGCAAACCATTTATTTTTGGATTAAAATAACTATGCTAACAAACAATAATAGATGCACAACTCTTAAATCTACATAACAACAAATTTTTCCAACCAAGGAAGAAAGATCATACAGATAGTGGCTCAGGCGGCTGCAATGCCCTTGCCAGGAAGTCAGCAATACTCCCCAATTGCAGCCGTTTGATTTGCAGACATAAAGACTGCAATGGCGTTCTCAAGAGCTCTGGCAACTGATAGTCAGCAAATGCCTCATAGACACATTTAGGATAGAGATGGTAGGATTCTCCGGATTGGACACGCCCAGCTCTTCCTTTTCTCTACACAGGAGAGAAGCAAAACAATACACAATAGTTACCGAGTACTTAAAATGATAAATTAAACCAAAGTGACAGTATCAACCAGCTTGGAACATTGATGACACAAATATCCCCATTGGACTGCCTTAAGTAGTTAACTATCCATCACCTTTTCCTCGCAGTGTATTTCTAGGTCTAAAGGACATAATTTGGCAAGCTAACCAAGTTTACCGAATTCAGATAAAGACTTAACGTCCCTACTAAAAAGCCTCAGTATTACTTCTACAAACTGATTATGGAATCACCTGTCTACTACTTACCCTCCTGAACTAGCTACCCCAAGAAAGGTCCATTGTAAAAGCTTATATCCTTATAATTTGGCACCAAATACTCAGTAGCACTTGCCATTGTCGACAAATTACACAACGAAACAAAGCAAGACCAGGTCCCCATGGAAATAACCATGGAAACATTTCAAACATTGATAATCAATTGAGTACGGTCAAGTGGGAAGCATGTCTCCCCTTCTGACATGTTAGAACTATACCAAATAGGCAGCTCAGGAAAAGAGTATTAGGCATGAGATAAAAAAAATTGCCTCTTACCTGCCGGGCAGCAGCTTTCGAGATCCAAGTTGGAAGCAAACAGGGAGTATTATTCAGTGCATCATATGATGTCTCTTTTGCTTTCCCACAATCAATAACAAAGACAACGTCGTTGATTGTGATACTAGTCTCCGCCATATTAGTGGCTAAAACAATCTTTCTAACACCATCGGGAGGTTTATCAAATATCAACCGCTGTCATTAGAGAAGCAAAAGTTAAGATGAAAATCTCTCATGAAAAAGGAAAAAAAAATAGATGCAGAGTTTAGTTTAACAAAGAAAATCTCTACACATACGACATTTCATAAAGTACTTAATATGCAGAAAAAAAAAATCATTCAAAACACCTCATTACACATGGACCTAGGAGCAGATGTTACTCAGATGCATGGTACACCTTAAAAACACTACCTAGAGTGAGATTTTTTATCATTGGAGAAATTGAGTATGATATATATCATTTGCCTAGAGAGAGATAGTGTAAATGAAAAATTGATTGGAGAAACTATTATCAGCAAGGAAGGGGGAAACGAAAGCTAAGTAACTTCCACACATTGGTTGCTCAGCCTAGATGCTGGATCTGAGAGGAGGAATGTAGGTTAAATGGAATCATAAAGCCACAAAAGACGCAAAATGGAAGCTGAATGTCCCTGGCTCCAACTCAATTATTAATCAAAGATAATGAATGACAAGCTATAATTGATATCTCTGGCACATCATTACGCAGCATGAGTGCATTGGAATTCAAACACACCATTTGGTCATTGGATGTTTAGTCTCACAAGATAATAAAATGCTTTTGCCCAATTTCACACGAGAAATTAATCATGGAAGACTTTCTAGTGCCATCATTGTTTTGGATTAGATTGCTCATCACCTGCTCAGAACTGGCCATGGATCCATGGCAAGCAAGCAGTAAGACCCTACTAGGATCACCCAGAAGTGGATGAGCTTGGAGCTGATCCTTCAATGAGTTGATGTCATCCCAACCAGTCATAAATACCAACACAGCTCCAGGTCTTTCTCTCTGAACTATGTGGCAAAGCAAATGTTCAATGAGGTTAAAGCCAATTGAATCTGGGTTCCAACAGGAGAGCGAATCTTGAGTCCGCCAACCATACTCTCTGAAGTTAGCAGATTCAAGGGCATCCTATGTAAAAAGACAAAATGAGGAATAAACTATCAGCAGTTAGCCAATGCAAATCCCAACGATATGTATTTCAGGGAAAAAAACTGTCTACCTCAACAGCAGAAGCAATTTGACTCTTCCTCTTCCTTATAGCTTGTTTTTGCATTTTCCAACTTTTTTCTTGACCATAATCATCTATTTGATTGTACGCAGTCAGCCTATATCCAGTCATTTCCAGAATATTTTCCAGAAAATGAGCACGTACTGGATAGGTGAAACCCTGAAGATTTTTAATCGATCCGTTCTTATAAGAGACATAAAATTCAAATAAAAATGTAATGATTTCCTGACTGAAGCACAATTCTAGCATAACAGAATAGCACAACAAGCAATACACAGTCCATCCCCCAAGGCAGAATCGAGCCTTCAACTGTGCAACTATTTGTCAGAGTATGATGGGAATATGATATCACTGGACTTACCGGAATATGGATCACTGGTGTACCACCAAAGTAATTAGAGAATAATTCGGCATTTAGGGTCGCACTCATTAAAATCAATCTCAACTCTGGCCGACGAGGAAGAAGTTCTTTGAGCACAATCAGAAGAAAATCTGTAAAAGACCAACAATTTAGATGAAGAATTTAAGGAATACTGACGTATGCCTGATGCAAACTACAGCTGCTCAAGCTATAGGAATCAAGCACTTAGCCATACAAACGGACGCATCTCCCCTAGTAAACTACCTAAACGGCGCTCAGCAACCAAACACATTGATAACCTCTATTGTGGATGATTGCAGGTGGCTATTGCATGAGTTTGAGGAGACAACGATATCGCACATCGTGAGGGGACAAAACAGGGTTGCAGACAAACTAGCTAAGGAAGCGCTTGGCCGGAGGATCACTATCACTTTTGTTTATCCTCCTGATTTCATTTTGGATTTGTTGCATGAAGACATTCCTTGCAACATGGATCTGTAACCTAAAAACCCTGGACACTATTATCTAATGATATCTATCCTCCACTACCAAAAAAAAACTACAGCTGCTCTTACCTTCATTCATGCCGCGCTCATGAATCTCGTCAACAATTACATGTGTTATGCCAGTCAGATTTCTGTCGACAAGAAGTCTTCTCAGTAATATGCCTGTAGTACAGAAAAGCAGGCGAGTGTCCCTTCCTTTCATTCCTTCAAGCCGAACCTTATATCCAACCTGTAAGAGGGAAAAACAAGCATAACATAAATATTTGATGCACAAACCAACAAAATAGACTGATAGAAGCTCGAAAAAAAAAAGTTGCATGTCAGAAATTGGAAAGAAAGAAACTAACAGATTCCCCCAGAGACTCTCCCCGCTCCGCAGCAACCCTTTCAGAAACAGCCATAGCAGAAATGCGTCTTGGCTGTGTACAAATGATACTACAAACAGCACCACGAGCAGCTTCAATCTCAGATTCGAGTATGTACTGAGGAAGTTGGGTAGTCTTACCACATCCTGTTTCACCAGAGACAACAACCACCTACCAAAAGAAACTGATATCAGCGAACATATGGAGAAACAGAATGTACAGAAAAAGCTTCTCTTATGAACCATAAGTGGCAAACGATGTATGCCAAATGGTATCTAGCTTAACCACTGCACTGGAATGTGTAAACTCTTCACCATAAAATATCCATATTCTCAACATTAGCCAAATGGGTTTATGAAGACAAAATGATGTCATGACAGCAATAACCTGATTTTCAGAAATTGTTTTCAACAATGCATCCCTCTCTTTATATGCAGGGAGACTTTTGCGAAACTCATGCATCTTTTGGCCATCGGGACTTTCCTACGAAATTCAAAATTCATGTGAGATATAACAGTGTAGAAACTGCAAAATGTATGCACAATAGCTATTTGCCAAAACCTAAAGCATTTTTATTAAGTAAACATCTTATAAACCTGCCAATCCATCTGCTTATTCCGCAATTGCAAACTTTTACGATGACGGATCTTCTCCAGAACAACACTGTTAGGTATTATGGGATCCTGACGCTCGTAGAAAGCTTCATCAGCACTGACATTTCCATCATCCACATTAACAGACTTGTTCACAAGTAATGAGCTCCCCTTGCCGCCGGATTTACGTGCTACATACGCTCGGAGCCGAGCATCCACTTCCATTTGCAATCTGGAATGAATTAATACCTAAAAGCAGAAACATACACTAGATCACTTAAGTCCATGACAGAAAGCATGCATTGAATCCAACACACCTGAAAGAACCAAAAACATAATTTAGAAATGAACCTCTCTCTGAGGTCGCTTGTCGTCCAGGTCCGATCTGTAGTTTGGCAGAGGAACCTTGCTGAATACAACTACCTTTTGGTACTGATGGCTGAAAATCCAGAAATCCATCACAAGGGGATCATTAGCAAATTACAGCAATAACGATTGAACCCAGAATAACATATACACTATTCAGGTTACCTGTGTAAACCCATTCGGGTTGCCATGGCTGACAGTTGATCGAAATCACGCCTGTCTTTTCTCTCCCTCGACACCAGCTCTACCTCCTCCCTGTTCCGTAGAAGCATGGTAAACTTCCATCTCCAATCCTCCACATTCTCAAGCGTCGAGCCATGCTATAAGACACAATCCAAGACAATGTAAGTCAACCTTCTCACAATAACACGCAAATCATCAGACTACTAACAACTTTCTCCACTGTTCAGCCAACTAAGTTCAAGGAACTTGCAATCAACACGACTGGACCACAAAAGAAAGAGACCATTCGGCAGGTTGCTGCTTGAATCCTACTCCACCGCTACTTCAATTCAATTAATACCACCACATAACCACACACTACAACAAGAACACCATGACCACCTGGTGCTGCTGCGGCTGCTGCTGACGCCCGTGTGACACAGACTCCATATCCGAATCCTCACTGCTAGACCAATCCTCCCTATACTTATACGAATGTTTCCCCCGATAACCAAATAACCCCTCGGGCGGCAGCCGCGTCCTCAGAATGGGCAGCGCACTGCTGCCGCATATAACAACACTCCTCCGGAAACGTGACCTCGAGTCGGCCGCGGCATCCCTCCGAGTGATGAAGCAATGGAAGGAGGAGGGTCTCGTCAGGGTCCTGTAGGAAAGCCTCCGGAAGCGGCAAGCGGAGGAGGAGGAACCGATGCTGATACTGAAAGGAAGCGTTGAGCGGAGGATCTTGGTCGAAACGGCGGCGTACGCCATCGACCCACCGGAGACGGCGCGGGAGGGAAGTGGGGGGAAGTCACGACGGTTGCATACGAGGTTTTGGGGTTTTAGGTTGTGTTGCGGGAGGGGGGCGATTGAACGGTCGGAAAGTTTTCTCCTTATAATGGGCCGGGCTGGGGATAACAATTTAATGGGCCTAAAATTTGGGCCTAAGTCGGCCCTCTCCAAGGCCCTATTTAGAGGATGAAGAGAACAACAAACTCTCCCTATGAGAAGTTAAAATTAGTCCTTAAAAAAAAAACGTATTTCGAGAAATCCTCGCAGATTCAAACTTTTAGGGTTCTATATTTCCATGTGTGTTTGGATATGTTTCATCAGAAATCAAACATAGCCTTTGAAAACCAATTATTGGGAGTATACAACGAAATATTGTCTTTTTTTTTTAAGGTTTAGACAGAAGCAATAAATAACCTAGTACCTTTAGTGTAGTCCCTTTGATCGATCTAAACATCTTGTGTAGTTAGCAATATAATAACGGCATGTCCATCATGGCTATTGATCAGTTAATAGTTTACTCGGGCCTTGAGTTTTTGTTGAAACACTAATGATGGTAACATGAAATTTGGGATTCGCAGACTTAACGAGACATAGCCAGCTTGGGCGCAGCACCGGTTTATATGGCGCAGGTGTTCGTCGCGCGATCTAACTACTCGTTAGTCTTTGTAGGATATACGAGATTCGATGTGTTTGGGAAACTTGGAATAGTGAAAATTCGTCTCAAAGAATATTAATTTGAAAGAAATCAAGGATCAAGGTCTGATTTAGTGCAGGTGGCTCGAAAACATGGCTCCGTCGACATTGCGGGAGCTTCTGCGGTAAGGGCATCCGAAGCTGGTTCCAAAAGCTCCTAGGAAATTCTGGCTTGACTACACGTGATCTTCACCTGCAGGGTTCCGCTCGAAGTAATCGCAGGCAGGCAGTGGAAACCAACTCGAGGCGTTGCCTTTGGTCCCGGACGGGGCACAGAGCTCAATTCTGTAATCAGGAATTCAGTCTGTCATATCTCTAAAACAGCTCATAAGTGGAAACGAAAGGATACGAATCGGCCGAGTAAAAAAGAGCACACGAAAAGATGCAGAAATCTTTGGTTACACAGACAAAGCAAGCGCTTCAAAGAGGGGAGTAAAATAAGCTCAGAAACCGGGGAAATGCTCGGACGTGTCGCCGCGACCGACGAATGCTTGGACACAGTGGGACTCAAGGCAAGCAAATCAAACAAAGGATAAGAGAGCCACGCCGATGCTGTCCTAAAATCGTTGAACGAATAACCCTAAACCTAATAATTGAAGAGGAGGTGATGACAGAAGCAAAGAGAGCACAAACGAAAAGAAATGCACCATAAAGAAAAACTTCGATTGGATTCACATATCATTCGTTTGCAATTCCCCATCTGTGCTCTCTATCTTCTGTCAACAACCTCAAAAAATGTCTCCAACCAAAATTTTTTTTTTTTTCAATTTTAGCCTCTCCCTCACCCAAAAACAACAACAACAACAAACCAACCAGTTGCATAAACCATTCCCAAAATTCAACTCCAGCAAAGTATCCAACCCTAGCGGACCGCGCACCAGAACTAGATCTAAAACACTGGAAAACTAAATTGAACTTCAAGAAAAAAAAAAAAAAACCAATTTAGGACATATGGGGAGTTAGGGAGGGGGACTGTAATCAAAGGATGGGGTGAAAGCTTTTGTTTTAAGGGAAGAGAAGAGAGGTTTAGAGACTTTTGGGAAGTAAGGAGATAAAAAGGGATTTGTTGTTCTTGGAGGGAGGGAGGGGGGGGGGGATGACCTCTAACATTGTGCCCCCAATGCCCTCTATTTATAGGGTAAACAAGGTTGAATGTGAGGGTGGGGAGGATCTCACAAACAACTAACACATTAATTGCCCTTCACAATTACAAATTAAACCCAACTCCAACCCCCATTCCCATTTGGTTTTTACATAACTACACTCCTCAATTAGTAATAGTTCAATAATGTAATTATTCAACACTTAATTCTAAGAACGCCCTTTTTTCGTATCAATTATCTACCTCTAACAAAGACCTATACACAAATATACTTAAAAGACTTGTTTGAGTGATGATTTTTCCAATAAAATCATTCAAGCAACGATGAAATGATATTGGGGGGGGGGGGGGGGGTTTGAGGGAGATGGCAAGTGTGTGGAGTGGTTTGGATGCATCCCCCTTGTTCATTTATATATGTAAAGATAATTTAATAGTACAAAAGGGGTTGAACTTTAACTTTACCATATTCCTCTCTTTTCTTTTTCGTTGTAGTCTTTTTATTCGATTGCCCTCATGAAACATATAACAGACCTGTCACAACCTCCCTTCACTCTCTTTTCACGAGATACTTACCTTCTTTTTAACCTTCTTCACTCTACTCATAATCTTTATGTTTCCCCTCGTTTCATGTTTTTCTTTTTTAAATTCTTTTAATATAAACATTCGTTCAGTACATGAGAAAAAGGACGGTCAGTAACTTCCCTAACAACCCTAGATTTCTTCTTCCTCCTGTACATTTTCATGGGGAAGACAAAAGTCCACCTCTGTCCCACACACACAGAATGAAGATCACCATCCATCACCACGCCTCTCCGAACATATCATTAGGAAGACTACAGGCAAAACCACACTCTGTGTTAGAACAAGTTCGGTTTTCGAGATCATGTTCGTATCGTAATGTATTCTCGGTTTTTTTTGTTGCTTTACACCCAAAACTCCCATGATGTTCTTCTTGGTATCTTTCCCTGTTTCTACGCCATGTGCATTTTCCAATCCCCACCACCAAGCCGCAAATTTTCCCAACCGCCATGTGTTTTTTTTTACTGGTTACTACAAGGAAAGTGTATGTCCAAAACTCATGCCGTGGCACTATACGCTAATGGAATAATAATGTCTTTGGCAGATGATATAAACAAAGGTAAAAGGGAAAAGAGAAAGGCTGATTGGTAAAGATATTTGAAAACACTATATGTAGTAACAATTACCAAATCACATGAATCGGTTGTCACGAGAACTCCCGGCGGCAAGCATGCGGGCATGGAAGAAATTCGTGTTTCTCGTGGCCCACGAGAGGACTTTTCAAGAAGGCGAAAGGTCCAGATTGAGATCTAAGCTCAGAGGAGACAGGCATTGAATTGGCCTTTAATTTAATGGGACAAAACCCCCCCCCCCCCCCCCCACCACACCCCGTGTGTAGTAGACCTGGGGAAGAAGGACGACTTGCGCGCACATTTTGTCCAAGTGAGTTCGTAATCTTAATATAACAAGATTTTAAGGGATGTCCATAGATCTAGAAAAAGTACAATAGAAGAAGAAGAAGAAGAAGAAGAAGAGAAACATAAAGCTCGTCTGTAACTGATGAGAACTCAAGTAAAAAAAAAATCAAGCTGTTGCTTGAGCATGCTGGTTAAAAAGGAGGAAAAGAAATCATCGATTAAACACTCTAGCAAACAACTACGAAAGCACAAGACTTCTCTCCGATCTAAACGACGAACGCTTAGTTAACATAGGTTGCGCACGAAACATCAATGATACGAGGCCTGAATAAAGGTAGAGAAAGTGAAGCTCCTTTTTTGTGATTAAAGGGATGTACCCAGTTTGCTTTTAACAGAGGTTCTCATCACAATCACACCATTAACCATGGGTAGAGTCATATAATGTAACCATCCAAGAACTAAAAGAGTGGTGTGGTTGGGGGGAATGTATACACCACATTCATGTATAAATACTCTTGGATTAAAGTCTCCCTCTCTTTCTTAGCAAATTCCCATTTCAGGCAGCCTTAGCTAGATGAAGAATTTTCCGCCCAACAAAAAAAGGAACAACCTTCTTAGAATGAGCTCCTCCCTCATAGACAAGTCTTACCAACAACAACACCCTCCACATTTTCAATTTTTCCTTTACAAGGAGAAAAAAAGGACTTGAATTCTTCATTTAATTTCTGGGTCCATCTTCCAACAACTGTTGTTTCCCCATCTTCCCCTTGCTATTTTATTAACTTTTTTTTATTTTCTTACCAGTTCAGTTGGGGGAGTAGAACAAAATACTTACTTGGAAGAAGAAGAAGAAGAAGAAGAAATGGCTCTCTTAATTCTTTTTTGGGGAGGGGGTGTCTCCAACCCAAGTACATCATACCCTCCCCACCTTCAGATTCCCTCTCGTTGTAAGAATATCTAGAAATAGAGATAGAAACAAAGAGGGAAAATCAGATAGGATGTGTTTGTTTGCATCCTCCCCTCTCTTTTTGTAATTTTGTTTTGTGATCGCCAAGAAGCGGGGAGAGAAAGAAAAAAGGGAAAGGGTGAAGAAGGTGGGAAAAGATATTATTCCCAAAGCTGGGGGTGTACAAGGTGCAACCCCCAACACACATCCTTATCCAAACACAACACACAAATATCCTCTCGCATCTCTATCCTCCTCCTCCTCCTCCTCCTCCTCCCCCCTCTTTCGGCTCTGTCTCTCGCCCTCGGCAGAAATAAACGGCCCAGATCTCATCACATGTCTTTACACCACAAAAACACAAACACGAGTCGGTCATTTGTACCATACGACTAAGAAATGTACATCTGTTCTATGACGTGTCAAGAATTTGGCATCCGAGAGTTCTCACTTTCCCAGTAGAAAGTGGACGAGCATGGAATGAGTCAAGAGTTCTGATTGGCATGGGGTTGGTTAATGGAGGAGCGCCCCCCCGCCCCCCCCCCCCCACCTCCTCAATGAGACGATGACTATGATGATGATAAATAAGAGGAAATGGATTCTTTCTGGTCATATTTTGCTTCAATTGTCTTGTCCATGTCCCTTCTTTTTTTTTTTAATTTCTCTTTTTTTTTCTTTTTTTTTGGAGGGTATGAGGAGAATTTCAGGGTGTCAGCACCAAAAATTGACCAAAGTCATGTGTCGGGGGGATGAGGAGAAGAGGTCTGGCAACTTCTCTACTTTTGAATAAAATACGTGTGGCTGGTCGAATTGGGTTCTTTGTCTCCTCCCCCCATCCCCATGATATGATATGATTGGAGTGGTAGACCCTAGAAACAAACACCCCCCACCGCCCCACACACACACAAACTTATCTCATGAATTAACCAAAACTTCCTCTGCCCGTGTCAATAGGTTTTCTATTAAGATAATAAATTTCAAAATGTAGTAAAATATTTTACAAAAAATAACGTGTAGTGAACTATGAAAAGAACCTCTTCCTGCACTGCTGATTTGTCCCTCGCGATCACCACAAGATTTAACCCACTGGGGAGATTGGGGGGGGTAAGATCTGTTTTCGGTCTTCGTTCCGATGCTTCAGTTATAATAAGTCGTCGTCTTCATCCCTGTTGAAAATCTTTTTACTTCGTCTTGTCTATTTTATGCCTGCTGCAGGGTCCCAGCTCGTTTCATATAATATAGCTAGCTCGTCTCACAATAACATTACTCTCGTGGATTTCGAGTGCCTGCTGAGGCGACCATACACGCCGAGAGTGTTGTTCATTTAAAGAACCCTCATGATCGACTTCCCCTGGAATGGCCGAACGCGGTGGCCGTGTGCAACGCGTGCCGATGATGACCATAAATGGGGTGTGGTGAGATTAGACGAGATTCGTGCTGTCTACTGCGAGTGATCTCACAAGGGAATGATCGAGTTGGTCTTCGGCATGAACCGACGAGAAATACAATCAAAACACATTCAGAACTCACGTTTTTTTACTTTTGTGGGCATCGTGCAATCGAAATAACGAATCCGAACCCTAGAATTATTTGAAAGTATTCGATCCCGATTTAGAAAAATTCCGGTGCGTGAAAGTGGGAAATCATGGCGAGGGATATAAATTTATTCCCCAATTATTATTTTTTTAATAAAAAAATGTTTAGTCGGATGATAAATGAATATATATTCTTATTCATACACACAAAACACATCTCTATATCACATTATTAGTCACGTTTATAATCTATAAAGGGAACCTTTGGTGTGCAATTGAATTAGCTTCTGAAATTTGTGATATTCTAATTTTGAGAGGACAAAAGGAGTGTGAAATAATATCAAACGCTAAAGTCGATTTTTTCTTTGATTTGGCAATTTTTTATAAAAATATGAATACATTAAAAAAATACAAAAATAATTTAATATATAAGTAGCTTTGTTCCATGTTTAGTATATGCAAAACATTTGTTCTAATAAGAAAACAAGTTTTAAAATTGCTTAATTATAGACCTCCACGGTGATTTTCCCTCCCCTTAGAAACTTAATTCTAATATTTAGTTTCAAAATCTAGTTAAAAACTTGCTGTTTCCGAAGGTAATTTCTTTCTTAAATTAAAGTCGCTTATTCGAGCAATGACTCCTTTCAACGGACACGATAATACAAGATTTTAGTCATGTTACTAGTTTATTTACGCCGAGTAAGATTTAATTGAAACAACAATTCCCAACCCAACTTTGAAAATATGAATGTGGTCACCCCAATCAGATCCAACAAGTTGCAACCCATTGATTTGATTTGATTTGATTTACCATCTTCTTCTTCTTCTTCTCCTCTTATCTTTCTTGGCTACGAACGCAAATAGTTATCCGAACCAAGTTCTCGGCCACGCCTTCTATTTGGCTATGATTCTGTATGCCTTATTGAAGGGATCGCGTTCTGTTACGCCCTCAACCCACCTCCATGTGTATAATTCGCCGTTCGATTTCGGAGATAATTTCGAGAATGAATACGAAAACCTAGTTCACATATTTCTTTCTTACCCTTGTCGGGCGGGTCTTGGTCATCATGTACGAACAAACATGGTGTTGGTTCGCTGTTCCTAAAATGTCGAAATGTTCAGAGGAGGTGCAGATGCGTCTTATGGACCTAACAAATAGGAACCTCTCTCCTGCGGAATCTTACATTTTAGGAAAAGACATGTCCACATGCATGAGCATTTGATGTTCCCCCTCTATCTTCTTTACCTTCCCCTTTTTCTTCTTACGACGACAAGTTGTCCGAAACGAATAAAACCTTGGACGTGTTCGATTTCAAAGTACTGTTCAACTCATTGTCTTCTTACGACGACAAGTTTCCGTGATTTTCAACCAAAAAGCCCGAGGCCCGTAACCCAAAAACATGGCCAGTCAGTTGTAGTAATATTCACAAAAGAAAGCAACAACAACAGAGATGTAGTAAAAAGCTTCCACTACATATTCATCATACCTCACCCAACAGCCCGACGTTTTGTTCGCCTCGACCCCGGGGTGTCCGGACGGCGTTCAATGTCTTCTCCCAGTTTCGACGTCCATGGTGGCTTGAACGCGGTTGCCGTACCCTCCACTTTCTACCCTGTCATTCGCACGCAGGTACGAAGTATCGAATTCAGTAACGCTCGGCCTGTCGTTCAAGGAACCATTGCCGTTCCTCTCTTCGATCACCTGCATGTACGCATGAGGTGCCCAACCTGCGGGATTCGGCTGTGTTAGTATGGTGCAGTTATCCAGGATGCAATCGGATCGCAGATACGGGCATAGACGACCTATGATGCTAAAGCTGCCAGAGAAGGATTTCAACGAATGTTACTTATGTTAAGCAACTTATGCTGACAGTAGGTAAGCATTACATCAATTGTTTCAAACAGGACAAGTAAACTTGCATTACCAATATTCCAAATTCTAATGGAAGGCATTGCTACCTTCAGTTCAATATCAGTCGCCTACCGTTCACATCATATGGCATTGGGAAGAATTGCAGGTAACAGAATGTAGAAACGACAGTTCCTGCATTGGCAAAAAGCAACAAGCGGTAAAAGAAAGAGTCAAATGGAACCAGACGTTTACTTAAAAACTGTGGCCAAAGTACCTATAAGAGCTCCGGTGAATACGTCCTGCCAGTGATGCCAGTAGTCATCGACCCTGGAAACACCAACCAGTGCGGCTAGAAGGTAAGGGAAAAGAACGATGCAAAGCTTGGCTACATGGCCCCTCCGATCGAATGCCCTGATTTTCCCCGACAAGTACATTGCGAGATAACTAAGACCGGCAAATGACCCTGCGATTTCAAGGCCAAATGACTATACGGTGAGCTAACATGCTGATAACAAACATCAATATATTAAGTTGAACACTGTAGGTCAGAATACTGCAATCTTAAAATAACCTAATTCGATTGAAATACGTTGATCAGCTTTTGTTGAAGACTATTACACAGAATCCAAGAGTCGGGGGGCACAAAATCTACTCACAGGAGGTGTGTCCACTGGGAAAACTTTTGTAGCCTTCCTTTATGACCGCTTTGTCTCCATGACACGTTACATCCTTAGTGATGGGATTAAATGTCTGCACACATTTTGAGTGAACACATCAACAGCCTGAAGGCCCAAAGAAAGCCACTCTTGCATTTGCATCGGTGGCGAAACAATGAATTTAGCCCAGAATTCAGGTCCGCTTACAGCATTGCCATCAGGAAAGCACCGATAAAAGAAGTCTGGACGCGGTCGACCGACGGCATCTTTTATTGCATCCGTGATGACAGCCGTCAAAAGTACAGAAAAGAGAAGGCCTGCAGTTTGGACATTGTACACACTTTCAGCTACATTTGCCGATCAACAAGCAACACAATCACAAGCACAAAGGAGTTACCTAAGATTGCATGATGTAAATCATAGACATCACGTCGGCGAAAGTAGAAAAGCAAGATCACAACAAATGGCAACATTATCGCAAGTAGCTGCCCAAGAAGAAGACAGTCATAATCAAGAAAGATTACTTAAGAAACAGAAAGTAAAGGTCATTGCACATACCGGGACTGCCCAAAAAGGCACAGTGTTGCCTTTCAAGGGATACTTCATATCTGTCATCATATCTTCACCGATAAATCGATGAAAAGGCTCTATGATGAGCAAGATTGCCTCAATCACCACCAAAAGGAGAAGTATGAGCCAGTCATGCATATGCAATCTCGCAAGCTTAGCTCCATGAGACTTAACCGTGTGGATTACAATTTGATCTGCCATCCTTTCCTCCCTGAAAAGCAAATCGACGCAAAGTTCAAGAATTATCAGATCTGCCATTAAAGATCATACATCAGTAAGAAAAGGAACAGTTATCAGGAGTAGTACATAAACCAGTTTAAAACATATTTCTAAAGTTTCGTTCACCAAAAGATTGACACTGAAGTTTACATTTCCAGAACTGTCAGTCAAAACCCATAGAGAAAAATCCATGGCCTCATTCTCCGAGAAACTATTCCCATTTCCACACAATTTAAAATGAATCTAATATAACCAAGATGGCATGGTCAGCAATCAAACATATATAAACTTCTAAGTCCCGAATATTTCTGTAGATGTGCTAAGCAGAATCTGAAAGAAAAACCAGGAAAGCACAGAAGCCCCATTCCTCCTTCATTTTTCCCAGCAACCAGGGCGATGTGAAGCAGATATAGAACCAATTTGGACAAACTTTGAAGAGAACAACTTCTATCAATGAAGTAGTGAACAATCAAAGCAAGCCGCCTCACTCCTTCCAACTTGTTCTAGATAATGTTCTACTTCAAAGCAACAATATTCCTTAGCCTTTAAAACGTCACTAAGGGTGGCATGGAAGAAGCAGTAAACTTTTCCTTAGAGGTTGGGTCAAGGGAAGCAATTTCTTAAGCAACGAAAAACCCAGAAACTATTCAATCGAAAAAAGAAAAAAAAAAGGTTACACCGGGCAGAATCCATCCTAGCCACTTTTTGTTGTGCAACCATTTTTTCCAAATAGTCAGCACCGAAACACCCCTAAAATCTGATAGAAAGGAAGTCTATCCAAGAAGCTCATCGGTTTGGTGCTGAAGACAACATAAAGAAGGAACAATCCCAAACCCAATCGAAATCCAGTCCCAGAAGTACTTCGGAAGAGGAAGAATCAAAGGGAAAGACAAATCACAACAATCTTCACTTCCTAGGCTAGGTGAGGAACTCCCTCCATCCACCGTTCACATACATTTGCCCCCACTTATCTTGAAAGGAAAGAAGAGGAAAACCCACCAGGCAAAGAACATCAAAATCACAAACCTTTGATAGAATCAACCTAACACGAAAGAACTAAAGAGAGACAAAATCACAGAAACAAGACAGGACAAAAACTCTATCCTTACCCAATCACGTCCTTTTAACGAACCAAGAAAAATCCAAGATTCCGCGCCACTCCACAGGAAGCCCCGAGAAATCCAGAAAACCCCAAACAACCCAGAAAAACACAGAGAACCGCAGCCGATCCCTATTCAGACAAATCCACCCCTGCTCATCATACCAACACCAAAAACCACAAACCCACAAAATCTTATAGACATACAAATGAAAAGGATGTCGATTTCGGCAGAAACCTTCCCCCTTCCCCCCGTCAATCCCTCGACTTCCCAGAAGTCCCTGGCGAGAAGAACAAGAACAAACAACAAGAAGACGCGGAGAGAGAAGGGAAGGGGGTGGGGGGGGGAATGACGACTCGAAGAATCAACTTTAAGAAAAAACAAAAAGAAAAGCCCGCAACTTTATACAAAATAACCGGGTGGCGAGGCGTGGAGCTGCGATCCTAACCCAAGGGGAGGACAGGTCAACGGTGTATCCCAAGGACAAAGACAAAAGCCTTTTTTTAAAAACCTTAAAAAATGGGCTCTCAATCTTATTAATAGATACGAGGTGGTACATGTGATATATATTAGTTTTGGTTTTGTAACAATTATATCATCTCTTACGAAATAGTAATGGAGTACACGATTATTCCATTCATTCTCTTACGGGTTGTATTTTGGGGCGACGACGAATGCATACGGCTAATCTCTGGTGCCGCGCATATCATGCTTAGTCGTCTCGGACGTTGTTCACTTGGACGCATCCGACGTATCCGCCCCGGCCTGATATTGCGGAGTCGCCTTGGCCGTGACCGGGAGCTGACCGTAGTAACTACCCTGATCGAACAAGTTGTACGTCGGATGTTCAAAGGAGTATGTGGCCGCCGTGATGGGTACCGACTGAGATGGGCGAGTCCCTGGCAGATTATGCTGTTGATGCGGCAGGTATTGTGTGGAGGAGGGAAGGTGGAGGGCCGTCACGTCCTGTCTCGTAACTTGGGCTGGGGTTACGTTGACGCGGGGAGGCATCACGTACATCGGGTAATAAGACTGGACAAAGACTTGCCCTGGTCCGGTTACGGCCGCCTGAGGCAGGTAGTTCCCGCTTGCGTTCCCGTACAGTTGTTGGGGCAGAGTCGATTGTGTCTGCTGTGCCGTAACATGGTAGTAAGGTTCGACCACCGGGGGCGGCTGCGTCGTGTAGAGCGGTGGTTCAGATACGAGAGCACTGGAATTGGAAAAACCGGGCGCCGGTGTCGTGATTGAAGGCTGGCCGCAGCTGGTGGGCCGATACAGAGAACTGCCTGAGGCAATGCTACTGTTATCACTGCACCACATAATTAAAGATTAAAGTTAAGCCAATCTTCCGCTATAAAAAAAAATCCAATTAATCGACATTACATTAAGGAAGTAATTACCGGGACATAATCAACGTGTCAGGGGCTTAATGAATCATGTGATTAGTGTACGAACCTGGTCACCGAATCAGGTGAGGGGAGGTTATTATACGTTACGGCCACCTTATGGTGGGATGCGTGCACCTGCGCCCCCGTCCTATCCCCCTGATCTGACGACGGCTCGGCCCCGGCCGCCCGATCGAGATCGGGATCCTCCATCGTGACCTTGATTGGTGCCGGGGCAAGCTTCGAGACTTCATATCGGCCGACGTCATCTTCGTAGAAGAACAAGTTGGCAGCATTGGTGGCCGAGTCGGAGAGGCTTGGAGGAAGCGTTGGGATGTGATCGGCCGAGTTGAGTGCGTCGAGGAACCAGCCCTCGTCGTCTGGTCGCTCGAGCAGGGGGCCCAGGGACATGGCGGTGGAGGGACGATCAAAAAAGAGGAAGAGGCGGATGCGAGGGGTGGACGAGGAGTGACCGGGGAGGAGAAGGCGATCGTACTCATCGAGGAAGTTGCAGAGGTCCTCGTCCGAAGAGAGGGAAACGAGGGAGTCGAGGTCGTCGTTGGGGAGCTGGTACTTGAGGGTGAAGCGGCGGGAGTTGAGGGGGAGGGAGCGGGAGATGCGGGAGAGGAGGGAGGAGGCGGAGGTCTGGCGGTCGAGGAGGAGGAGGCGGGTGGTGCCGCCAATGTAGGCGAGGGACTTGTCGTGGGGACGAGGGAGGATGTGGCCGCCGTAGCTAACCATGAGACGGAGCCTCGGGTGGTCGAGGGTGGCCGTGGAGGGATCGGGTGGTGCGGCGGGGGTGAGGGTGGTGGGGAGCGGCGGCGGAGGGGGGTCCATGGCAGCGAAGGGAGTAAGTAGTAGTGAAGAGGGAGGGCGAGGAGGGGTGGGGGGGGATAAATTATTTATCGGGATTCATTTTGTTAAATGGTACGGGATTAAAACTATATATTTAATAATAAGGCGGGGTGGAATGATTTTACGTAATTATAGTCCAAACAAGTTGTTAAATATTATATTATTTAATCTTAAAAGGTGCTCCTCCGTATTATTAACCCAGCTGTAGCCGCAAATAATAATAATAATAATTTACGCTTATTCCCTTTTTCTTTTCATTGCATGTGGATGTCAATGATTGCTGCATCTTCTTATTACAACAACATCAGCAGCCTCCTTAAAATAAGGTAGGGAAAGACATTCTTTCCAATTAGCAAAAGATCTACAGAGTACTATTATGCTCACACATCGCCTCATCAGCATTCCCACGTGTGTGCGTGCTTTGAATCAAACGTCGTTTCGAGCAGCAGTCTCCGAAGATTAACGTAGCCGTAATAATTTTAATTTCATCGTCATGTTATTGTACTAATGATTTTTTGGTGATCGTACTGTATTTTTTAAGTGGAAGGTGACTTTTTGCAGATCCATCACGGGTTCCCGTGCCTCGATCGCTTTCCCGGTTCTCCCAAAACAAGACAATACTAAGTTACTGTCCAGGTTGCTGCACCTCTCAGTGGTAAGTGCTACGATAATTATAGTGAACGACTTTTTCTGAAATTGATTGATTTTGAGGGTCTACTCAACCGGTAGGCCAACTAACTAACATAAACAAGTGAACAGTGAATTCCACCTGCAACATTCGTAATTAATGCTAGTCGATTATCAATAGACAAAGGCTTATTTTATTTAGGTAAAATATACGATAATATCAAAAAATTATATTTATTTTTTTGTTTTGTCAATTTTTTTTTTTTTCTATATGATTTGTCACTATCTTTAGGGTTGTACTTTTTTGAAGCCATTCGCGGACGGAATCCGTCGAGCCACTGACGTGGGCTAACGGATTCCGTCTAGTCTGCAACTTTTTTCCACGTAGGCGACATAAGTAACGTAAACGTCACCAATGGAACCCTAATCGCACATCAGTGAATAAAATCCCAAATTGGTAAGCCCAAAATCAGCTTCCCAACATTGCAAATCAAGTAGGAGTAAGAAGGGGGCTACGACGGCGTGGTAGTGAAGTCCTTGCACAAAAGAGCGAGAAAGAGAGGTAGAAGAAGGGAAGGAGAGAGTCCCGCAACAAGGTATGGCGACTCGCAACCTCGTTGTAGTGTTTGTAGAGGTCCTGTTAAAACCTGTCGGGTTTGTTTTCTAACAGATATGGCGACGACTCGCATTTCGTTGAATCTGCATGTGGGGGGAGCATGTGTTTTGACGATGTGGGTTCGTATGATGGGGGTAGGGTAGTAAACATTCATGAAGTTGATACCGATCTCTTAGGATACTTCACATTGGTCACCTTAAGAAAAGATGATGAAGAAATTGTAGATGGTGATGATGATGGTTGTTCAACAATAGGTGAAAGAAGGAAGAAATTGAAACACGTGTTTAGTGGGTACAATCCAAATTGTGATCACAAGAGTATAGAATGGAAAGCTGAGATATGTTTTGAAACACCTAAGCAACTTCATAGGACTGCCCAAAAGTATGCAATTGCGAATGGTTTTAACCTTAGATGGAAAAGAAGCACAAAAGATAGACAATAAGTCATTTGTGTTAAAGGCTATCCTTGGAGGTTATATGGGTATTAGATTAAGGACAACAACTTTGTAGTTTGTTATGTTTTCAATGAGCATAAATGTTGTCGTAGTTTGAGTAACCATTAAGCAACAACAAAGTGGATAGCTGGTCAGTTCATGGATGGGAGCATTTGTAGGACAGGCTTGAGGGCCCGTGATATTCAGCAAGAAATAATGGAGAAGTATAGCTTAGAAATCTCATTGATGACTATATACAAAGCAAGTTGGTTGGCAGACAAATTGGAAAATGGCAGCTTAGATGATCATTATAGGGATATCCGACCATACATTAATGCTTTGAAGATGAAATACCCTCAGTCTACATTTGAACTTGTCTGTGACTTAAATTTGTCCACTGGCATGTGCACAACGTTCAAAAGATTGTTTGTTTATTTTGATACTTTGCGGACTGGTTTCATAAAGGGGTGTAGCCTTTCATTAGATTCGATGGAACATTTATTAAGCATAAGTGTGGTGGGATTATGTTAAGTGCTGTTGGGCGTGATGGGAATGAAGATATGTTTTCCATAGCATGGGCTGTGGTTGAAGGGGAAAACAATGATACATGGGCATGGTTTCTGGAGATATTGTTCAGATTGCTTAAGGCTGGTCTTGGTGACGGATGGGCGTTCATAAGTCGAGTGCAATCGAAGGTTTGCGGCAGCCTTAAATGTGGACATTACCGATCTTGAAGATCCGTTTTCACAATCGAAGGTTTGCGGCAGCTATACGATACTTAATTTCTAAAGCTGATGCAAAACCAAGATTAATTCGTTGGGTGTTATTATTGCAAGAGTTCGACCTAACTATTGTGGACAGAAAAGGGACCGAGAACCAGGTGGCAGATCACTTGTCAAGATTAGAAGAGGGAAATGTGGCTGCACATTCAACAATGATTGACGATTCGCTTCCAGATGAACAACTTCTCACTATTGATGTAACTGCTCCGTGGTACGCCGACTACGTAAATTACATCGTAGCAAACGTTTTTCCTTCGAACATTACAAGTCAACAACGCAAGAGGTTTGTACATGAAGTTAAGTTTTATATGTGGAATGAACCTTTTCTTTTCAAGAAATGTGTAGACCAGGTCATTCGGCGATGCGTCCCTGAAGAGGAAATAATGCCGATTCTTGAGCAATGCCATGCTGCCCCATATGGTGGACACTTCGACGGTCACAAAACCGTAACAAAAATTCTTCAGTCAGGTTTCTTTTGGCCTACAATATTTAAAGATGCTCATAATTTTGTTGCCCATTGTGATCCTTGCCAACGTGTGGGAAATATTTCTCGTCGAGATGAGATGCCTCTACAAAACATATTAGAAGTGGAAATCATTGATGTGTGGGGAATATACTTCATGGGCCCTTTTGTTGACTCTTTTAAGAATAGATATATTTTAGTTGCGGTTGACTATGTATCTAAATGGATTGAAGCAGTTGCATTGCCAACTAATGCTGCTCGTGGAGTGTTAAAGTTTCTCAAACAGATTTTCACGCGTTTTGGAGCACCAAGGGCCATTATTAGTGATGGCGGAGCACATTTCTGCAATGGAAAATTCACCGCACTCATGAGAAAGTACGGAGTCAACCACAAGATAGCATTACCATACCATCCGCAAACATGTGGCCAAGTGGAAGTGTCAAATAGAGAGATAAAGAGGATATTGGAAAAAACGGTGAGCACCAACAGGAAGGATTGGTCGAGCAAATTGGATGATGCTCTATGGGCATATCGGACAGCTTTCAAGACCCCAATTGGAACATCGCCATATAAGTTGGTCTTCGGAAAAGCATGCCATCTGCCAGTGGAACTAGAACATAAAGCGTATTGGGCGATTCGAAAGTTTAACATGAATCCAACAGCGGCAGGAGAACATAGACTTATGCAACTGAATGAAATGGAAGAATTCCGGACAGAAGCTTATGAGAATGCTCGAATTTATAAAGAGAAAACCAAAGCTTGGCATGATCGTCGAATCAAAGATCGAAAATTTTCTTCAGGTCAGCTCGTGCTTTTATTTAACTCACGTCTTAAGTTGTTTCCAGAAAAACTTAGATATCGTTGGTCTGGACCATTCAAGATCATTCAGGTATTACCTTACGGAGTTCTCGAATTGATGGAAAATGATGATTCAAACAAGTTTAAGGTAAATGCAAGCTGAATGAAGCACTACTTTGGTGGTGTTGTTAACCGGAACCCGACAACACTAATGATGGAAGAGGCCTAACATAGTCAAGCGTCAAGCCGACGACGTTAAATCAAGCGCTTATTGGGAGGCAACCCAATATTTCATTTTAGTTAATTTACCCATTTTATTTTATTTTATTATTTTATTTTAATTTATTTTTTAATGCAGGTACAAAACGTTTTGTGCAGCCACACGAAATTTTTTTGTGGCCGCACGAGTGGCGACCGCTAATCCACAGAATGTTCTGTGCGGCCGCAAGAAATTCTTGTGCGGCCGCACAAACAACGCCCTTCCAGCCACAGAATGTTCTGTGCAACCTCATTTGTTTAAAAAAAAATCGAAAATCGAAAATCATCAAATAGCTGCTCGAGACCATTTCTTTCATTTGCCTTTGCCTTCCATCTTTAGTTTTGTTTTTCTCATTCTCACAGCGAAAAGGAAGACACCCAAGTCGGCCGTCCCCCACAAATCCACCCTTGCCAGTTTGCGCCGTCCATTCTTTGGGCAAGACAAGGAAGAACACCCACGCCGGCCGTCCTCCACACTCTCGCCCACACCGGCCGATTTTCGAAATTCCCATCCGAATCCATCAACTAGGAGTGGTGGGTCTTCTTCTTCCCCTAGGAGTGCCCATTCGAATCGATCACTCGACGACTCGACTTACGCGCGGTTTGTCTCTTCCAACCCACCTCTCTTTGGGTACCGTCTAGATTTCTTTGTTATTATCTGCTTGGGTAGTTTGGGTTGCTTATGGCACCTAAGAAGAAGTCGAAAACCATCGAGAACCCCCCCCCCCCCCCCACGAGGGCTAGGGTGAGATGGAGTTTGTCGGAGGAAGCGGAGGAGCGCTACCGTCAAGCCTTGATAAATCGGACAATTGTCCCGGAACGAGGCCTTGATTATAATCACTCGGGTATGTACGAATTTCGGAACTTAATTGTCAAATTACATTGGGAGAAGTTGGGCGCGTCGCCGGGTTCGATTGTAGTGCCGATTGTGCGTGAATTTTATGCCAATGCTGGTAATGCGGGAAATCCACCGGATGTCATTCATGTGAGAGGAAAATTGGTTAACTTTAGTGCTGCAGCAATAGCCGAGCTTTATGAACTTCCTAGGATCGAACGTGATGATTTTAGGGTAGCATTGGAGGAAGATTTTAATCCGGCTGATGTTTTAGAATGTATCACAACCATAGGCTCGACTTGGAAAATGTCTAAAGCGAATAAGCCCTTGGCCCTTAGAAATAGTGATTTGTATCCCGAGGCTCGCATGTGGTTACACTTCATATCTAGCAGACTTATCCCTAGTACGAACACGACGCATGTTACCAATGATAGAGCGGTGTTAATCTTTTGCATCATGGAAGGTAAGCAAATTGACATAGGAGCATTGATTTATCGCATGCTAACAAAAGCATCGCAGGATCCCAAGCTCGGGATGTGTTTCCCCGCTACAATTTTTGAATTATGCAGACGAGCGAGAGTGATTTGGGATGTTAAGGAAGAGTTGCTTCACCGTCCAAAGCCGATTAATGGGTTACCTTGAACAAGATGTCGCAGGACTTTATCACAAACATGATAACGATGAAGGTAATATGTCTCAACCCGCAGAACAACATATTACTAATCCTTCTAGTGTTGCAGCATCTTCATCTACAACAAGCATCGACTTTGCTAACCAATGGCATCAAATGGATAAATTTATGCGTTATCAAGTCGAGTGCAATCGAAGGTTTGCGGCAGCCTTAAATATGGACATCACCGATCTTGAAGATCCGTTTGCACATATCCCATCCAACAATGATGACGACATGAATGATGAATCAGAAGATGATGATTTAGGCATGTCTCGTCTCCCCTAATCCAATTGTTTCTTTTATTTTTCTAAATTCCTTTACCATCGGGACGATGCTTCGTCTAGGTTTGGGGGGATTTGCATTTGCATTGTCTTTAGGTTAGATTAGCTGAATGCATGAGATTAGTTCTGCATATTTTCATTTTAGGGAGTCGGAGTTGTGTTCCATGATGTGATTAATTGTTGTGTTCCATTTTAGGTTACGATTATAGTTGTGGAAGGAAGAGAGTCCGAACTTTGACTCGTGTGAGGTGATATCGTGTTTCTATCCAATACTAGGGAAGAAATTGTTTTTACGACTGAAACGAGTCCAGATCTCATAGAGTACATAAAAGTTAGGATAACCTTGTGAAGCGAACCACAACTCTTGCCAAGGCTCTGAGTACCGATGTTCAGGCAGAAAAAATAAAAAAAAAATAAAAAGAAGAAGAAAGAAAGTATGAAAAAAAAATCAATAAAATGCTTGAATAAGTACTTGTGGTGTGAGTCGTGATAGTAGTACCTTGAGTATTAGATCCGAGGGGTGCTTTATCACCTAATGCCTTGGACCAACTGGTTTAAGAGTCATTGGTCGAAAGCTCGATACATGAGTCTCCATTATTACTGATAAAACATTTAGAGTCGAGTAAGAAAAGGAAAGAAAAAGTTGAGAATTTGTGATATGTTGTGATACCTAGAGCAAGCAGATTGAGGTGTTGAGGTGGTTTTGCAAATCATCGTTCTGAAATGTGCTGTTTCAGTGATGGACTTGTTTTAAGCTGAAAATGTGGTTGTTGAAAATGTTTTTTATGAAATACGGGTGGAGGATAGGGACATGAGGTTGTCGAAACACATGTTGGGTAAGGACAAGAATCTGACTATGCTGTTCAAGTAGCTGATATCTGAGAACAAAGAGCTTGGTTGATGACTCCGACGACCATGATTTGCATTAGAGTGTTTTAGGTGCATTGTTATCTTTTCGTTTTGCTCGGGACTAGCAAAAATTAGGTTTGGGGGTGTGATAACTCTAAGAAATTAGAGTTATATGTCTCATTTAGGAGCCTAATTAATGATAGATATTCGACATTTATGGGCATATATAGTTAGTTGCATTTTATTTTCGGGTTAGTCATTTTGTTTGGATATGTTTTGCACTTGTGAGGTTCTTTGCAGGAAAAGGGGTTGACACGACGAGAAATTTATGTCGAGGAAGACATCTTGAAAGAGGAGTGACAAGACGGTTGATGGTAGAGTTGCCGAGAGGGAAGCTGGTGGACAGGAAGTTTTGTGCAGCCACACAAGGATTCCGTGCAGCCACACGAGACGAGAAGATCTTTTTATATTATTTTCAAATCTTGCGGGTGTTTTGGGGAAGATTTACCCTACATATAAAAGGGTTTTAAAACATGAGGAAGGAGGGAGGGGAGACTAGACGACGGCTAAGGAAGAGGGATCAGAGAAGACGATGAAGATTACCTTTTCTTTTCTTTTCTTGTTTGGCTTGTTGGCTAGGATGCAAAACTAAATCTTTTATCTAGGACGGTGATGAACCTACTCGTGTAGTGATTGTCTAAACTCTTTTCGGAATCGATTCGTGGAGTTTCACGTTTGCTTATGTTCTCTTGTGCTTAATGCCTGCATATTGGGTTGATCGCTGATTTGTTTGAGTTCTTATCCTTTAGTAGACTCGAGAGAGGGACTTAGGATTAGAAGAGGGAGAATATAACCTAGGTTAAGTCTGAGAGATCAGGTTAACTCAGAGGGGTATAGAGATATACGCTCGTAGGTAACCGAGACAACAATTGGCACTTAAAAGGATTATAGTTGTTCGTATATCACTATAGAGATATAGTTTTACGAATAATCTATAATTCACCGTTACAAACTCGAGAGAGGTCTAACGAACAACAAGAATTGTGGTTAATAAACGGGAAACCGCGAGAATTGAGGAAGAGAGAGCGCAGATAATTCATGAAAGATAGGGGATTCGTAGTCCTAGTTTTTTCATCCATCGATTTCTTCTACACTTGCTTTTACTCATTTGTTATTTTCATTTTTAAATTAAATCTTTTAAACAATTAAATCTTCATCGGCTAGTTTAAGACTTGTTAAGCAGATAATCGACAAAATATTCTGAACAATCTCCGTTGGAACGACTTTTACTCACTACTTTATTACTTATGCGACCTGTATACTTGCGCGTGCGTTTCTGCGAACAACAGTATAAACCCCAACACTACAACAATAGTGCGCAAGGCAAACAATTCAGCCTTCATCTTAGCCATCTTCAGTTCAATATTTTGATGATCATGAATTTTAACTTTCAGCTTCTCAATCTTCACTTCCAGCTTCTTACTTTTTGCTCTTCTTTAAATTCCAACTTGTCTTTCAGCAATTTTATATTGTCCTCCAACATATTCTTCGATTCAACGAGCCGTAGGATGACTTCTTTTTGTCGATCAGGAAAGTCCTCATCTATCCATTCGAAATAACCACAGTCATCCTCCTGATACAACACACAGCATCCATTAACAGTCACGGACATTCAATTCAACCAAGGAAAGCACTTCCAACACTACCTTCCATGAAGAACATCGCATGAACCACGACTTGGATTCCTCTTGCTCCAGGAGGTGTACAAAACCACCCTCCTTCCGTGGAGACAAACAAGCACGCCAACAATCGAGCTCTATAGCCCAAATCGGATGGAGATTTCACTGCAACCTTCTTCATCCATTATCAGTTGATGGAAAAACTAGCTTACATCCTTCGCCCTAGCCCCCTTCTTACGCCTCGTTGATTTGCTTCTGCGATTGGGTGCGATTAGGATTCAGGTTGCTTCAATCCGGTTGGTGCGATTAGGGTTTCAAAACAGAAGGAGGATTTGGGGACTTAACCTTGCTGGGATGCCTACGTGGAGAAAAGTTGATGACAAGATGGAATCCGTCAGTCCACGTCAGCGGCTCGACGGATTCCGTTCGTGAATGGATACAAAAAAGTACAACCCTAAAAAAAGTGATAATATCGTATAGCAAAAAACGAATTTGACAAAACATAAAGTTTTGATATAGTTTTTGATATTATCATATATTTTGCCTTTTATTTAAGGATCCCTTCTTTTGTACATGACGAACTTCCACCGTCCGATTAAGGGACAACGAGATCTCCACGGTCGAATGATTTGCGGGTCCGTGGTTCCGTCCCTAGGCCGTCCCACACATTAGTGAACACTCCAAGAGTTATTACATTGGAGCAGTTAAACCGATCTTAACGGTCGCCGCTTATCTCCCGGTCTCATGGCCGGGATCTCCTCCCAACCCTTTCTCGGGTGCACCATCGCCCAGGCCTGACGGATCACCTTTGGCACCATGACCACAGCGTGTCGCAGAGGAGGAGCTTCACTGTGACCACATGCTGAACTCTGATTAGGAACTTGCTGGCTGAAGGATCCTAGCACAAGACTTGAGGGCATCAATGAAGGAAAGCAAAACCCTGTTCCTCCGCCACTTACTGCCAAGCAGGAAACTCTCGCAGATGCGATTGAAGAGTTGTCATACCAACCATAAAGACGTGATGGAGAGTTACGATCCTCCTGATCAGGACTTTGCCTCCAAGATGACCTGTATCTCGAAGATGATTCTTGATTTTCCAGACCGTGATCTCTGTCGGCTTACATTCTCGGAAGATGTTCCTCGGACACCAATCGCTGCAGTTCTAACTGCCAGCGTTTGTTTGATCGGAGAATACGGGTTTGTTATACATGAAGTTTATTTTGGAAGCGCCATTCCAGTCCGAGAAAGTGGGAATGTTCGTGACGTTGGCAAACACCAGAACATCCGTTCATCCAGCCCAGCATTGTAAATTTAAAATTTTACTGTAGCTTTGCCTTCTTATCTCATGGCATGCTGGATGGATGCAGGTAGCCGGGCATACACGGGAACTGATTACTGCTCTTTGTTCCTTTTATCCCGACTCAGGAAGCCTTCTGGGTTTATCCTGCATCATACAGCCCAGCCCTACCACCATGAGCAACAAAGTAGAACTCTTCCTCTTATTCCGTCGGTTATCGTCCTCCAAAGGTTCATATCAGTAACTTCGGAAACTCATGTTTAGATTTGAGTATAAACTTGTTAGCACAAATGCCTAAGGCCTTAACCGTACAAGTGATTCATACCAGCAATACATGGATAGCACACACCACCCGTGCTTCTCCGTAGAACACATATTTCACATGCATTTGCAATGCAGATATATCTGATCATATCGTATACAGCAGACTGCAAATGATGGATCTGACGAAAGAATACTAGAAATTGATAGTATTATCTTGTAAAGAACTGCAGAGGAAAAACAAAATCTATACATGCGTCTGTTACAAAGGGTCTATCGATCATCGAGGGTGGTTTTTAGGTCCGAGTTACGGCTTCGGACTTGCAAACTGGGCAGGTGTTCTTCTGAGACAGCCATTGCTTAATGCATGACAAGTGGTAGCCGTGGCCGCAAGCCAATTTCCCGATGTCATCTTCTTCCTCGTATTCTTCCTGTATTCCGAACAGACAAGAGAATCAGATTGGAACAACGATTGACTCCATATTTGCGCAGGGAACACACCAGGTTAGTTTGGGATGTTTTTTTTTTTCCAACTTACTTGACAAATGCTGCACTTTTTATCTGGTTTTGCCGACGATATACGCGGAAACTCAGTGAGACTTGGAACCTTTGCTTTTCTAACGCAACGACGAATCTCATCCTCTTTGAGTCCTGTATTCACATAGCCGATCCGATCCCCGAGCTCAAGCAGTTGCTGTCAACACAAAAAATGGATATAAGAAATCACTGTGAAGTATGTCTCGCCATCAAGTCGATGAAGATGATGTCATAAGCTACAAATGCTGCTTCTATTAGAAGAAAGAACTACCTCATATGACATATTGTCGACATCGAGTCTCCAGCCATGATATCGATCGGGCACGCGAATCCTTTCTTCAGTAATCAATAGACTGCCTTTCAGCATCATGGCCTGCAACATTCCATTGAATGACAGGCCAACCAACTTAGAGTTTATCATTAAGCCAAAGAAACAAAAAATTGCCTTAACTCATGAATGAAATACATCGAGCCAACCACACCGAATCAATAATTCAACCTACTCTGCTTTGCCTGCCCGGATACTAAAAATACTGAGGAAAAAGCATGTTAGAAACCTCTGTTGACCCTTCAGGAGAAGGGTGCCGAACGTGTCGATAATGCCGCAGACCGGATCCATAAACATCGAGCGATGGCGGGGCAGGTGCATATCCTGAGTCGAAATCCAGGAACAGGTTTTCGGGATTGACATTCGGCCTCCTCAATGAAGGACGCTGCCCAAAACAATCATCAAACACACACATGAACAACAAGAGGGTTTATCCCAAGTCTCGCCCCTATAGAATGAAAGTTTTATCCTTATCAGGAGACCTTGCCCGGGTTATGTTTAGTAATCGCATCAGTAAAAGATTGTAACTAAGGATACAAGGAATTGAAAATCAAATTATTATACAGATCAAGACCTCAAACATGAGCTCATTGCAGAAAGTCACTGAAAATTAACAATGCTGGAAAACATTCTAAAATTAACCAAAACTACCCAACAATAAGCAAGCACTAAAGTCACGGGCAAATCAGTCATCCATAAGCTGAACAGTTACCTCCCTGTGACCAATCCTAGTTGCACCTCCATCAATCCTAACCCTTCCGGAGCCCCCGCCGCCGTTCCTCCGGCCGCCACCGCCAGGCACCACGAAATCCACATCCCCAGCAACCTCAACCCCCATACCGCACCAAGCAGCATCCTCGACGACTCCGCAGGCCTGCACAGACCCGCACCCCGCGATCAACTCCACACCTTCGTCCCCGCCGCTGCCCCTCCTCATGAACCCTCCCTTCTTCTTCCGACCCTTAACAACAACAGCCCTCCCCTTCTTCCTCCCACCCACCATCTCCACCCTATCTTTATCCTTCTTTCTATCCCACTCCGCAGATGCCCTTATAGCCTCTGGCACGGAGACCTGCCTCGCTGCGGTCGAGGCCGCGCACCCCAGCCCCCTGAACTTGGACGGCAGGAAGGGATTCATCGTGGGTCCCCTCCTGGGGGTATTCCCAGGAGGAGAGTCGTTCAGGAGGGCGGAAACCGTAGGATTTGTCGGATCTGAGGCCAGGGAAGTACCGTGCCTGTACCTTCTAGATGACGACGACGACGACGGTGGTGGTGGGGGCAGTGGGTCTTCCATCACAGGCATCTTCTACTTCGTACCTCGAAACGAATTGGGCAAGGGGGAATTGAGGTAAAGTTTCGAACATTACCAAAAATTGATGCTATGACTATGAACAGTTGGATTAGATTGTCCCCTTCTTCAGTTGGGTTTGTGGGGAAAATGAAAATTATGGGATTGCTACTGTTAACCGGGGTTCGTGGGCGAGTTTAAGACGGAACTGGGAGGCCAGTTGATCGAACTGAACATCGGTTTGTGTGGAGAGGAGTCGATGGGTCGGGAGAAGAAGAGGGATGGGTTTGGTGCAGAATAATACTACTCTACTCATCACAGGAAGACCAAACACTAATAATTCATAAATAATTTTTCAAAAAATAATCCAAGTAAACTCTCTCTTTTTTATTTTAATTATTATTTAAATTCTGTTTGAAGCGATGTTGCTGTCTGTGTTTGGTCACATTAGTCTATAAATTATTACCATAAAAAATAAAAATAAAACGAGCTATAAGCAAAAGGAGCACGTGGTGTGTTTTAAATGTAATTATTACATGTATTTCAAAATTAGTGGTCATTTAATTTTGCCTTGTGGACCATACAATTTATGTAATTGGTAATAGGTCTAGAAAAGACAATTGCTTTGAAGGGGCAGGCAATGTGGACCATATTTAATAGGGGGTGGTCAGCCTCAATCTGCCCCCCTCTTTCTTTTTTTAAAATTGAAAAAAATGAAAAGTTTGATTCTTTTTTACTTGTAAAAAAAAAGAAACCCCTCTCACATTATTCCCCTAATCAAGCAAAACTTTCCTCTCTTTTTGGGCAAGATTGGGATTAGTGCTCTGCTAATCCACGCTAACATTATAGAAAAGGAAGTGGGGACAAATTCGAAGCATCTTTTGGAATCTTTCAGGACTGGTCTGGAGCAGAGACATCTCAGAAATTCTGAGGTGCTTCCATTCCATCCCCCCATTTGCAAGGACAGAATTTCTCCCGCTCCGCTCACAGACACATCACCCCTCCTAACGTCGGCATTTTTAATGGGCCAATTCGGCCCAATTTGGCCCATTTTACAGCCCATGTTCGTCTTCGAGATAAACCCTATAGAGGAAAAGCAAACCCCTCCAAAAAAAAAAAAAAATTGGGACGATGAGCGGAAGTATCGTGAGAAGATTCTCCCGTTGTGTCTGCGATCGAATTCGGTCCTTCCGGTCTTTGTCGTCGGACCAGATCGGGTTTAGGCGGTACTCGGCTGGACCGAAGGATGATGACGGGGATGATGATGAGGAGGTGACCGAGGAAGGTGTGGTCGGTTGTAGGATTCTGCAATTTTTTTTTTTTTTATGTTGATTTGGGAGTGGAGCGTGCCTATCTGTTGGTTGTGTGATACAGAGCTGAAGAGGAGGATCCAGAGGTTCTATGACGGCGACGGAGAAGCTCTTCCCTTGATATTCGAGGCGATTTTGAAGCGGAAGCTCGCCGGGAAGAATGATGAGGGGCTGATCGATCAGCTCCCTATTGGCGGACGGCCCGATTTGACTGACAGTAGTGGGGAGAGCGAATGAGGGATTCTTAATGTCGACGGTCTCCGAGTTAGATGTTGTGCGCATGCTCGGATCCGCGCAGCAAGGAGTATTACCTCACCAGTGCTCGGTTTTCTCAGAGGTTAACAATATAAAGAACTGTATTTAGCAGCAAGTCGATGTCAATGTAACCCGGAGTACTTATTTTGCCTACGGTTGTGCTGCTTGAGTGCTGCGATTCTTATCTGGGTATTGTTCGTTATACAGGTTCTTCAGTTAAGCAAGGTATTGTGCTTGAATGACCCTAACTACTAAAGTAGGTTAGGTTTCTGTATTTCTCTGCTTTTTTTTCATCAAGAATCTGATTCTCCAGTTGGAAAGCAACAACAGGGACTTTCCTGTGCGTTTAACGAGCTCTGGTTATGCCGAGGCATCTCGCATCTACTCTGGCACAAAGGGAGTGAGAGAGAATCAATGGCAAGAATCTTATCTGGGTTGGAAAAGATCTACTCTGGCACAAAGGGAGTGAGAGAGAATCAAAGGCAAGAATCTTATCTGGGTTGGAAAAGATAGAGGAAGGAAAGGAAAAGCTAATGAGGTTTTCTGACCAAGAACATAATAGTAAGACAAGAAGGCGGGCATGGGGGCCGAGGTTTCCCCTTCTCGGTCATTTTCCCCATCGAAATCCTCAAAATGCTGTAACAGTGTGATCGAGTCGCTGTGTGCCTGTTGCTGCTGCTTGTGCATTGGGTGCCCGGTGGCCATTGTCAAGTGCATTGTAAAACCGCCTTTCAAGATCATTCGGTACGTGGTGACCATGGTGGCCGATCGAACTTGTTGCTGCACATCGAAGAAGGTTTATGCTGCTTACTCTTCATTTTCTGATATCGATGATGATGCTGATGTTGGAAAAAGACGGAGGTGACCGCGAGCTTGATAATTTTATTAGAGTACACATCCTTTGTTTTTTGGTTTGGCGACGCTCAAGCTTCTGCCTAGCAGTTTTCCATGATTGTCTCTTCTTATTGCTATTCAACCACTCTGAAATCATCTTATTTTCCGCGAGCTTCCGCTGTGTATCTGCGGAACTTACACTACGGAGACAGGTTATAAAAATTAAGAAGAGCTGTTGCGCTCTAAGATCATCCAGTAACATTGCGATCTACGTGGCTACCTCTTGCCAATCTGCCTCAAGGCTCATCGTTGAGCCAACGGTTTCTCAAACTACGACACTAAGCCACCCGTCAGGCGCCGCAGGCCGCTCCACATGCGGCAGCACATCCTGCACCGTAGTAGCTGGAGTCGTCGACTGAACCCTTGCATTTGGACGACGCGGCTGGCGGAGAAGCCCCGCCCGCGCAGGAGAATAAGACTGCCAAGAGCAAAGAAACAGTGAGGAGGAGAGCAACACCGATGAACGCTACCGAAGCGCTGTCGGAGCCGCCATTGCCAAAGCTATTCAAACTCTGGGATCCTCCCTTCAACTCCATCCCCACCATAAGACACACTTCCAAGACTTTAAAAAGAAGCTGCTGGCCTGGGTGCGACTCTTACTAATTTTCCCACTTTAGGGTTGCAAAGGGCCAAGAAGAGAAGAAGTGGGGATATTGCCTCCATCAAATACCAAAGGGACATTTTTGAGGTATAACCCATTTTAACCTTTCCCTTTGGGGATGATTTTTTACCTGTTCACAGATTCTTTCATCATCATTTTCTAGGGAGGTCACTAAATGTTCAATTTATTAAGCCATAAATACTAAAATCAAGGTCAAATAGAACTCAACCACAGCATCTGATGTTTAACAAGGATGGATCACCACAAAACACACCAATGTAATAATGATGAATCTGACAGACACCTCAACCAAGCCATTCTTTTTTCCTAGCTCTCTGGCCACAAAAGTCATTCATGCTAAAAAATATTTGTGGAATGTTTTGATCAGGGGAAGGTATTAACCAGTTCAGACTCCAACCCAATGACACCACCCCCCCACCAACTAAATAATTAGTGTTTTTATTTTATTACTGCCCCCCATTCGTTACATGATGAGGTTTTAGTGGAATCCTTTGCGGAAAATCAGAGACATAATTTTTTTTTTCTTCAAAAAAGACAGTCTGCACTAGAAATGTTCTTGGAGAAATGTTCTTGCTCGTTCTGGGCCAGGATATCCGGCCCATTGAGAAAAAGCCCGTGGGATAGCCCAATGATAAACAAGAAAACGACAAAAACGAAGGGGAACACAGTCAGCTCCGCCGTCCTGCTTCGAACTTCCCCAATGGGATAAACAAAGACAATGAACATTAAACAAAACGAAAAGCCGCCCCACTCCCAGTCCGACCGAACTGAACTCAACTCTCGACTGTTTGTCGGCTCTCTTTGTTGTTTCTCTTTCCTACGCATCCCCCCCTCCCTTAAACAATTCCCCTCCCCCGGTTTTGTTCCGATCCCCGATCAATGCCGAGATCTGCCCAACCACAATGTCTTCGTCCCTTCTTCCTACGCTTACCCTCTCCTCCTCCCCCCGCCGCCTCTCCGTTCCCCGTCCCTCCGCCAGCCCTAACGGCAGTAACTACCCCATCAACGGCCACCTGAAGTTCCCAACCCTCCTGGATACTTTCCTCGTCCATATCCATAAGGCCGAGACTCGGCCTCTCGACGTCCCCCTCATATCCCCCTTCACGATCGCCAACTCCAGGCTCGATGGCGTCTCGAATGTCGCCATCAGGGTCGAGCTTCGGAATGGCTGCGTAGGCTGGGGCGAGGCCCCTGTCCTCCCTGGGGTTACTGTGGAGGATCAGGATGGAGCGTTGGCGAAGGGGAAAGAGGCCTGCGAGGTTGTCATGGGGTGTGCCACGGATAATAAGGGGGGGATGACTTTGGGGATGGTTCTCGAAGAGGTCGGGAGGGTCCTCCCCGGGCACCGTTTCGCTTCCGTGAGTTCGTCGTCTTTGGTTTCGGATCGAATACGATTTACTAGGGCTTCGTGTTCTGTTCGGGGCGATGGATGCGAGGATGAGTGGACAGTTAGCGTTTCTTATGATGGTTGTCCGGCTTTTGTGTGGAGCTGCTGCAGTGTGTGTCGTGGCGAATTGTCGATTTTTTTCCGATACTTCACTTGCTGGCTATACGAAAGATTGCTATTGTTGCCTCCTTTAATGCATCTGTTTTTACTAAATCGAAGGTCCGGGCCGGATTTGAGATGGCACTAATAGATGCGGCTGCGAACAGCATCAGAGCGCCGCTGTACGAGCTATTTGGTGGAGTTTTGAACGCTATAACCACAGACATAACAGTTCTGTTTCCTCTTTTTGCTGTCGTAACATGGCTTTAGAGAATGTGCGAGTTCACGTGGTGATGTCTATGTTATTATTGAATCGCAGATTCCGATCGTTTCACCTGCCGAAGCTGCTGAATTGGCTTCTAAGTATCGAAAGCAGCAGTTCAAGACACTGAAGCTTAAGGTTGGGAAGAACCTGCACACGGATATCGAGGTTCTTCAAGCGATACGGGCAGTGCATCCTGATTTTTCTTTCATATTGGATGCTAACGAGGGCTACAAATCTTCCGAGGCCATCGAAGTGCTCGATAAACTGAATGGTAATGGAACACGGATTCTGCAATACTAGTGGGCTGCATTTATAGCCATGTCATGATGGGATACGTTATTTATATCTGTTTCAGCCATGGGGGTTACTCCTATTCTGTTTGAGCAACCGGTCCATCGAGACGACTGGGAAGGTCTTGGGCACGTCGCCAGGATGGCGAGAGACAAATATGGGGTATCTGTAGCTGCAGATGAGAGCTGCCGAGGAGTAGACGACGTGGAGAGAATCATAGAAGGAAGTCTGGCAAATGTTATCAATATAAAGCTCGCTAAATTGGGTGTCATGGGGGCTCTCAAAATCATAGAGCGTGTCAGGGCATCTAATTTAGATCTCATGATCGGTGGTATGGTCGAGACCAGGCTAGCCATGGGTTTCGCTGGCCACCTTGCTGCCGGCTTCGGTTGCTTCAAGTTAGTATCTTCTAATGAATGCATACAGAACTTCATAACACACAACATGAATCGATGAGTACAAATACTGCAATTGCATTTGCAGATTCATTGACCTCGACACCCCATTACTTCTGGCTGAAGATCCAGTGTACGGCGGTTACGAGGGTAATTGAGCTCGTTTCTGATTCATGATCTTTGAATAATATTAATTGTAGCATCTGATTACCAACTACTGTTCTTAATTACCAGTGTCAGGTGCTAATTACAAGTTCACAAATGCTAGAGGACATGGCGGATTCCTCCATTGGGATTGGTAACCTTTCTAGTTTTCTGTCCAATTTTCTTTCCTCGATGGCCGATTGGTCTTCATCATTGCATTGCACCAATGTATGCAGAGTCACCAGTCCAACTTCAAGATAGCGATACCCGGCATTCATACAAGGAGTTAAACTGCACGCTGATATTGGGTTCTTCTGATGAACAAAGCGACAGGGGATTCTTCCCTGATGAGGAACAATATGGCGTCTTCAACTTGTTCATCATCTCATCGTTGTTATCTGAATGGTTCTCTCTGGCACCAGATCCCATTTGAGATTTCCCTGTTTATCTGAATGTTTGTGTGAGCATTCTTCTGTCGACTCTTGCCATTTACGAATTCATCAGCAACATGTTGAGATTTGCCGCCGTTTTCCTACTTTAGAATCTGAAGTTCCTGTATCAAGAGATGTCCAATGGGTTCTGGTTATTGTTTGCTGTTACTCGCCGACAGCAGTAGTCAGGGTTAGGAGGACGGGCATTTAGCCACCGCGACATCAAAACGTAAGTCGTTTCAAACAAAGCTTATTGACGTCGAGTCATCCGCATTCAAACTGTAACTGGAGTGGCCGCGGATGGGGTTTGGTCTTGCCCATGGAAATACAGATAGTAGAGCTTCATCAACGCATGACTCCATCATCATCGATTCACCCACATCTCATCAATCATCAGTGAATGTTATATGGATGAGTGGTTACTGCAATGATTATGTCAAATGCAGATCAACATGCTTTTGCTAATGATTAATAGGCATGTTGAGATAAAAAGAGCTGCAAATTAAAGTGTTCTCAATCACCGAAAGCATAAATAGTGATTTGCCTCCACTCATTTTTTTGCTTTCTTTTGATTTTAAGATCTGTTGTTCATATAAATTGAGCTGCAACCAGAAACCCAAAATCATCCCATCAAGATGAAGGCAAACCATGGTTTCGTCTGCGTGATCGCGGTGACGCTCCTTATCCTGGGAGGACCGAGGGTCGTCTCGGCCCAGACATGCAACCCGCTGCAGCTCAGCTCTTGCGCAAGTGCGATCATGTCGTCCACCCCGCCGTCCACCCTTTGCTGCAGCAAGATCAAGGAGCAGGAGCCGTGCCTTTGCCAGTACATGAAGAACCCAAGCCTCAAGAGATTCATCAGTTCTCCCAATGCCAAGAAGGTTGCCACCATTTGCGGAACTCCCTTCCCTAGTTGCTAGTGATAATCTCTGGCTTTAATGTACGTTGTCGCTCGTCGCACCCGTTAATGTATTCGTCACACGGTCTTTCTGGCGGTACTCCTAGATGTCGTGGGGGTACTCTGTTGTTTGTCGGCTGTATTAGTGTTTTAAGTTTCAATTCTTCAATCTGTTGCTGTCTGTGACAACAGCAAAATCTAGCATGAGCTTCAAAACCCAGAAACAGAACCGCGAGGAACGCGGATAGTTCAACGGTCATCATCGTCCGCCATATTTGAAAAAGCGGAGAGTCGAGTAAGACGAAGACGACTGTGGTGTCACTGTTAGTCAATCAGAGAATCACTCCAAGTCGTTCTCTGAGTTTGCTAAATTTGGACGTACAGACTTCTCTTTCCATTTCCCCTGCAGCCTCCTCTGTTGCTTGTGGTCCATCCCTGATTCTACGCCCAATGGATCTTCTTTTCCTTCTTCATCTTCCCCTGTTCTGCACGATCTATATCATCGGCCTCACCACCCTGCTGCGTCGAGTCCTGTCAAAAAATGCGCAGTATGAGGCGTGCCCCCCTTGGCAATGCCCCTCCAGCACCGTCCAGTTCTCTTAACCTTTCTGGATCTCCAGCCAACAACCTTCCTACTATGGCTATCCCGGCTTTGAAATCACTCGCAAGGGTGATCGTCCGATCCTCTCTATCGCCGGTAAAACTTTTGTGGTCAATAGTGTATTTATCATACCCGAACAACTCCCTCTTACTCGTTGACGAGATGGCTTATGAGGAATCATGTGGCCTGCCTCTTTCGAATGTGAGCCTGGACGGAAATCCGTTCAGTTTCGCAGCCAAGAAGAACAACAACCTGTACTGTGGCGATTCCAGCTTTGAGATCTCTTGCAAGGGGGACTGACCGTTCCTCTCTATCTCCGGTTAAAACTTTCATAGCCAAGAGTGTACGCTACACGAACAACTCCCTCGTACTCGTCAACGACATTGCTTTGGAGGAACCCTGCCGCATGCCTCTTTCGCATTCCGATGCTCAACTTTTGTGTGATCATCAATAAATTGCAGAACGTCTTCCTGGCTGTCTATATCAATCGGAAACGTTTCCATTGCCGAAAAAACCCGTGACCTTGCAGTAATCCAAAATGCGCAACACGTCATAGGCATTCGGACGCGATCAGGGGACTTGTCTGCAGCACGCAAACTTCAGAATCATATGCTTCACCTCAAGCCTCGAACAGAATTACGAGGAAAGGCGAAGGGGCTGTCCATTGTCTCATGGTTTTGGTCGTGACGTTTGAAAGGGGAAAGAATGTTTAACTTGGACAAAAGCGAGCCAAGGAAGGGTGTAATACCCAAATTTTACGAAATCTTCGTAAACAAATAAAATTTTAGGAGGAAAAAAATTTTCAAAATAGGATTCAAATCTTTGATAGCATGAACAAGATCCCATAAAATCTAAAAAAATTTTAAAAAAATCACACAAAACCAGGGAGAGAGACAGTCCTTTTCATCCCCTCGAGGGAAACTAGTCTGTCGTTGTGCGTACAGTTTACGACTAGCCTGCATACTTACACGTGTATTTTAACCGTTGAAGCTGGATTTTCTACTCGTCGCAATTCGATTCTCGATGAGATTGCAATTAATCTTACCGTATGTGTCTACTTAATGAATGATTGAATTTTCATTCTTTTGATAGCATAATTACTTATTTTCATTTATTTTGCATGAAAAATCGATTCGAAATGACGAATTCTGGAGGCCGGAGTTGGAGGAGCACAAGACAGGATGCGGGGGAAGGCTACTGATAATTTTCAGCTAACGAGGTGCTATCACGGCAGCCTCAAATACGCACGATCACCATCCTGCTTTATGTTTTATGCCGTGTGTGATATTTTTAATCGAACACGAGTTCGGGCTTAAAAAGCCTAAATCGGGTCCAACGCCCGTAAACAGAGACACTTTTGTTTCGGCGGCGACTCCGTGATAGTTTATCTAGGTCAAACAATCGAGAACCCGAGTAAGCTCGATTAGAAATTGAGGGAGGATCGCGCCTTGACGTTCGAATCTTGACCTTGACCGAACATCGAAAGAGCGGGCCTAAAATCCTCGTATCGTCCGAACCATCGTCGCGTGTCGTGAGATAAGGAAAGGGCGCGTGTAAAGGTGGGAAGTCATCCGTGTTGGATACGTTGATCATATTCTTCACAAAGACTTTTTAGTTGATCATATTCTTCACAAAGACTTTTTAGTCTGCGTGGAAATGCCATTTTGTATGTACTCCTTTAGTCAAGCTGAGAATCAGTCCAAGTCTCCTCCGTTATTATTTTTATTTTGGACAGAAGAAGAAAAGTCTATCACTCATTCTCTTTGTTCATATATCTAATGATAAGTATCTCATTCCAACACTTCCCCTTTTTCTTATTCAGAAAATCCCCAATTTCTGATAATGTATCTCGATGGCATCAAGCCCCATATCCACATGCCTCCTTCCTTTCTCATTTCGGTGCTCATCGTCGCCTTCCTCTGGCCTATCCTGCTCCCAGCAGGTGTTCGCGGCAGCGACCAGTACGAAGGGTGCAGGGATAGTTTCGACTGCGGAAACAGAACTGGGATCGGATATCCCTTCTGGCTTTCTGGCTGGCCGAAGTATTGCGGCCATCCCTCGTTCGCTCTTAAGTGTGATGAAGGGAATCTCACGCTGAGTTACGGTAGCTTGAGTTACAGGGTGAATGACATCGATGCATCCGCCCAAATCCTGAAGGTTTCACGGACCGACCTGTTCAGTTCCATTTGCGCACCTGAGGATAGAAGAAACACCAGTTTCAATTTCAACACAAGTGTTTTCGAGTACACCCCCTCTGATAGCTTTGTCACCGTGCTCTACGGCTGCTACCCACCAAACCATAATGCACAAGGAGGAACGACGGCTGGTTGGCTGCCCTTTAAATGCCCAGAGATTGACAACAATTTCGTGGCCATTTCTCAACACCCCCTTGATCAAGCACTAACTGGAAGATGCGAGTCCGTTATCCAAGTCCCAGTCATGAACATCAGCAAGATCTTGAAGTGGGATTTCTTGGATTATGCCATGGCGGAAGTTTTCGGGAACGGATTCGAGCTTTACTGGATTGACGAGAACAAAGGGAAGTGCGAGGCATGCCGGAATTCAAATGGGACATGCATATACGATCTTGAGCTAGAGGAATTCAAGTGTCATTGCCACGACGGAACTGTCTCGAAGAACACCTGCAGATCAAGTAATTTCCTAACCTTCTGTCAACTGTGCATTTTTTTCTCCTCCTTTATCAGTAACATATGAACCTTAAATCCTAAATCCTAATACATCATCCCGACTTCATCCGACTGACTGAGTCTTTTACATTAATTAAATTTCTCTTACATAAATCCTAAGATGAAAAAGTACTTTTGTTCTGGGTCTTCTTCCAAAAACTTATGGTCTTCCATGAGAAAGTCCAATCAATCATGTATTGTTGAAGTTCCCTAAACTTCCACGCACCCAAACTAAGTCTTAGAATTTCCCTGGCAGTCAGAATTCAAACGTTTAGGCAGAACTGTAATCACTGCGGTGGCCTGCCTTCACATCATGTCTTTTTTTTAGGAAAAAGAGAAATCGCCACGAAACTTCATTACATACCAATCTCTGTCTCTCTCGTTTTACCTTTTTCAATTAACAACCCAATGAATCTTCATCATCATCATCTTCTTCTTCTTCTTCTTCTTCTTCTTCATCTTCTTCTCCTGTTGTGGCGAGCCCGCCTTGAAGATTTCTTGCTAGGATAACCGTCCTATCCTCCTGATATCAGCCAAAAACTTCATGGCCAATAATGTATTTTACTAGGAATCCTGTGTCCTGCCTCTTTCGAACTGGAGCCCGGACCGTGTCCCCCCCGAGTTACGACCTGTACATCTTCCATGACGCCACCGGGGCTGAACCTTCCCACGTGTTACATATCCTTCCCTCGACTCATATGCCTTCTTCTATGATGAACTGGTCAATCACATGGACAATGTGGGAGTGCCAATCGGTCATCTTTGCACCAGCATGAACTTCAAAACCCAGAAACGGAACCGCGAGTAACGCGGATAGTTCAATGGTCATCATCGTCCTGTTCGCGTATAAAACGGTTCTCGTCGGAAATATTTGGCAATTGGACTACCAGGGAAATGTATGTGGTCGCCAGAAATATGAATTTCAATGATAAAAGATACGGCTGTTACAAATTCAAAGACTTACAAAAGTAAATGAACGCTTACAGCCATAAAAAATGAAGGAAAATTGTGGTACGGATGATGGAGGCGCTGTAGACTCGCTGCTGACGTCGTAGACTCGCTGCTGACGTCGTAGACTCGCTGCTCACGTCGTATACTCGCTACAGTGTGCTGCGCTGTAGACTTATGTGGCGGCAGTAGTGCTGGCGGAGGTTTGTTGCCCCGGTTACGGTTGCTCGCCGGAACGGTGGAAGTACTGACGGATGTTTGTTGCCCCGGTTACGGTTGCTCGCCGGGACGGTGGAAGTGCTGGCGAAAGGTGATCCCCAAAGCTACGGTTGGTCACTCTGGTATTAAAGGTAGTGACCAAATAACCCAAGCCGAAGTATCTACTAAAGTCTAAGGGTGACGAGCAATGCAAATCTGTGTTTGGCTTATTGATCGTAATTTTCCTAAGGAGAATCTGCTCCCTTTTTATATTGAGACTCGTGGTGTTCGGGATGCTTAGCACGTTTGACACGTTCTTAGGCTATTTTGAGGGTCGTGGCCCTCTCAATCAACTCCCTAAAATCTTGATAACAATCTGATCGTGGCTTTTATCCAACTTAACCACTTCTCTTTCTTATATTAAATTAATTAAATCAAATCCCCAGATTTTCTCCATATGAAGATCTTTCCAAATGGGAACGTGGTCCCATAATCTTCTTCCGAAAAATCTTAGAGGCAAGATCTTTTCTGATCCTCATAGACTTAGACCCTGTAGACTTGATCCCGACAGTCCTTTGTAGACTTAGTACTTCCTTGGCGAGTTCACACAAAAGTGGGCTTGGACTTATAATTTCTTATAATTAAGCCCAAGATTTTTGCCATGTCAACATCAGCCCCCCTCTTAGGGTGAGACGATCTTAGCTGAAAGTCTAACCCAGCATTGTGAAGTGGTTTGGATTACAAATAAAGAATCTTAAAACGAAAGGAACTTTGGGGATTTAAAACCTAACGCCAAATTGCGTGATCCCATGGTATTTGCCAAACTCTATAACCCCGTGTAGGTTGGATGACTATGTCCACGTACTTATTTTGTTGTGCAAGACATTGTCTTAAATCGTGTTGCAAACCGCCCGGATCGAAGGGCAAGTGGCACCATGATAACGGGTTTGCCACTATTGTTTCTCTAGGTGCCCACAGTTCATGCTCGGGAAGTTCAAGGTTCTCTACGAAGTTAATCTTTGGTTGGAAAGTATGAAAAGTATGAATTGTAATTTCCTTTTTTAATGGTTGGACGCCAATTGCACGCACATAATTTGGCACAATTTGTTCTACCACTTGTACCCCAACATCTTTAAGGGTTGGCGGACCAAACTGCTTAACTTTATCAACCTTTGGCGACGGGTTTATTCTGACATCTACATCAATAGGAGATGTTGTTATGGGCACGTACTCCTCCGTGGGTGTTTTTGGTACGAATGAATAATTTGTTACGGGAGGTTCGGGAGTGGGGATATAACCCTCGATGGAAGGTTCCGTTTGAAAACTCTCTCTTCGTCGATATAAATGAGCATTGTTCGCATACTCATTTATTTTGAAGCCCCCATAAGTAAAGTTTTCGAAAACTTGTGCCGGGACGAAAGAGCTGGGCTGCCTGGCTCTATTGGCTTTATGAGTATACTCGTCCCAATCTACATCATCGTTGTCGTAGACATGGTCTGGACTGATCATTTTCGTAGACTTGTCACGAGTCCTTTCCCAGTTTTTTGGCTTTGCAGCGGCGCTTGGCCGGTTTAAGGCACTGATTTGCTCCAGTATCTGAATTATATTGTCTTGTAGCGTAGTGAAACACCTGTCCATCAAGTTTTTCGTATCATTAAATTCTTTATAGAACTCAAGCCTAGTGGGTTGAGTATGTGCCCCGAAAGAATGTTGAGTTGCAGCCACTTGGCTTCCTAGAGCCGTGGTCTCTTTCTTTGCGTATCCTGCTATATTCTGACCATCTCCATCTAATGGTGGTGGAGGGTCGCGATTAACCCAACTCCTGGTATTCTTTGCCATGTGAGTATTAACTGGGCTCCCACTGTGATCGCCAAAGATGTGTTCGCGTAGAAAACGGATCACGTCGGAAATATTTGGCAATTAGACTCACAGGGAAATGTATGTGGTCGCCAGAAAGATGAATTTTAATGATAAAAGATACGGTTGTTACAAATTCAAAGACTTACAAAAGTAAACGAACGCTTACAGCCATAAAAAATGAAGGAAAATGGTGGTACGGATGATGGAGGCGCTGTAGACTCGCTGCTGACGTCGTAGACTCGCTACGGTGCGCTGCGCTGTAGACTTGTGTGACGGTAGTGGTGCTGGCGGAGGGTTGTTGCCCCGGTTACGGTTGCTCGCCGGGACGGTGGAAGTGTTGGTGGAGGGTTGTTGTCCCGGTTACGGGTGCTCGCCGGGACGGTGGAAGTGCTGGCGGAAGGAGATCACCAAAGCTACGGTTGCTCACTCTAGTGTTGAAGGTAGTGACCAAATAACCCAGGCCGAGGTATCTACTAAAGTCTAAGGGTGACGAGCAATGCAAATCTGTGTTTGGCTGATTGATCGTAATTTTCCTAAGGAGAATCTGCTCCCTTTTTATACTGAGACTCGTGGTGTTCAGGATGCTTAGCACGTCTGACACGTTCTTAGGATATTTCGAAGGTCGTGGCCCTCTCAATCAACTCCCTAAAATCTTGGTAACAATCTGATCGTGGCTTTTATCCAACTTAACCACTTCTCTTTCTTATATTAAATTAATTAAATCAAATCCCCAGATTTTCTCAATATGAAGATCTTTCCAAATGGGAATGTGGTCCCATAATCTTCTTCCCAAAAATCTCAAATTTGTGTTTGGCTGATTGATCGTAATTTTCCTAAGGAGAATCTGCTCCCTTTTTATACTGAGACTCGTGGTGTTCAGGATGCTTAGCACGTCTGACACGTTCTTAGGATATTTTGAAGGTCGTGACCCTCTCAAATAACTCCCTAAAATCTTAGTAATAATCTGATCGTGGCTTTTATCCAACTTAATCACTTCTCTTTCTTATATTAAATTAATTAAATCAAATCCCCAGATTTTCTCCATATGAAGATCTTTTCAAATGGGAACGTGGTCCCATAATCTTCTTCCAAAAAATCTCAGAGGCAATATCTTTTCTGATCCTCGTAGACTTGACCCCCCATGTAGACTTGATCCCGACAGTCCTTTGTAGACTTAGTGCTTCCCTGGCGGTTTCACACAAAAGTGGACTTGGACTTATGATTTCTTATAATTAAGCCCAAGATTTTTACCATGTCAACACGTCCGCCGTATTTGAAAAAGCGGAGAGTCGAGTAAGACGAAGACGACTGTGGTGTCACTGTTAGTCAATCAGAGAATCACTCCAAGTCGTTCTCTGTGTTTGCTAAATTTGGACGTACAGACTTCTCACTCCAATGAATCATCATCATCATCTTCTTCTTCTTCCCATGTTCTGTCTCAGCTTTGCTACACCTCACATGGTTCTGTCCGATGATTACCGTTACGAGGCCTGTGCCCCTCGAACCTGCGGTGATGTCCAGTTCTCCAACCCCTTCAACTGCTCGACGTCGTCAGGGCTGAACCTTCTTCCCCCCATCACATGTGGTACGATCCTTCCCACCACTCATTTGCCTTCTTCTATGGTGAACTGGTCAATAGCACGGACCTTGTGGGGAATTACAACTGCCGTTCGGTCATCCGTGCACCAGTGGATATCAGTGGAAGCGAATCAGATGTTTTGAGTATGGCATTTATCGACATTGTGAAGATGGGTTTCCTCTCAAACTGGATAGCAAATAGTTGCAGCGAGTGCTGGAACAGTGGCGGTCGGTGCGGGTACAACAATAATGTGTCCGTTTATTTTTTCCCTGACGGGAAGCAAACGAAAGCCTGCAGAAACGGTATGATGCGCTTGAGCTTGCTGATAATGCTGTTCAGTTGAAATTCGATTTCGGCCGAGCACTTTGTTTTCTCCTTGCTTGGACGAAACTTGTCCGTGGATTCCAATAACTTTTCATACAATTTCAAAATTCTATTACCCTTGATTTCTTACTTTTCTCCAAGGAAACCTTCACATTGTTAGGCTTAACTCCTTGATAACTATACCATCTAAATTACACAGTGATGTTACATCTTGCTTTTATATGATAAGTTGAGGGATCCAAAAAGCTGATCAATGCGAAGTTTTCGTGGTTGCAGAATCCAAAAGGTGGCACGTCCGTTTGATTATCATCTTCCCCATTGCCGGGTCATTCATCATACTGGCCATCTTTGGCTTCTGCATTTGGGTGAAGCGGAAGTCAAAATCAAACGAAGGTGTGATTTCAGGCAATGTAATTCTTCCATTTGAAACAGTTGTCGAGATCTCTCATCCATGTTTGTAAGTATTCTCCACTCTGCAGACGGTAAAAATGGGGGAGAGGTCCAGTTGCTTTCCCTTGAAAATGGTCATGGAGGTCCAGTTGCGAACAATGGGTTCCTGGTCGAAAAAACCGTGAATCCTCAGGACTTACTGCTGATGCGGCTGAACGTCGTATGCATGGCTACCGGCAACTTCTCTGATGAAAATAAACTTGGGAGAGGAGGGTTCGGCACTGTCTACAAAGTAAGTATGCGTAACGCAACAGTAATGATGAAGAAGGTGATTCGTCTAAGGATTGGTACATGTTGTATGTGCAGGGTGTATTGCCGGATGGAAGAGAAATAGCAGTGAAGAGGTTGTCGAGAAATTCCGGTCAAGGGATCATCGAATTGAAGAATGAGGTGACTTTGATCGCGAGGCTTCAACATCAAAATATAGTGAGGCTGCTAGGTTGCTCCTTGGAAGAACACGAGAAGTTGTTGATATATGAGTACATGCCCAACAAAAGCCTCGACTTCTTCCTCTTCGGTATATAGGAAGCTCCCACTTTCTTAGTACGTGTTCAATGAACGTTGCATGTTGCTTCACTGAGTCCATTTGCAGATCCGAGAATGAGCAGAGTGCTCTGCTGGAAGAGACGTGTATGCATCATCAATGGAATCGCTAGAGGCCTCTTATATCTTCATGAAGATTCCCGCCTACGAATTATACACAGAGATCTTAAGGCAAGCAATGTATTGCTAGATCAGGAGATGAATGCGAAGATATCAGACTTTGGAATGGCGAGGATTTTCAGCATCCATCAAGATGAGGCCAGCACTAATCGAATCATCGGAACTTAGTACTTGTCATATCTTTATCCCAACAATCAATTTACAAATCTTCAAGCTTATCCTATGTGTAATTACATCTTCTTTGGTGAATGGTTTTCAGCGGATACATGGCGCCAGAGTATGCTGTGGGAGGACACTTCTCGGTGAAATCGGATGTGTATAGCTTCGGCGTCCTCTTGCTGGAGATAGTAAGCGGGAGGAAAAACAACAGCTTTGACTACCATGAACCCGGCAAAAGAAGCCTTCTCGATTTCGTAAGTTTCCCAGTTTACATGTTCATCCATAAATTTGCAATCAAAGAATGCAAAAACAACTGACGGATCTCACCGTTATTTCGCTTTAAACCATTTACCAGACATGGAAACTGTGGAATGATGGCCAAGCATTGGACCTCATTGACCATTCTATAAGAGAGTCCCGCGATGATGTTCGAGTGCTCAAGTGTATCCACATCGGGTTGTTGTGCGTCCAGGAAGATCCAGCCAATCGCCCAACGATGTCTCTAATTATTCATATGCTTAGGGATGAAACAACTGTACTCCCAAGGCCTTTGCGTCCTGCATTCTCGATCGGCAGGCCTCATGAGACTGAATTAGCGAGGGAGCACCCGCAGAAAGATCCTTCCACTGTCAATGGCTTAAGCCTTTCTTGGATTTCACAACGGTGATCTCACTTCTCCAACAAGGAACGACAATTCTCGACTTTTATCTAAGACTGTGTGTATCAATTAGAGATGCTTCCATTTTTCTATCATCTCAAAGAGCAAGCAAAACAGTTCTTCTCTAGTAAAGCACCCGGAGCCTTAAAAGCGAGCAAGGAAAAGGAATCTAGCAGAGGGTCGAAATTGCCGCATAGAGTACGACGTTGCTGTGATTCGAAATATGCAACGTGTTATTGGCTTTAGACGTTATTAGGGAACTTGTCTACAACAAACGAACTTTCGAAACACATACCTTCTTCTCGTGCCTCCAACAGAAACACGAGGAAACACGACGGAATGGGCAGAATGGACATGAACACGGATTCGACTGCTGATTGTCCCACAATTCTGGTCTTGATGTGTGAAAACAGCAAGCCTGTTAACTTGCACAAGAAGGGAAGTAAGGAAGGGGAAATAGTCGACCGTGCAGGATGCGTCGAGCATTTTCTTCAGAGAAGTCATATATTCTGCATGAAAGTTTCGATAACGATTCTCTTTGTAAGTCAAGCTGAGAATCAGTCCAAGTCTTCTCCAAGCCTTGAAATTTCCTCTCATCAACGATGTCTCTGTCTCCACCTGTACACATTTCACAGACCGACCTGTTAGGCCGGTGATGCCTCATAACTCACTCCTGATACGCTTGTATGTTTTTTCTGGTGGTGCTCCTAGATGTCGGGGGGCGTACTCGTTGTGTGTTGTTAGTGTTTAAGTTCCAATATGTTGCTGCCTGTGACAATGTAAAAATCTAGCATGAACTGCAAAACCTGGAAAGATAAGAGCGAGGAGCGCGGATGGTTCGACAACCTCGGTTGGCCACCATATTTGAAAAGAAGGCAAATTCAAGTAAGACGAAGGCGACTGTGGTGTTGGTGTCTCAGTAAGGCTGAGATTCAGTCCAAGTCGTTCTCCAAGTCTTGCTAAATTTGCACATACAGACTTCACTTTCCATGTCCCCTGCATCCTCCCGTGTTTACTTTTGCCCCACCCAGTCCTGTCTTACAATTCGCAGTACGAGGCGCGTGCCCCTCGACAATTGCCACCCAATCGCCATTCAGTTCTCCTACGGTTTCTGGATCTCCATCCAACAATCTTCCTACTGTGGCGATTCCAGCTTTGAGATCTCTTGCAAGGGGGACTGACCGTTCCTCTCTATCTCCGGTTAAAACTTTCATAGCCAAGAGTGTACGCCACACGAACAACTCCCTCGTACTTGTCAACGACATTGCTTTGGAGGAACCCTGCCGCATGCTTCTTTCGCATTCCGATGCTCAACTTTTGTGTGTTCATCAATAAATTGCAGAACGTCTTCCTGGCTGTCTATATCAATCGGAGACGTTTCCATTGCCGAAAAAACCCGCGACCTTGCAGTAATCCAAAATGCGCAACACGTCATAGGCATTCGGACGCGATCAGGGGACTTGTCTGCAGCACGCAAACTTCAGAATCATATGCTTCACGTCAGGCCTCGAACAGAATTACGAGGAAAGGCGAAGGGGCTGTCCATTGTCTCATGGTTTTGGTCGTGACGTTTGAAAGGGGAAAGAATGTTTAACTTGGACAAAAGCGAGGCAAGGATGGGTGTAATACCCAAATTTTGCAAAATCCTCAAAGGAAAAAAATTTTCAAAAAAAATTTTAAAAAATCAGTCAAATCTAATAAATAAATAAAGGGTTTCCTATAAATAACGTAGACCTGAACACACCAAGGAGAGAAATACGATCATTTTCATCCCCTCGAGGGAAACTAGTCTGTTTTGCGACTAGCCTGCATACTGCAGTCCCACTTCCGAACTTTGAAAGACTGACCATTGAAGCTGGTTTTTCTACTCGTTGTAATTCCATTCTCGATAAGATTGCAATTGATCTTACCGTATGATCGCCACCAAAATTAACGGGCATGTCTACCATTTGAATGTGTTCATTTAGACATATTTTGAGAATTTTTATCTTGTACATTTTCTATTTTTCTTTGAGCTCTTAATAATTCACAGGAAATATATTTGACAAACATTTACTTAATAAATGATTGAATTTTCATTCTTTTGATAGCATAACCACCTATTTTCGTTTATTTTGCATGAAAGATCGATTCGACATGACGAATTCTGGAGGCCGGGGTTGGAGGAGCACAAGACAGGACGCGGGGGAAGGCTACTGACAATTTTCAGCCGACGATGTGCTTTCCCGGCTGCCTCAAGTATTCATTGTCACCATCATGCTTTATGTTTTATGCCGCATGTGATATTTTTAATCGAACACGAGTTCGGGCCTAAAAAGCCTAAATCAGGTCCAACGTCCGTAAACAGAGACACCTACGTCACTGTTCGAATGTTAGAATGTAAAAGTTCGAACCAACGGTTTTTCCGACTTAAACTGTTTTATAAATAAGTCGGTGGCGACTCCGTAATTAGTTACCTAGGTCAAACAACCGAGAGCCCGAGTAGGCCCGATTACTTAACATCGCGTCTTGACGTTCGAGTCTCGACCTCGACCGGAGAAGCATCGAAAGAGCGGGCCTCGGATCGAACCACGTCGCGTGCCGCAAAGTCACGGAAGGGAGCGTGTAAAGGTGGGAAGTCATCCGTGTTGGATACGTTGATCATATTCTTCACAAAGACTTTTTAGTCTGCGTGGAAATGTCATTTTCTATGTACTCCTTTAAAGTCAAGCTGAGAATCAGTCCAAGTCTCCTCCGTCATTATTTTTATTTTGGACGGAAAAAGAAAAGTCTGATGATAAGTATCTCACTTCCCCTTTTTCTTATTCAGAAAATCCCCAATTTCTGAGAATGTATCTCGATGGCATCAAGCCCCATATCCACATGCCTCCTTCCTTTCTCATTTTGGTGCTCATCGTCGCCTTCCTCTGGCCGATCCTGCTCCCAGCAGGTGTTCGTGGCAGCGACCCGAACGAAGGGTGCGGGGATAGTTTCCACTGCGGAAACAGAATTGGGATCGGATATCCCTTCTGGCTTTCTGACTGGCCGGACCATTGCGGCCATCCCTCGTTCGCTCTTGAGTGTGATGGAGAGAATCTCACACTGAGTTACGGTAACTTGAGTTACAGGGTGAATGACATCAATGCATCCGCCCAAATCCTGAAGGTTTCAGGGACCGACCTGTTCAGTTCTCTTTGCGCACATGAGGATAGAAGAAACACCAGTTTCGACACAAGTGTTTTCGAGTACACCCCCTCTGATAGCTTTGTCACCGTGTTCTATGGCTGCGACCCGCCAAACCATAATGCACAAGGAGAAACGACGGCTGGTTGGCTGCACAACTTTACATGCACAGGGATTGACAACAATTTCGTGGCCATTTCTCAACACCCCCCTGATCAAGCACTAACTGGAAGATGCGAGTCCGTCATCCAAGTCCCAGTCGTGAACATCAGCAAGATCTTAAAGTGGGATTTCTTGGATGAAGCCATGGCGGAAGTTTTCGTGAACGGATTCGAGCTTCACTGGATTGACGAGAACACAGGGAAGTGCGAGGCATGCTGGAATTCAAACGGGACATGCATACACGATCTTGACCTAAAGGAATTCAAGTGTCGTTGCCACGACGGAACTGTCTCGAAGAACACCTGCAGATCAAGTAATTTCCTAACCTTCTGCCAACTCTGCATTTTTTTCTCCTCCTTTATCAGTAACATATGAACCTTAAATCCTAAATCATAATACATCATCCCGACTTCATCCGACTGACTGAGTCTTTTACATTAATTAAATTTCTCTTACTTAAATCCTAAGATGAAAAAGTACTTCTTCTTCTTTTGTGCTGGGTCTTCTTCCAAAAACTTATGGTCTTCCAGGAGAAAGTCCAATCAATCATGTAAAGTTGAAGTTCCCTAAACTTCCACGCAGCCAAACTTTCCAAATAAGTCTTAGAATTTCCCTGGCAGTCAGAATTCAAACGTTTAGGCAAAATTGTAATCACTGCGGTGGCCTGCCTTCACATCATGTTTTTTTTAGGAAAAAGAGAAATCGCCACGAAACTTCATTACATACCAATCTCTGTCTCTCTCGTTTTACCTTTTTCAATTAACAACCCAATGAATCTTCATCATCATCATCTTCTTCTTCTTCTTCTTCTTCTTCTTCATCTTCTTCTCCTGTTGTGGCGAGCCCGCCTTGAAGATTTCTTGCTAGGATAACCGTCCTATCCTCCTGATATCAGCCAAAAACTTCATGGCCAATAATGTATTTTACTAGGAATCCTGTGTCCTGCCTCTTTCGAACTGGAGCCCGGACCGTGTCCCCCCCGAGTTACGACCTGTACATCTTCCATGACGCCACCGGGGCTGAACCTTCCCACGTGTTACATATCCTTCCCTCGACTCATATGCCTTCTTCTATGATGAACTGGTCAATCACATGGACAATGTGGGAGTGCCAATCGGTCATCTTTGCACCAGCAGATATCAGTGGACGCGAACTGGATTTGTTGATTATGTCTTCTATCGACATTGTGAGGAAGGGTTTCCACAAACTGGAGTGCAAATAGTTGCAGTTAGTGCCGGGGACAGTGGCGGCTTGTGTGGGTACTACAATAATGCGTACGTTTGTTTTTGCCCCGATGGGGCGCGCCGGGAAACCTGCCCAAAATTGGTTCTCACTAACCACGCTGCTTAGTTGGGCTTCTGATTTGCACAGACATTTTACTTTCCTTGAGTTATAGTTCTAATTTTTTGTCCGAATCATAGCAATCTTTCTGATGCGACTCTGTTCTTTGTGTTGTTTTTGTCGCAGATCACAACGTCAGAAAGTGGATTGGGATAGGTGCAAAACTCAATGAGATGTTCCATTCTCAGATCATTTTCCATTGTTGTTTAGTTTTTCTTGACATTGAAATCATGCTAAGAGGATGTTGTCCTCATTTCAGGTGTTGGAACTGGGGCCGGATTCCTGGTTTTGACGTCCACCCTTTTGTTTGTGCTGTATAAACGCCGTAGGAAGAAGTACGGCCCAGCATCTGTCATCTTGAGAAGCGAGTTCTCAACGTACTCTTCCCGAATTGATTTCGAGAGGGGAAGTTTTGCTTATAATGTCCCCGTATTCGACTACGACGAGCTGGCGAAGGCGACGAACAATTTTGATCCGGCCATGGAACTTGGTGATGGGGGCTTCGGCACTGTGTTCAAAGGTATGGCTGTGTTAAATTCCATTGTTGGATGAGTGATCGAAGAAAAAGTTGGGGTTACAAATGGCATGTCCTCCCTTCTGACAGGAAAACTCCGAGATGGGCGAGTGGTAGCGGTGAAGCGGCTGTACGAGCACAACTACAAGAGACTCGAGCAGTTCATGAATGAGGTTGACATACTGGCTCGGGTTCGGCACCCGAACCTCATCTCCTTGTACGGTTGCACGTCCAGGCGAAGCAGCAGGCTCTTGCTCGTGTACGAGTACATATCAAATGGGACGGTTGCAGACCACCTTAACGGAGACCTAGCCAAGCCGGGCATGCCACCATGGTCAACCCGTCTAAACATCGCCGTCGAGACAGCCATCGCGCTGGTGTACCTCCATGCGTCTGACATCATCCACCGAGACCTAAAAACCAACAACATCCTCCTCACCGGCAGCTTCACCGTCAAAGTCGCCGATTTTGGGCTGTCAAGGCTGTTCCCGCTGGATGTCTCGCATATCTCCACGGCCCCCCAAGGGACCCCGGGCTATGTCGACCCAGAATATCACCAATGCTACCAATTGACGGAGAAGAGCGATGTGTACAGTTTTGGGGTCGTCCTGGTCGAGCTCATATCCTCATTGCCTGCTGTTGACATAACGAGGCATAGGCACGAGATAAACCTATCGACATTGGCCATTAACAAGATTCAGGCCAATGCTCTGCACGAGCTAGTGGATGCCAACCTTGGGTTTCAATCCGACGAAAATACAAGGGAGATGATAACAGCCGTGGCAGAGCTAGCATTTCAATGCTTGCAACCTCGGCACGAGGATAGACCATCGATGCAGGAAATTCTGGAGACACTGCAACAGATACAGAAGGGTGGACGCAAGGGGGAGAAGCCGGAGAACGTCGCCAATACGTCGGGCGACACGGTATTGCTGAAGAACAATCCCATGATGCTTTCCCCCGACTCCGTCACCACGAAATGGGTTAGCTCGTCTAGCACGTCCACGGCACCGTATGCCAGCTCGTAGCTTCCGCGCACACTGACCGAATATCTTCATTCTCACTTATGTGCGAGGACATTATTAATGTACACTGTTATCGTAATAATATCATTGGCTATATATAGTCGAGTCATGGTAATATTACTCTGACTGCATTGCCAATGCAATTAGAGTATATATTAAGGCTAAAACTATATTCACAGGTAGAAATGGTATTTTGATTAGCCTAGTTAAGTATGCCCTTAAGATCCTTAGATGTGAATCTCCGTTGAGCACGCTCCGGATATCTGTCGGACCCTAATCTTAGTAATCGGACTTATCTGATCGTCGTGGGTTACAAGTTCTTGCGACGCTACCGAACGTAGTTCTAAAAAAACTGCAGAAAAAAGTTTCTAATTCACATTAGTAGAAAACATTTCGGAAAACAGGACATATTTCCCAGGTTTGGACAAAAAGCCCAGAGAAGTAAACAGAGGAGGACGATCCTATGTTGGAACAAAATCTTACATCCTTATGTTCTATAAATTCCCAAATCTTCACATGCGAGGGCTGCGGCTAATGAAAGAGCTGGGTCCGAGCTCGCCGTCGGACGAAGTCTCCGTGATGCTGTACCCGATCTGATATGTTGATTCGATTGGCGAAGCGGCGAATGCCTGCTCCACGTGCCATCCGCCGACGCCCGCCGTGTGGTAGTCCACACACCTGCCACTCGGACATTGATGACGGAGGTTCGCATCGTACATCTCGACATCGCCTCGGGGGAGTTGTGGGACCTCGTTTGGGTACGTGACCTCGGTCTCCTCCAGCGATCCCCAGTTCGAATACGCCTGTCTAACCAAGCTCTCGATGTAGGGCTGAAAACGAAACGAAAGAATGTAAGGCCTCGGATCGATTAGGTATCGAACAAATGATGGGGTTCGGCTCGTGGGCGTTTACCCTATTCATGGTGGGGATTTCTCGGGTGGAATAGAGATTGCCGTCGACGAAAGCCTGTTCAACCTGGCAAATCGGGTTGACGACGATGTAGGATTCATGCCCCGACCTGTACACATAACTCTTGTTGCCCATCACACACGTCCTCGCGTGCTTTATCGTCACCTCCCACATCTTCTCCGACATCCCAGGACCCAGTATCTGTACAGAAAAAACATCATCCTTAATCATATAACCATTCCGCCTCAGCCTTCGAACGTCGAAATGCAATACCAAGTATGTCGCAATTCATTTTACCCTTCTGAGTCTCGACGCGTCGATGACGGATAGCTTAAGGAAGTCTTGAACCGTATTAATGCCCGCCACGGACAGCTTCTTGTGGAACGCTCCCTCCTTGCCGATCTTCTCCAGCCGCCACACCTCGTCTTTGAGGCTCGGCGGGTGATGCTTCTTGTACACTGCCGCATACGAACGGAACTCAAGGAATCAGAAACCTCGTCCCATCTCAACATATCACCGTCAATGTAAAAACAACTTGGAAGACCAAATAGTACGATGATCTCGACATGTAATAAAAAGGCCAAATATCTCGTCCCTTAAATATGGTCAAACAGACGCGTTACCAAACCGAGTAAGGAGCAAAACGATCGGCGAAACAAAAGTCATCATGACGTGAACTAAATGATCATTAGTCAACTGAAGCGAATTCATTTTTAAAGAGGCGATATCTTGAAAACTACATGTACCTACACGAATTCGTACTGTGGCTACATGAAAATAACAGCAAGGACAGGCTTTGTGTTTCAATGGTTGTCTGAACCTTAAGGAGGATTCCTTACATGAGTTCAATCAGTGAGCTAGGAAGGGAATAAGGTCCTACCGAGATTCGGGGTCGATTTGATTCCAAGGATTAGGTGCCTAAACATTGATTATGGTTGATGGTTGTTTTGTTTTAGCTTTCAAGAGAGATGAATAAGATAAGGTCTTGACAGCAACCTAAGAGAAATGGTAATAAAACCGCCCTTGCGAGACTTGGGAAAGAGAACAATCGGGGAAAAAGGTCGAGGGCGATTCGAAAACACGGTTGCTTAAACTAAGGGACAAACATGTTCTATCGTAACATACCGCGTATGCGTTGCAGAGTGCGACGGACGACCGATTGCTCGGCCTAATTAACAAGTGCACACGTTGATTCGGAGCTATTTTATGTTGATATTGACTTCATGAAATGATAAGTTTGTTTGGTCTTTCTAAACTGCAAATTTTTAACTTCTAAAGAGGGTCTAAACTTGGTGTGTTTAATCTTCCAATGCTATGTTTTTCTAGATGAAAGTGTAGGGAAAACAGCGAAAAGAGTAAAGGTAGACTTACGTTCTCCACGGTGATCCTTCACTACGAATGGCTCGGTCATGGCCTCGCGGATCCTGACCCCTTGGTTACTCCCGGAGGATACCCTAGCTCCAATCCTGAACCGGCGACTCCTGATCCAACTGGAGTTGTCGGTCAGTTCGAGATCCCCCACACTCGTAACCCCATTACCCTTCATGATAGTGCTAAGATCTCCGGCCAGCAACGGCCTCCTGCCTGTTCTCTCGCGGACGATGTGGCGGTTGAACTCTTCGCTCGTCCAGTCGTTCCGGTCATTAGAAGGGAAATCCCCATCCAGCACCATGATCTCGATCTTGATAGGGTTTGGGAGCGTCGTGAGGACGACGGGGCTCCCCATCGTGTCCACTAATATGATTTGGAGGGGTGCTCCATCTTGGTCGACGATCTTGGTCCCAGTGAAGATAGGAAGGGATAGATTCTTACTGAATTTCAGCTCGAGGGTTGAGGTCTCTAGGGCTTGAAGACGGAGCGATGGGGACCGAGCGAAAGATCGCGTGCAACGGCTCAGGCCACGCTCCACCTCTTCGTGTACCTAACCAAACCCAAGAGATAAATCAGATCAATCTAAGGGAAAGCATTTCGAGAAAGGAGAACTTCAAAAGCCTATTATCACATGCGACTTTCATCATCGTTCTTTCCAAAATTTCAGACATAAAACAATTGACATCAAAATAAGAGAAGAGGTCGGCAATCCGAAATGGTAACTTGAGATTTGGGAAATTACCACTCGTCTAAGCATGGGCTCAAGTGCGGTGGTGAAGTGCTTGAAGTTGTTCATCATCACCACTTCCCCGATCACACTGCAAAGCAGAAACCGAAGAAAAAGACGAAAATCACGATCGAAATCCTCGAGATGGGCATGTATGAGAATCGAGGACGGAATTCCCCTCGAAAGACACGTACGAAGTGAGACGGGTCCTGATGCGCCTCTCCGAACGGCTGCTATCATCCTTGTCCGAATCAGGATCGTTGAAGAATCGCTTCAAGGCCATCTCAGGTCTCCGACAAAGAAAGCGCGGCGTTTGCCAGAGTTTGGTTATATGGAGGTTGGGGGGGGGGGGGGATCAGGTGTTAAAGGAGCAAGAGATGGAGATGTGTATTTATGTCGTCGGGAGGGCAAGAAGAGGAAGTTGGGGCTTCTTGAATTAGTAAACATTTTTCTTTTCTTTTCGAGGAGACATAGAAACTTCGAGGAATTGAGAAGGAAACAACTAAGAAATGCAAAATCGTGTGGGGTCGGGGGAAGAAAATTAGGACAAACCATTTGTGGGCGATCGATCTCTCCTACTATTATTACAACACATCCACCCAAATTATTAAACACCAAAAGGGTTTACAAAGACTTTCAAGTCAACTCTCACCAAAAGTCAGCTCCCCCCAACTAAAATTAAAAGCACACGAAACACAGGAGGCAAAAGAAAAAAAAAACATCTGAAAGTTTTGTGGATCTGTGAGTGTAAGAATTTTTCCGGGTTCTGCAATGAATATTACAAGTAAAGCAACCCTAAAACTTATGAATCAATTTAGTTAGTACACACTATCAATCCCATATATCAGAAAGAGAAAATAACCAAATTTAGTATTGGGGGTTTAAAAAGTGAATATGCAAACTCGAATTTGCTGCTTAAAAAGTGAAGGGGTAGGTGTGAGGCCAAAGAATATGGTCCCCCTCCTTCGTCGATAGATCAATATAATAGAGAAGGACGGTTGGTGGGGGTTTCATACTCTTTATCAAGAACATGTCTTGGACACGTGTCCCTGCTACCAATAAGGTCAAAACCAAACAAAAAAGGAGAAAATAAAAGGAAGAAATAATATTAGGACACGATGCATATCTACTGTAAGGAAGTGCACTTGACCGGTGTGATGGATGTCTTTGGTTGAATCCGGGGGGAATCGTAATTCTCAAATTCCCAGTCGTTTCCTCACATCTCTTTCCAGGAAACCAAGCAACCGCTCTCGACCATAACTCGACTAGTTTGATTTTATGCTGAATTTGCGGCAGCTTAAATTGAAAAGAGCAATCGAAGACATACGATTTGAATCGATTAAAATCATGATAACGAGAAACTTTGTTGAGTAAATATTTCACGGTCCATCAAGTATGGGGAGAATCATTTTGGAGGTTAGCTTAACATCAGATTAGTAATTTTGCCTAATCATTCCTACCTAAGACTCTTGCTGGATCATCGTTGTCCGAAAATATGGACAGTTTTGTCTCCTTGCAGCGACAGACTCCGATTGATCTAGGACGAACTCCAACGGGTAGGCATGTCTTGGCAATCTGGCTGAAGGTAGATTCGGACAAGGCGGAGAACATCCGACTTCTTTCGACCGATCCAGGCGTACTTTTGGCGAATGGCCAATGTCGTGGCTGTGGAGAAGGTGGATGCGCGATCTCGGGGATGTCCAAAGTTTTGACTCTTAACTAGTTAATGAACAAAGGATCCCGATTCCATAAACTCATTAGGTTTCATTAATGTGAGTGGAAAAGATTGCCAAATCGATGGTCGGAGCCCGAGAGATTTCGTACAAAAGGAACTAAAAATACTACTAATCCATGGGGGGACCGAATATTGATCATGGAAAGCAGCCGAAGCGTAACGTTTACGTTTTGCATAGACTTAAGAAAAGGTCAAAAAACATATCATTATGTACCGCCGGATCAACTGTTCCAAACATTTCTTCTTAACGATCTCCTTTACGTAGAGGAAGAAGCTGCGATCCTGTTGCTTAGAAAATGGTAAGAAATTGATGGACGGCTGACAATATGTTGATGAGTTTTTAGGGGGATTGTAAGTGTAGTTTCTTGGAAACTCGAAGGAAATAGAGGGAGAGGGGGGAAGTAACCTGGAAGGAAGCTTTGACAGGAGGAATGATAATACAAATTCAATCCTACATTTGTTACGACATCATTGTCAAACTTGCTCCCTTATCAACTCCCAACTCTTCTTCTTCTTCCTTTTTATAATTCTTGTAAGGGATGTGAGTTATTAATGTCGAATTACGGGTACGTTATCGTGTCGAGTACCTCGTTGGTGGAGTATTCACGTTCATGTGATCGCGTCGTTCGGATTATGAAATGGGACGATGTAAAGCACGACCCCTTTGCAGGACCTCCTGATGAGGTGGGGCATACTTCTTGTCAGACAACGCGTCGACCGCCGTCCCCTGTCCATCTCGAACCGCTGGGCCCCTTTCCTCCACCGGTGGATGATGGCGACCGTGGGCCTCGTCCGCGGGTTGTACCGTCCCCGTCCTTTGGGCCCCAGCATGTCAGGGGATCCGACGAACGACTTCTATCGAACTATTTATGGGAATTCTATTACATAATCTTAGTGAGAACAGTCTCCACAGGCAATCTAAACCTTACGATGAATCGATCGAATTCGCGCACCATGCGGACCTCGACTTGTACTATCTCTTGCTGGAGATTCGAAAATGGGATTTTCACATGAATCCTCTGTACCTTTGCCACTTGGGTGCTAGTACGATTTTTTGTATCGGTTGGTCCATTTGGGATAACATAAAACCAAAGAATGTTGTTGACAGAAGGGACAACCGCATGTAAGAAAATAAGGATGATGTTGAAACTTTCTTTGTTCATTGTCATGTCAACACAACACGGGCACTTGAGCCCATTCTTCCTTTCCGGCCCAAATTATTTGAGTCGGCCCAGCCCATCACTGTCGTGACCTCCTTTCGTCAGCAGTTGGGAATGGGATTGAACAACGTAGACTGGAGCTCCATCAACGGCCGGAGCGTGTCAGCTTCGAACTTCCGACCAAAGAGGTAGCACAACGTCGTCGTTTCTCCATTGTAACTACATCTCTCCCCGCACTTGATCTTCCTGATCAGATCTGTGTTGACATCCCCCCTATGGAACCTCTCGGGGTGCGGGGAATCCTTCGACCAGTAGACCCAGGTTACCGTCCTATTTGCGTTCGTCCCCGGGTGTAATATGTTCACGAACGTAGGGATGTAATGCTCGTCCATGTAGCACATCGGGCTCCCGTAGCGGAGGCAGTGGTCTTGGAATAGGGGGTAGTACTTTGCGTCGGAGACGATCTCTGATGCCAGGGTCCTGTCCGAGGAGAACCACTGGGAGCCCTTCCGCCAGTCAGAGATGTTGATGGCCGGGGACATCATAGGGCTGTATCGGCCACGTCCGACAGCCCTCGGGTCATCGAATGAGCTCACGAACGTCACCTTAGTGTTTATCAGGTAGGAGTAGACGGTAGGGAAGTCAAACACCGGGATACATGATTCGGATAGGAGGACGAACCTTTCATTGGCGTGATCGAGGAGGGCATTTGCCAGCAGGCGCCTCTCCGCGTCAATCATCGAAGCTTGTCCCCATTCCACGGGCTGTTAAAACGAAATGATCAAAGGGCTAATCGCTACTTTTGTCAAATGGGCATCGCTCGATCGAGAACATTATACTGACCTTGCTCGGGATCCTTCGGCCGTAAAATACAGAACCCTTCGGATCTTGAGCGTTGTAAGAAGGGCTCGAGTGGACGTAGATGGCATAATTTCCTTGGTATCCTTTGAAGAACTTCTCCCACAACGGCCCCAAAGGGAGAGGCCCCTTCGTCAAGAACATGAACGCGACCTTAGGACCTCCCGCGTTCAAGGATTCACCCCGCCCCGAGACCAACATCGCCCTCCATAACAATTCCCGGTCATCCTCCTTGAGATAGGCCCTGTCGCGGGCAAACTCTTGCAACGACGGCAGGGGTGGCATTTGAAGTGCCGTTGCCTCAGCAGGACCCGAGATTACTAAATCGGGTTCCGGCACAGGAGGTTGGTTTCTGGCGGAGACCGTGCGACCGGGTGTCCCCGTCCTAATGCACGTCCTGGCAATGACACCAAGGGACAGGGCAACCAAAAGGCACATGACGCGTACTGTGAAATGCGACCCGGGCTTTTTGTGGCCGGTGAGGAGCTTCACCCTGTGCTGGTTGTTCTCTCCGTTCATCTCAAGCATTACTCTCGGCCAGGAACGGGGCCGGATGAACCGATGCAATAACCCGGGGGCCGACGAAGGAAAGGGGCATGGGATGGACAAATAACGTGTAGGGTCCTGAAACTAAGGCACTCTTCGTACTGCATTAGTTATGTGAGTAGCGTGAAAGATTCATTGACTAAGAGTGAGGATGAGATTAACAATTGAACTAATAAACCATTCAGATATGACGTGTGATAGGGCAAATACACATGTAAAAAATATATTCATGTAAACATTTGGGCTAATTTTTCTAGAGGGAAAATATCATGTCTAAACTTTGAAATGACCACTGGGGTAAGCCGTACAAAATGACCCAATACTTCTAAAATGAAAACTTTAGTGTGGGCCTAATAAGGAAAATGCTTTCTTAATTATGCATTGATGTCTTGAGTCCGAACTATTGACTTTCTTCATTTATTCCCCCTTTGCTAATAATCCCAAGATCACTCCCGGCTAGATCGAGCGGCCCATCCTCGAGATCCGTTTATCATAATGGGCCTGTAAAAGCCCATATTTTCGGCCCATTAGAGGTATGAGACTAGAACCGAGCGGAACACATGGAAGCAGTGTTTAGCGTTCCTCCCATGAAAAACCAAGCCGATTCGATGCGCGGGCAGCGGTGGGTTCGGTCCGATGCGGATGACATCGTTTCAGTGGCTCGGTTCTTTTCCGCGGGGACGTTACTGGAATCTGATTAAGGGTACCATGATGGATGTGGTCTTATCACAAATGCATTGGTTGTCTTACAAACAACCAACAGCAACATAAAGCATTTCATATTATTCCTCGAAGGCAAAAGAAGAAAAAGCACAGAGAGAGGCTGGTGAAAATGACCAAAAGTAAGAGTCCGAGCTGGGGGTGAATAAAATCCTAAAAAAATGGGGGCCTTTCTTTATCCAAAATCTTTTGGGATATATGCCTTTCCTCAGGTGGACTAATGGGGATAAACCCTATGATTAACACTAATGGGAAAAAGAATCCTCCCCCAGGACAAAAACCCTTTTCAATTAATTTTATGTTCTATCGTGGGTCTCTAATTTTTTTTAAAAAAAAGAAAAGAAAATGGAGCAGGAGGATAAAGACAGAGAAGACAGTCTTGGGATAATGATGCCCCCTGTTTTTAATAGTAAGTCTTTTGGGACAGTGGGTTTCTAGGTGGATTCATGTTAGTGGAGATAAAACTATCCATGGGAATATTTTCCATAATAAAGAAATTCTTATCATGAGGCGGGCACACGCTCCCTCTGTTGTGTCTCTGAACATGAAATCGAAAGTTTGCAAAATCCAATTCACATCCCCATGGATATGGAATGATTTGTTAGGTCGAGTTTTACCACTTGGGAAAATTAAAAAAACAGTAGATTTGTCACATCTTTACATCAATAATTCTTTTTTATTGCTTTGAAAAGAAGGCACTAAAAGGAGAAGGGATTGTGTATGATTAGCTCCCACCATGAAAGATTATGATCGATCTTGATGTTTGCTTTCGAAGTCCCACTTGGGAAGCAATAGTTAGAGCCAAAACCCAAATGGGAACATGATTTTTTTTTTGGGTTGAAGAAAAGAAACAAATAATTTCTAAGATATGTCGGGAATGGTAGGTCAAGCAAGAATTAAGCATTACTTTTTTTCCCAAAGTGTAAGTTAAGTGGGCAGAAAAGCCATATTCTCTGGTTGAGGGAAGGTGGGCGAAATTGGGTGCTTAAGAAGTTGACAATAAACTATGTGATCCTAAAGCATGTCACACATAAGTTTCAAACATGGCACTATTGTAAGAAGAAGAAGAAGAAACAAAATAAGAGAGAAAAATTACATCCCCCTTAAAAGATGATTCTGGCGCATTGACATGCCTCCCGAGTGCCTCTGATGAATTTGCAGATATTCATCGCAATTGTGCAATGAAGTTGTGGTTATGAGAATGAGTAAGGTCATGTGATGGGAATGGACCCCAGAGATTCATTCGTTGGGAGTTAGGTTATGACAAGGTTTGTATGTCTGTCTTGATGGGGAATTGAAGGTGGGACGTGATGGTGATGTTTTTACCCACAACCCTGTTTCCTTTCGCAGCAGGTAATTAAGGTCATGGAAATTCAACTCCATCGGGTGGGGACAAAACAATAGTATGAGTTCCCATAGTTGAGGGGGGAGAGTATCTCGGGGGAGTTGGACATAATTATGATTCCACACCAACCTGTCGTGACCACTAATTGAAATCATGGTTTCAAGTTAAAGTGGGACCAGCCATACGTATTCGTTAGGAAAAGTATTCGTGAGTTTTACTTACTCGGTCATCGCAAATGTTACGATAACCTTAGAAGATACGTTGAAATATGAATCGAACAAAATCGCTTGAAAGATTAGTCGGGGAAATGTGTTTGAGATTTTATTACAATAAGTGAATGATGCTAGGGATGATAAGAAAGGATTGGGATGATGGGGACTTGGCTGGTATTGGCTCGTGACCGCGTGGGCATGTCATGTGCCTGCCATGACGTGGCACACTCCGCCCACGTTACCCACCAAACCCCTCCACAAACTAACACCAACTTAACTCAAACCACACCCCCGATTCTACGACAGATTAAAGAGATTTAAGGTTTTGACCAGTGAATATCGACCAAGTTGGGATTAAACTCCCCTCCCGGAAGAGGGTGTTGACACTGCGGAATATCTTGGGCCTGTGCTAAGTCTACGAGCCCAGAAAAGCCCGACGTGGGATGCAGGCCTGAGCTAAGTCTACAGCTTGCGTCAACATATTGGCACAACGGGATGTCTTGGGCCTATGCTAAGTCTACGGCCTGAACACACGATCCCAACGCACAATTCAGAAAATCAGAGGGATATTTTAAAACAAACTCCGAGATTCTTGGAGAGAAGTTAAGATCGAGCCACGATCTGGAGGATGTTGTGAGGACGTGTGAAGCGTGTAGGACAAGTAAAATTCAGTATAAAAGGAACTGATCCCCCTTAGGAAAAGACACGATCAATCAGCCAAACACAGATTTGTAATGCTCGTCACCATTAGATTTTAGTAGATACCTCGGCCTGGGTTATCTGGTCATTACCCTCAACACCAGAGTGAGCAACCATAGCTCTGGTGATCATCTTCCGCCAGCACTTCCCCCGTCCCGACGAGCAACCGTAACCGGGGCAACAATCCTCCGCCAGCACTTTCACCGTCACACAAGTCTATGGCGCAGCGCACTGTAACGAGTCTACGACGTCAGCAGCGAGTCTACGACGCCTACGTCAACCGTATCACCCCTCTTTTCGTTCATTTTTATGGCTGTAAGATTCTAATTTATCTTTCAAAACTCTGAATTTGTACAGTCATATTATTTATCATTGAAATTCATCTTTCTGGAGACCACATACATTTCCCTGTGAGTCCAATTGCCAAATATTTCCGACGTGGTCTGTTTTTTACGCGAACGGAGGGTTTTAGGAACATCTTTTAAGATAAAACCTCGGTACCCCATACGAGGAACACACCCACATTTAAAAGGGTCCCTTAACGAGGAGGAGGAGGAGACAGAGCCCGAGTGTTTTTACAATGGGGAAGATCGTGTGAGACGAATCGAATCCCACTAGGAATTATATTACCGGCTGACCCCAATTGGGACTAGACTAGAGACAACTTGGATAACGTTGCACCGAGGGAATTGGGGCAGACAGTTGTTTTCAAAATGGCCAAGTCTCCACTTAGGGGGATCACGGATAAGTCGTATGCTTTCTTTGTCTATATGGTCTGAGTCAGAATCCCCTACCAATTACTACACATATTAAAAAAAAAAATGACAAATGACGATGCCAATGACTCCCTTGTCGGAAGGAGGGTGTGAACTTTGCGACGACGGTTTTGAGCCACCGCGGTCGCCCGGTGCGGAGCCACCGGCTCGTGATCTGGGGGTGGACGAGATACGAAGAGAGAGAAGCGCGCCATCCTCAGGCGTCACGCGAGATGCACGTGACCCGAGCCCAGCCAAGCCACAAACCCGACGTTGCTGACTTCATCCTCCAGCGTGGCGGAAATTGCCACGTGGAATCCTGCGGGGTATAAAATGACCCACCCCAGCTGAATTACGGAGAGAGGTGCAGGGAAATCCATCCGAAAATTGTAGAAAAGGCGCAGAGAGGTGGAGAGATAGAGATAGAGAGAGAAGGGGGAGAGGGGTGGGGTGGTCTCAACGGAAACTTTGAGAAGGAAATACGGTTACGGAGGGTAGGCGGCCAACGACGAGGAGTGTGAGGCGGTCGCGATGGCGACGCCGTTAGGGGGGAGCGGTGGCGAGGGAGGGGTGGCTGTCCTCTCCAGCTCCGTCGACAGAAGCAACGGTGGCGGCGGCGGAGGCAGCGTGGACGATGACTTGCTGGTGCCGAAGCAGCGGCTCGAAGAGTCTCCGATCCTGATTTTCCTCTACTTCCACAAGGCGATCCTCAACGAGCTGGACGCTCTCCACAAGTTCGCTGTGGATTTCGCCACCGGATTGAAGGAGGACATAAGGCCGTTGCTGGAACGGTATCATTTCCTCCAGTCGATGTATAGGCACCACTCGAATGCTGAGGATGAGGTGTGCCACTGGTTCCTTCTTCCTATTAATTGTCCCTTGTCGGTCAATTGGATGCGCCTGCTGTGTTTGTTAACGATGTTGAGCTCGATTCTTTCCATTGTGTGGTTGCATCTAAGAGAGATGATTGGAATATTCTGTTCCCGCAATAGCTTTAACTTGTAAATTGTTGTTGACCGTGACGAGTCCTGTGCGTTCTGCAGGCTATCTCAGGTTTTGGACTTCTATATGAGCTACCCTGGCCATTGTTGGCTTTTAGTGACCTGCGCGACTTATGTGTCGTTAATATTAGATGCAAATTCAAGAGGAAAGAAACTTCTAGCTGTGAATTTCTTCTCTCAGCTCGTTTTATACTCAATTAGTTGATAACTCTGAAAGAATGCCTGGATGTGAGAGTTCATTTGAGAGATTGGGGGTTTTCATCTAGAATAATATAGAATCATTCTTTTGAGGATGTTATTTAGTCTAGCCGCTCCTTTTAGTCTTTCTTACTTAGTTAATTGACAGCCATATTTGAGTTCACCATTTATAAATTCTTATATGAGGTCCTTCGGGTTCTTCTAAGGTTCTGCATTTTTGTAATCTATTTTCTAAGTGCTGTTGTTGGCTCTTGTGATGCATTTTACTCTTTCAGTAGCATCACTTAGGGTGTTTTTGTTCTCAAATAATTCATATTGACTATATAATTTTTTGTATTGTTCATTTAGGTTATTTTTCCCGCTCTTGACATTCGTGTAAAGAATGTGGCTCAAACATATTCCTTAGAGCATAAAGGTGAGAGTAATCTCTTCGACCATTTGTTCCTGTTGTTGAACACCGGGGCAAGCACAGAAGAAAGCTTTCCAAGGGAGTTAGCATCTTGTACAGGAGCCCTTCACACATCGATAAGTCAGCATTTGGCTAAAGAAGAGGAGCAGGTATTTTCATAACTTTTTTAGCTGTTGGATACTTTAATTTCTTATTGGTAACCATTGGATAGTTCTTTTTTCTGGGAAATAATTATTGGATAGTTATGATGACATGAAATTGACTACTTTCCTGGCTGAACCAAATCACAGAAGCATATTATAGGTTAGTTTCCTGTGTTACTTGGCAACTCTTGTTGCTTCTACTGTGTGAAATTTTTAACAGGAGCGCCATTATTCGGGAATCTTGTCAGCCAATTCAGTATTCATGCTCTACTTTAAAGAGTCTAAAATACTAGTGATGCTTGCATCTATTTGAGAATGTGAGCCCCATTCAGCTATATAAATTGTCTAGTCTAGGGATTACACATACCTCAAATCATTGAATTATCAGCAGTGTGGAAGACAATGATCCGGACTGTTTGTATCGGTCAATCCTTTCTTCTAATTACAAAAGGTCTCGCTCTTGATTATCATTCTGGCCTGAAATTGTGTATTGACTATTGCAAACTCTGAATTTATTTTCCTGTTGTATTTAGGTATTTCCCTTGCTCATCGAGAAGTTTTCGTTTGAGGAGCAAGCATCTTTGGTCTGGCAATTCTTGTGCAGCATTCCTGTCAATATGATGGCAGAGTTCCTGCCTTGGCTCTCCTCCTCCATTTCACGTGATGAATACCTGGATCTGTCAAAGTGCTTAGGCAGGATAGTCCCAGAAGAATATCTTCTTCAAGAGGTAAATTTCGTTTGGTTACCCTACCTCATTGGGAATGCAGAAATTGTGAGAATTGAGGACCTGACTCGTTTGCTCTCCTTGAAGGTGGTTTTTACGTGGATGGATGGTAAAAATGATGTGAGTGCTGTTAAAGTGCCTATGAAAGAGCCTTCTGCAGGGCAAGGTGATGGATCAAATATCAGTGTGCCGCCAGCAAAAACACTAAAGTGCCCATGCGAGTTAACAAAAACAGGGAAAAGGAAATCTTCAGACAAAGATAAGGCTATGATGGGTTCAGCTACATCCCATCCAATTGATGAAATTTTACTATGGCATAATGCCATAAAGAAGGAGTTGCTCGAGATTGCTGAAGAGGCAAGAAAGATGCAAGTTTCTGGGGACTTCGCCGATTTAACATCCTTCAATGAGAGGCTCCAATTTATTGCAGAAGTCTGTATATTTCACAGGTACTGTGTTAGTCTTCCTCATCATTCTGTGCATTGCCCTTATCTGCCATTTGTGTCCAGCAAGTCATGTATCATGGTTCTTCGTTACCACAGCTTAAAGTTTTCCTGTGCTGTGTTTTATCATTACTTTCATGCTTTACCACTTGTACATCATACCGATTAGATTTCTGATCACTACAATGATTAAAATGCTATGAAAAGAACTAGCAGGAAGCCTTTGATGGGCACCGAAGGTTTCTTAAAGTTTCCTAAACTGTTATTTTATGTTTCCTTACAATATTGAAGCTGGACAGGAGCGTAACTAAGCTAGTTGTGGACAAATGATTAGATGATCTGAAATAGGACTACTTAATAACGACTTAGTCGTTATTAAGTAGTCCTTAACTAATGTAGGACATACAATTTTGTTACATTTCCGGGTACTAATAAATGCATTTATCATATTTTGTAGGTGTAGTTACTGTTTTGGATGTCAATGCAGTTTATATCTAGTTCTCACCTCTAATTTTAAATATATTTTTCTATGCAGTATCGCTGAAGATAAGGTCATATTCCCTGCAGTTGATAGTGAATTGTCCTTTATCCATGAACATACTGAAGAACAAAGCCAGCTTAATGAGTTCCGTTGTTTGATAGAGAGGATACAGTCTGCGGAAGCAACTTCTACTTCAGGTGTAGAATTTTATGGGGAGTTATGCTCACAAGCTGATCAAATAATTGAAACCATACAGAGACACTTTCATCGAGAGGAAATTTTGGTAAGTTATTGTATTATGGTATTCTTCATTTGGGAAGTGGGTCATGAAGTTCTCATACAGAGACGTCCCGACTCGTAATTGTTTAAAATAATGCTTTCAACAGTCTAGCTGAGCTGAATAAACTTGGATGTTTGTTTCTTCTTCCCTTTTTCGGGATTTGAAATTAAGCGGGGTATCATGTGAATCTAGAAGTGCCAGTACCCTATTTCAATGCGAACAAATTGTTTTCAAGCAAGCCTGATCATTTATGAATGGTATAGATAAGATGTCTTTTGACTTTTTATAGCTTTATCTGGAAAGGAATTCTACATTTCTTAACTAGGATCACTCCACGAATTTCTATTTCTTGCTTTTATAGGTCCTTCCGCTTGCTAGAAGACATTTCAGCTTCAAAAGACAACGGGAACTTCTTTACAAGAGCCTTTGCATGATGCCACTGAAATTGATAGAACGTGTATTGCCTTGGTTAGTTGGAGCATCTGGTGAAGATGAAGCCAGGAATATTATCAGAAACCTGCAGCTAGGAGGTGAGCATCTATTACTTTGATTTGCTAGTTGTTGTTGGTCAACTTATTGAATGAGCTAATATAATGACTTGATTTTTTTTGTCTGTCCAATATCAGCATCAGGGACGGATTCAGCTTTAGTGACACTTTTTACTGGGTGGGCTTGCAAGGGCCGTAATCAGGGTTTATGCCTGTCTCCATGTGGAACGGGCTATTGCCCTTTCAAAGACTTATCTGATATCGAGGGTGATTACATCCAAACAGTCTGTGCGTGTGCTTCAACACAAGCGGTTCAAAAAGCTCAAGCAGAAGATATCATCAGACCTTTCAAGCGGAATGCATCTCTTGAAAGCAAGGATAACTGCTGTCTGGACAAGCCAGACAATTTGAGTACTACGGAAAGCACTTGTGGTGACAGATCTTGCCGAGTCCCAGGTTTGGGAGTCAATAATAACTATCTGGGATTGAGTTCTCTGTCAACAGCTAAATCCTTACGATCACTGTCTTTTAACTCTGTGGCCCCATCATTTAATTCCAGCCTCTTTATTTGGGAAGCTGGCAGTCCTTCCTCAAGCAATGGATATATGGAACGGCCAATCGATACAATCTTCAAATTTCACAAAGCCATAATCAAGGACCTTGAATTCCTGGATGTGGAATCAATTAAACTTGGGGATTGTGATGAGGATTTCCTTAGGCAATTCATTGGTCGGTTTCGTCTTTTGTGGGGCTTATACCGTGCTCACAGCAATGCCGAGGATGACATAGTTTTTCCTGCCTTGGAGTCCAAAGAAACACTTCATAATGTGAGTCATTCATATACTCTAGACCATAAGCAGGAGGAAAGGTTATTTGAAGATATCTCCAACGCTCTTTCTGAGCTTTCTCATCGCCATGCTAGACTTCAATCCAGTATGGTCATTGCTGAAGAAGCTCCCACTAGTGATCTTGATAACACCCAAAAATACAAAGAGCTTGCAACAAGGCTTCAAGGGATGTGCAAGTCCATAAAAGTTACCCTGGACCATCATATTTTCCGGGAAGAACTTGAATTGTGGCCTCTGTTTGGAAAGCACTTCTCAGTTGAGGAGCAAGACAAAATTGTTGGTCGCATCATTGGAACAACAGGAGCTGAAGTTCTTCAGTCAATGTTACCATGGGTGACTGCTGCTCTTACTCTTGATGAGCAAAACCAGATGATGGACACTTGGAAGCATGCTGCCAAAAATACCATGTTTAATGAATGGCTCAGTGAATGCTTGAAAGGGACATCAGTGTCCTCCCTACAATCTCAGGCAGAAACGAGTGCATTGGCAAATGGTATTCGTTTCCCTTCCATATAAAGTTGATTTGGATTTCCTCTATAAGTTTCTTGTGCTACTAATGTTCTATAACTTATCGTGTTTTCCTTCTCAGAGATTGAACTAAAAGACGCATTGGACCAAAGTGACCAGATGTTCAAACCTGGATGGAAAGACATATTTCGTATGAACCAAAATGAGCTTGAGGCCGAGATCAGAAAGGTCTACCGTGACTCATCACTGGACCCCAGGAGGAAAGCCTATCTTGTCCAGAATCTTATGACCAGGTACATTTCACATGGCTCGCCATTTCAGTCATCAAGTGTATATATCATTCACGTCGGTCAGATTGAGTATGGCTACGGAATTCTCCTTGGTCCCATATGAATTACTGAGTTCTTCCTGTTTCAGTCGGTGGATAGCTGCCCAGCAGAAGCCTCAGGAAGTGACCGGAGAATCCTCTAACAGCAACGAGGTGGCGGGGCTCTCCCCATCATATCGCGATACAGCGAAGCAGATCTTTGGATGCGAGCACTACAAAAGAAACTGCAAAATCAGAGCTGCTTGTTGTGACAAGTTGTTTACATGTAGATTTTGCCACGACAAAGTCAGTGATCACTCGATGGAAAGGTAGGCTGTGTATCCCTTTACATTTACTTTTCTTTTGGCTGCCTCACTCGTGCGTTAACAAAATCAATGCAGGAAAATGACAAAAGAAATGATGTGTATGCAATGCTTGGAGATTCAGCCAGTTGGGCAGGCTTGCACTACCCCTGCTTGCAGTGGTTTTCTTATGGCGAAATACTACTGCAGCATATGCAAATTCTTCGATGACGAAAGGTATTTGGCACATTCCGTGGGTTGAATGTTCCTAGCAAGTACATGTTATGTGTGACATGATATTTAATTGTTGTTTGTATAGTTTAAGACAATTCATGCATCTTCTTCGCTTATTAGGATTTGCTATCTTTCTTTATATGGATTCAGGAATGTCTATCATTGCCCGTTCTGCAATTTATGTCGAGTTGGGAAAGGGCTGGGAATCGACTACTTCCACTGCATGACATGCAACTGCTGCCTTGGGATGAAGTTGGTGAGCCACAAGTGCCTGGAAAAAGGACTTGAAACCAACTGCCCAATCTGTTGCGACTTCTTATTCACGTCGAGCGCAACCGTCAGAGCTCTCCCATGTGGCCATTATATGCATTCAGCTTGTTTTCAGGTTTCTCTACCTCTTTGTTCTGGGCACAAAAAGTACCCTATCACTGCCATCATCTTTTCATTACTGTTGGCTATTACGTTCTGTTCTTACTATTTCCCATGGCAGGCATACACTTGTAGTCACTATAGCTGCCCGATTTGCAGCAAGTCTTTAGGTGATATGGCGGTTAGTGATCTTCTCTCTTTTGTCGTGCTTCTTTCCAAGCCATTTTTGCCTAATATGGCTGAAGAGTGAGTTAATGCATTGTTTTTGTCCTTCTGATATATTTAGGTTTATTTTGGCATGCTTGACGCGTTGTTGGCTGCGGAGGAGCTTCCGGAGGAATATAGGGACCGTTGTCAGGTACTTTGTCTTCCTTTTCCCCTTTATCCCAGCAAATCCAGATGGTGAGGAAAGCATGAGAATCTGTACAGTAGAGCCGTTGTCAGGGGGTGCTTTATGTTGGTGTTGGATGATACTCTTCAATCTTATCCCTTGCTGACGCTGAGATTTGTTGTTTTCCAGGATATATTGTGCAACGACTGTGACAGAAAAGGAACCTCCCGTTTCCACTGGCTATATCACAAGTGTTCATTCTGTGGTTCCTACAACACACGGGTGATCAAGACCGAGATGATCAATCCCAACTGTGGTGAGACACCATGACGGACCGCAGCAATGCTTCTCTAGGTTTTCTCTTTTTCTTCACTCGTGTATATAAAGAGTTCGTATAGAAGGTAAAAAGACAAAAAAAAAAAAATGTTACGTTTCCGTGCTGGATGAATTTGCAGCTCCTTCTCAATAGGGGAATACACTGAGAGTCGGGAGGTAATGGTTTTTCCCTTGGTCTCTTTTGATAAAAGGCGCTATGCTTTTCCTTGGCGTCAATGTACAGACTACCTCCTGCAAAGGCTTTTGGTGGTAAAATATCCGCAGGTTATTCTTTATCCACGGGATCTATTTTTTTATCTTGTTTGTGATTCAAGTTCCTGCAGGTAACACCTAACCCTTAAATCCAGATCCTCCTAATCAGTGTCCTGTATACGTTTTTGATTTATAATTCCCATCTTTCAATCAATTCTTTTTTTTTATGTCAATAAACTCTTTATGTATTTTGATAAGTATGGTGCCTGTTAGTTGCTAGCAAAGGAGCGGCCCTTTGCACAGAGCATAATAAATCCGAAACACTCGAAGAAACATTAATCGACAACAAATGTAGGCCGAGGCCTCGTCCAACATGACATTTCTTTCCCATCCTACTATGTACACAGGCAAGTATCTTTCCACAATTGTTGCCCAGGGAGAGGGAGCGCGCCATGCAGAAAAGCACATATTAGGGTATGCCGTTACCGTTTTATTCAGTTGGTTCTTAGATGCCATCGTCACCGGAGATCGATGACGTCGAATTTTAGATCCGGGTTCATGTAAACGTCTGTACAAGCCTTGTATATGGGGCCCCCGTCGGCAGGGGGCATATGCGAGTGAAACCCACGTTGTTGGCAGTGTCTTATCACTGACATGCCTCCAGGCGTTGTCAACCGAAAGATCCCGTGGGTTCTGGAGAAAGTTTTCACAAAAACACCACTTATTAATCAACGTGAACTATTCTTTTGAAATTTATTTCGCAACTGAAATAGATTGGCGATGACCTTGAACCGTCTCTTGGAGCCATGACTATTGCAACTGCTTCCGGCAGCATTATCTGAACAAGAGAATAATAAACCTTGACATGTTAGTATACACTTTCTGCAGCTTTGCACAAACTCCACATATCTGCTAATCTGCAAAAGATGACTTGTATATATATCCTTGAGAATGCCAAGAGCCTTCCAACACATTATCAACTACCCCAATGTTTTATCTAATATCTTGTGCATATTCAACTGTTCTCTGGTATTAAAAGGATGGAGGGGGGAGGGAAGCTCTGCATGACTTAAATTGTAATAAAACTATGCCCCAGGAAATAAGTCCACTGATCTTTCTTTATTTTGATTAGACAGTAACAGGATAGCTGATGAATAATTCAAACATAAACAGTTGCGGGGGAAGATACTCGCCTGGTAAGAATAGTGACTGTGGACATCAATAGATGACATGAAACAAGATTGAGTGGGATGGGTCTGGCCAAAACAACAAAGCAACTCCGTTAGTGATACATCTGGGAAGTGATCGGCATTATTCAAGATCCATCGACATAAATTGCAGCGCAATTGTCGCAAAAGAAACATAATAATCTCAGACTTTGTAAATGTAACTAGTCAGAGAAAGAGGAACATGCCCTTCTAAAAGGCTAACGGAGTCTTCGTCAAAAAACACGAAACCAATAACAGAAAATCTGATGGCAAGTTCAATCATCAACATGGGAGAGAGGGGTAAGAGAATGACAACATAAACAAGGTTTCGGATAGTAAATATGAGAGTCCCCCATGAGGTCAGGCGACCTAGCCACATCTAAATGGAATGGCACCTCTAACTCTGACGAACCTAACCAAACTAGAGAGGATATTTACATGAATCCACCCAAGGGGGAAGAGAGATCGTGTGTCCTGCACCTCAAATATTTCTTCCTCATTTGTTGCCTGGCACTGAGACAAAAGGATAGTAATCAGCATAACAGCTACATTCTCTGAACAACAAATGGAGTGAGAAATTAGCATAATTAACTCCCATACGGAATCTGAGGTGGATTCCTGCTTTGGAATTATTAGGGCTGTGACATGAAATTTTCTGTTTTTCTGCAAGAATGTGTACAAGATTCAGAGCCTCTGCAGTTTTATACAACAGCAAAACAATCCTGTCCATATTTACTTACAAGTGTACCGGCTAAGATACCACATGTCTCTAAATTGCGGTCTGTATTGACCTTTGCCATCTTCATGAAACTATCCATCAATTTTGTGGACTGCCACGACAAACATAATGTGATAGATTTAATTAATACCATCAACTCCTAAGGAAAGAAAGGAAAACTTTTTCCCAACTGAAAAACAATTGGTAGTTGGAATCTCACAATGTGCAGTTGCAAAGGAGCCTCTGTGTGGACAAAAGATTCACATGAAGGCTTATCGGGCTCTGCAATTGGGTCAGTAACTTGGGTTGGCAAAGCCGGAATCAAATCCTGCACTTCAGCAAGAACTGGGGGAGGTGCAGGCTGTCTGATGATATCTGTGTTAACAGTGGTTTCTTCTGCTGTCTCAAAGGAGATCATGGATAGTTCTTCATCAAGAGCAGGATTCTTCCTACCGTTGTCTAGTTCAGAGAGAATATCAACAACAGATACTGTAGTAGGAGCCTTGGGAACATTGTCGGCCACCAATACGGAATCAAGGCTGGATACTCTCTTCTCCGAATCAGTCGAGTCCTCTCTAGCAGCAAATTTTTCATCAAAGGGCGGAGGCAGGCAGCTTTTCAAACAATAAATCACAATCAGGATAAAAAAAGCTACAAAATGTCATATGAAAAGGTTGCATTAAGGGACAGAGAAAAACAAGTTGTTCTTTCCTATTTATTCATGAAAGTCAAGGAAATTTGGCAAGAACAATTACACAGCCAGAAACACAATCCGTTTTTATTTTATTTGTGCTCGGTTACAAAAAAATTACTCAGAACTATTGCATAAAGCATGTCATAAGCTTCGATCTGTTATAAGAAATTCTAACCTCGGTATTGTTACAGGTGTCAAGTCAATGTCATTTGGGTATTGAACCTATATAAAAGAACAGAGGATCAACATATTTCCACTAGACTGATCGAAAGAAAATTAAAAACCATACCCCCTTATCACTTCTAGGAGGCTGCCATTGTCCGTGAAGCCCATTTGGCCCTAAGATTGAATGCCTCGACAGAGTTTCCTGGTTCGGCTGCATAATGGTAAGTGACCTACCAATTCATTAAAAAAAAAAGAAATTAATTCATGCACAAAACATGCTAATATGAAGTTCACAAATTTCCAGAAACCTGATGAACATAATTAATAGTGAGGGCCAAAGACTTGGACGGATACCATACACTTTTCATGATGGTAACAGATGATCATAACCAGCAGAACTAATAAAAAGAAAATACGCTACTCTGTACTAATGGGCCAACCAATTAAGAAATATTATCAACTGAAGAATGAAGATCAGAGACATGCATTCTTCTGAAGTGCTCGTCCATAGGCCTCCCTGGGATAGATTGCTGAATCCTCGCATTCTGATGCATCACCTCTCGTCCAACTGGTCTAGCCACCTGTTGGTTAGAGAATGCTCAGACCATCAAGTCAATTAGATAAGCAAAACATAATATAACATCTTCGAAAAATCGTTGCTACATAAAACTAGGCAGGCAATACTAAACAGAAAGTAAAAGTACAGGCTGATAATGCACATATGATCTAAGGATAACACAGCTGTACCCACCAATTGTTTATCGTAACTAGCAAAGGTTTGCTTTCTCGCTAGAGGCAACTCTGTAGCATTGTTCTGATAAACCTGTACAGAATCTTTTATGTTCAAGTCGTTAAGCCTTCTTTGTACCTCTGGCTTCAACCTCTCCAGCTCAGTCACTGCAACAAGCAATTTCTACAAGAGAAAACACACATAAAAGTTATTGCTATAGAAGAGGAAAACCAGGATCATCTAGCACTTTTCCAAGACAAATTTTCTAATTAGCAATTACACAAGTGCAAGAAGTATGCACCTTCTTCAGCAAAAGCTTTTTACTTTGTGAAGATGTTCCATAATCACGGTGATGGGGTATAGTCTCTGAGACCAAACTGAAGAAGCACAATTCTTCAGTGTATAAGAAACAAAATGGTAACATTGTTTATTAAAATATACCCCTACACTCTACAGTTGAGGCATCTCCATTAGTTTAAAAATGTGTCATGAAGATAACTTACCTTGAGTATCTTAGAAGCATAACATACAAGTCAATGACATTGTTCTCCAAACGAAAAATATCAGCCTGCACTGAATAACCCTTGCATCAGAAAGATTCCGATCTCCCTTCTGATTAATATCAGACAACAATCAACATAAATTTTCATTGCGTATAATTGTACAATAGTGTTAGTTTGTCACTTATCATTCATCACCAAATTTACTCACCATCTGTTACTAACTTCAGAGGTATGTTTCAAAAGGATACTTATGAGCAGTATGATTGGTTTACGCTCTTATCAAAACCAGATAGTCAAAAAAATATCAGCATTCCTCAACATTGACAAAGCCTTAATGAGCAGTATCTCCCAGACATTACAATTATCACTGACCAAACTCGGACCCTCTTAAATAATAAAGATTTCTGTACCAGAATTGCTCGTTAGCACTTCGACAGTCATCGAGACTCCACTAAAAAACCAACTATTTCGATCCCCCAGACAAATGAAGTCACAGAATAGCCTGCTTCCACCAATTTCCGGAACCCACTCCGGAACACAATAGCAGTTAAACCAGTCTTCACTGGCAGCAACACTCAGGCGGCCGCGATCAACTCAATTTCCGAAATCAGAAACTAACGTTTTCCGCCACCAAGAAATCCTCTTTTCAACCACAATTCGCATCTGAGTCAAAAGAACAAAGAAGATCGAACATCAAGAACCTGTCTGAGGACGTTATCCGCGATCCGGTAATAGAACCGGAGGGAGATCCGATTGTCTACGTCGAGTCTCTGCACGCTCGCCGCGATGTTAATCCTTCCGGGCGATGGGCGGGACGACGATGACGACCTCATCCCGTCCGGCTCTCCGACTCGCCTGAAGCAAGGACAACGGGAAGGGGTGAGGGATTTGGCGAGAGGGGGCAGAGTCAATCGTAGCGTCGCCGCCGGCGGCGATCGGGGAGGGGGAAATGGGTTCAGAAAAGCAAGTGCGATGCCTGCAATTTTGATGTTTTCAGAGGGGTAATTATGGAAATTGGGAAAAGGAAGGTAGTTAATCAACTTGATCTTTAAAAGGTTAATTCCGGAAAAAAAGTCGCACGATTTTAGTTTCTAATTTACTTAATATTATTTATATGGTAAATCGGGTAGAGGTGGAATTGAGATTAGTTCTTTATCTAGTAGCACCTCAAGAGCGATTGAGAATAATATATTCTTTATAAATTAATTGACGCAATTCTAAATTGGGGTGAGGAAGCTGAAACCTACCCCGGACCGGTTCTTATTTTTAGAACTTAGAACATACCATGTGGCTCAAAGAAATACCCCGAGAATCAACTCGTCGGTTCTGGTATCGGTTCTGGTACCGGTTCTGGTGTCATATCCTATCGACCACATTATTCGAATTAATCTAAAAAAACCTTAAGCATTACTCTAATCAATCTAAAAAAATCTCAAGCATTACTCCAATTAATTTTAAAAAATACCTCAAGCCTGGTCAAGGCCTTGCAAAAAGGACAAGGACAAGGGGATGGCGGGTTCGGGTCTCCGTAAAGATGTTGTGCGCAAAATTGCTAAATATAAGTAAGATATATTTACAATTTTAAAATTAAAATTATTTCTATAAATAGAGAATAAAGATTATATAATGATATTATTTCAGGTTCCAGGTTGATTCTGAGGTGAGAATCTAGAACCGTACTTGGTACTGTCGGTTTTCAAAAATTTAACACCTAAAACCTACCCAATCTATTCGAGAATCTATACTGACACCGACCATATAATACCGGTTCCGATCGGTTCCCGGTTTTACCCGGAACCTACGCTCACCCCTGTTAGACACGATATTTTGCTTATTTTAAATGATTGCATTACCCCCTCTCTTTTTCACTGCTTAATCAGGATCTCTTGCCTTTAGAGTATTTTATCTAGGAGGGATTCCTTATTCTGATTAATATAAATAATTCAGATTATCACGTGAATATCAAAATCTAAGCAAATTAAGGGATATAGGAAAGGGTCAAAAATGTCAAAAACCCAATCACGACATCCTCGGACTAAAAAGTACTTCCTCTGAAAAATGTTTATGCCCGAGTTTTGATTTTTTTTATATTTATTCAACAGGGAAAGATTGCAAATACAAGTTAACGGCGCATCCAGAGAGAGAGAGAGAGAGAGTCCCTTCTCTTCCCTCACGGCGACTTCTTTCTTCTTCCATGGGATTATTCTCCGGCCTTTGTTCCTGCCTTAAGCAGATTAAGCCCACGGGCGTCCGCAGCGGAGTCGTCGACGGGGACTACATCGTGGGAGGCGAGTCCTGCTCCAGCGTAGGATGCTGCGGTCCCTTCTTTGACCTCCGTGTTCTCGAAGCCGCCACCAACTACTTCTCTGATTTGAACCTTCTCGGCCACGGCGGTTTCGGCCCCGTTTACAAGGTTCAACGAACTCCTGCGTTGTTGCCGTGGGTTGGGGTTTAGCTGCTTGTCGACTGTGTTTCGTTACTTAGCGTGGAAGCGAGCGGTTAAGGACGTCGGGGATATGCACTAGAGTTGTTTGATGAAATGCGGGCCGTTTTGTCATTTTATGAGCGACTGGGATTAATCAGCGTGGGATGCTTGGATTTCGGATTATTGGGGGGATCTCGGCATCATCAACGGGTCTTTAATTGCAGGGGTTGCTGCCGAGTGGGGAAGAAGTCGCGGTGAAGAGGCTTTCTGTGGGTTCGAGTCAGGGTCAGAAAGAATTTGCCAACGAGGCGAATCTCCTCCTGAAGATTCGGCACCAAAACCTTGTCATCCTGTTGGGATGCTGCATCAAAGGGCCGGAGAAGATGCTCGTCTACGAGTACCTTCCCAACAAGAGTTTGGATCGCTTCCTGTTCGGTAATGTAACTTCACTGAACTGATCTAAAATGTCCACGAGCGGTTGTCGAACGGCTGAATTTAGTTGTGTCCTAGATAAGAAGAAGACTGTATTGCTGGACTGGAGGACTCGGTTTCAGATAATTACAGGGCTGGCGAGGGGCTTGCTGTACTTGCATGAGGAGGCTCCCGAAAGGATCATCCACAGAGACATCAAGGCCAGTAACATTTTGCTCGATGCTCAACTGAACCCTAAAATCTCGGATTTCGGCCTGGCCAGGCTTTCCCCTGGGGATGACACACATTTAAACCCATTAAGAATATCTGGTACCTAGTAAGTCTCCATTTGGTCTGTAATTTTGTTCCTCGTATCAATCTTGAACTGGAATCGTTAAAATGTTCTTTTTAACTTTGCTTGCCAATTGCAGTGGTTACATGGCTCCTGAATATGCGATTCAGGGAATTTTGTCGACAAAGACGGATGTGTTCAGCTTTGGGATTTTGGTTTTAGAGATTGTTTCCGGGAGAAGGAATCACAGTAAGGAACTGAGCATAGAGAGGGTGGACCTCTTGTCCTACGTAAGCCTCACGATTCTCGGTTTGATTTTGTTAGTAGGAAAATGATACTGAATCCGTGCTTAAGTTAATTCGCATTTCTCAGACTTGGAGGCTATTTCAAGGTGGGAAGTCGCTCGAAGTGGTCGACTCAAGCCTTCTGGTGTATGATGAAGACGAGGCCGTCTTGTGCATTCAGTTAGGCCTCCTATGCTGTCAAGCCTCTTATTCCGAACGGCCCGACATGAAAACCGTCCATCTCATGCTCTCCAACGAATCCTTCACTTTGCCAAAACCAGGCAAACCAGGCATTCAAGGTCGCATGTCCCAGTGGACGACAACGACTCCATCCGCATTAACTGCGACTAACCTTAACGATGGTCCAACCACTAAACTTTCTAGTGGAAGTAGTTTCCAGGAAGAAGAATCCAGGAACTCGATTTCGACCTCGTCATTTGGCGAAGGTAGATAAATAACACCATTGCTGTTAGCTCGTGTGCATTACACCTTCTATAAAAGCTTTGCCATCAATCATTGATTATCGTTCGTTCAACCACGGTCTTGAAACCCGGTGTGACGACCCAATTTCCACTCGTCCGACCTCGAGACAATGTTAGCTTGCGAGGACCGTCATACTTGACACGCATTGAAACAGAGGAATAAACCATTGCAGGCCGTTAACCTTCAAACACGAGTCCTCCGTGGTGCAACTCGTTGCGCGGACTAAGGTTCAGACAAAGTACGAGGAAAGCCTCAACTCGAAATTTCTTTGCGTCTTTCCGTTTCCTTTCTCATTTGACAGACAACAGTATCTCAGTTTCTAAAAGGTGGTACACCAATCTCGAGAAACAGGCCAAACGGGAAGCTCCCACGCTTTTAACTACACAATTCAAATTCCTACCTTCCTAGAGAATAATCTCACCGTAAAACGAGGTACCAAGTCGTGTCCTAAAGTTGTAGAGGGAAGCGAGGGGATGAAATGAGACCCAACTGGGAACTCAGGAATTGCTACAAGCACGACCAAGTTGTGTTCTTGATCACCATCTCTGTCTGCACTGTCGTGATCCTTGCAGTGCGTTGCTTCGTTGTCAATGAGGTTTCTGTTTTCGTTCGTCATTGTACGAGGTGTAGAGGACTTCGTTGTTGATCACCGGGTGATCACCTGGTTAAAATTGAGGGTCGTAAGATCTGGAGGCTTTTCATGCTGTGGCTGGCTAGTTGTGTCGTGGGTTTCTGATCCGAGGTGGCTTTTGCGAATTGGGTCTGTTTTTGTGTTGCGCGACCTGGCTTGTTTCGAGGATGGAAAGGTAGAGTTTCTCTGCAATGCTGCCATGGCACGTTCTCCTATTGCAGCCATTTTTGTCGATTTGAATCGAAATGTTGGGAGAGGAATAGTTTGTGTAAAATGCTGCTATGATACAGTCTTGGACTATGATTACTTGTGCTGATTTAAATCGAAATGCTGCGGTTGATCTGGCTGTCGTGTCATGCAGCTTGGATTTTGAATAAGTTCTCCCATCTTGATGGTTTGTGTTACTAGCTGTTTTTTTTTTTTGGAAATCCTGTGCACTACATGTGATGCAGATTTTCGGGGTTCTGATATAAATGTTCTTCTGTGCTCCTAGCTATGGAGGACAATACTACTCAAACCGTTCAAGCTTGTCACTGTATTTCTTCATGAAGCAAGTCATGCGATCGCCTGCAAGCTCACTTGTGGCAGGGTAAGATGTATATCCATTGTCAGCTTTGCTTTCATCTTTTCTAGGTATTACAATCCGGGGGTGACAATGCCTTAATCAGCTAATATCATCTCTCAGGTGGAGGGTATCCAGGTTCACGCCGATGAAGGTGGAAGCACGCAGACGCGTGGCGGAATGTACTGGGTGATCTTACCTGCTGGATGTTGCTCATCTTTCCTATTTATCTTCCTTTGCTTGAGAAACTATCGGTTTTCGTCTTTTGACCATGCTGTTCTCAGTTTGAGTTCATTATTATCTCAGATCTGGGTTGATCTTTCAGAGGAATGCTACTGATACGTGCCTCAACGAACTTGCTCATTGCTAGAATTGCAGCAGGATGCATGCTTCCCTCTCTTCTTGTCGTACTTCTTGTGGCCAAGAATGTGAGTCTTTACATTTCCTTTTTCCCATTTATCCCTGATAGAATATGACTGAAAGATTTGTTTTTTTTTTTCCTTAACTCTTTCTGATTCCTGTTTCTCCATCCAGCGGACGCTTTGTGGGCTTTGCATAGGTTCGTTTCGCTGGGATATCCTCGCGTCAATATAGTTTTCTATTGCAACCCTTTCTTTGATCTGACGTAAGTGACAAATGAGGAGTTTCTTTGGATTCATCGTATTCCTCGACGTTATTTGGGTCCTCCAAGAAGTGACAAAATTCAAGGCACTACTCACAGATTTTCATATCTTGAGTAACCAAGATGAGGTATCTAATGCCCGTTATTGTTGCCTAATCTGCAGGGGTGATGAACAGCCTGTTTTCAGTATATGGTAAAGATTTTTTAATACAAAAATTTTGTTCGCTGCTGCAGATCATCATACAATGGCTTAAGAAAGTCCTGCAGTGTTTATGACAAATTCACAGACATATACGACGATGTGATATCCCACAGAGTCCATTCAAGCGATGCTGAGAAGTTTGCGGAAGTTTGTCCATGCCCCTGCAATGGACCTAGCTGGGGAGCCATATGGTTAACATCTTCTCTATTATCGAATCTGTCCATGCTTGTTCACTAACACCTCAATTTCAGGGCATGTAATTCGCGTGAATGTTTGTTTGGCTGTCGCAGGGGACTGATCTCCCTACTGTTTCTTTCGGCTGCCATGTACCTCGGCCTTGTCATCCTCTCATAGGGTAACATCTTCCTTAAACGCTGATTTGGATTTAGATGCCGAGGACTTGTAACACCCTTAATCATCATCTCTTTCCACGATGTTCTGGGTCATCGAAGGTACAGTAAACATAACGATCAACCTGCCGACCAAGGAAAGCCCCCGATGAGGAGATCTCAGGCACACTACGGGTTCGAAGAATCGATCAAAAGGAAAAAACCCCTCGTATAATCACCAAACCAATCAACCAATTTGTTCCATGAGAGAGAAGAACACAATTGACAACTTTGTGAGCCCATCATTCTTGTCCTTAGATGATTGCACTTACAGAAATTATTCCCTCTGGCAATCCTGTGATATGAGAATTTCAACTCTCAGTACCTAAGCTTTAGGTTTGCATTAAATCCAATCGAAGTTGGACACCAAACAATTTTATGATTACCACTAATTGAAGGCCACTAATTGCTCCCAATAAAGGAAGAAATTGCCTGAATTTCCCTCCAAGTTCTTATACCTAAACAGCATACCAGAGGAGAAGAAAAAAGTTAAGGGAGTTCCCACAAGGAAAAAACTACAGGATGCTGTCTGTCATTTTCATGCAGAGTACATTTGGACACAGAGATGTAATAAATGGTATGTAATTCAATTGGGATTCTTCAATTCATGAAATATGAATGTAATAGGGATGGCCTTCACTTGATAAAGCTGCTTCAGTGAGGGTATTCTAAAATGGGACTATACCCTAAAATCTTGACCCATACACAGCCTCCAGAATTGCCATTTCAGACACCCAAAACATTGTCAGATCAAGGGCTTAAACTTTAAGGATGTCTAACCCATTTGTATTTCCTCCCACCCCCATAACCCAATGAACCACACGCGTAGGCATCGGTAATGATCTACTGATTATTGTGGGTGGCGATTAGGGGTGGGGGGGATGTGGAATGGACAGAACATGTTATAGTTGTTACTGAACTGGATTAGTAAGTCAATGCATTTCTGTTAAAAGAAGGTAAGGGGTCTTCGTTGCGATTCGGTGGAACCACCCATGCGGTCGATTAATATGGTCGACCGAGGTAGCCTTCGTGGATCATTCTTCAAAGCTTGCCTAAGGTTAGGACGAAACCGGTCTTGCAAGGGAGGAGTTCCGTGAAAGCTGCCATGATCGCCCGATTTCAAATGGGAGCTGGAATCTTCCCTGATTAGCACTCGAGACGCGCTAATGCATCGCGTGAAATGCTCGCGAAGGTCCAAACGATGCCGTTGCGTGTCGCCCACGAGCGCTTTATTGACTGCGGATTGAAGAGTGTTTTTCTTTTCTTTATAGGCCATGTTTAGCTGAATGGGCATAATGTACTACACAGATTGGAGATTGAAGGATTTCAAGGACTACCCAATTCTAGGGGAGGAAGGAAGAAAGTAAGATCTGACTGCAATTTACCAAAATTGGTTTCCATTTTGTGATTCCCAGGAAAAGCACAACAGCAAAGGATGACATCTTGGAAAATATGAGAAAAAATGAAAAAAAAAAAACAGATCTCAAAGTTACACATACCACTTCTTTAACATGTACAAAAAAAAAAACATATTTTTTATACATATTTTTAGAAATTATTATTCCTTGTAAAATTGGGTTATGGACATATGTTGGCCCCAGCAATTTCTCAATAGGAAATTCTTTTTGGATATCTATCATCTTTCCCATTTATGGCACATATGAGAAATTGGCACATACAAATAAGATGGTCTTCCTCCCACCAAATAATCAAATTAATACCCCAAAATTCATTTTAAAAGGATTTTAGTTCTTTCAATATTATCCCAATATTCTATAAATACTCAATTCTTTTTATCATCCCTGCCCTCATATTTGCAACTTCAATTCACTAAAAGAACTCCTTCAAAAGTCCCCCTCTCAAAAACACATGGCTTACTTCCCAACAGATTGCTTCTTCAAGCCCTCCTCAATCTCAGACACCCTCTACTTCCCAGACCACGACTTCACGAACTGCATCTCGCAAATCAATTACATCGACGCGAACCAGTTCGGTGCCCAAGACCTCGTCGTCGACTTCCCCGACAACGACAACCGGCTCATCGGCGGAACTTCCATCGTCAGACGGAACGGCGAGCCCTTCCTGTTTTCACACCCCTCGTACTCCGAGAGCAGCTCCGGGACATCTTCCGCTCCGATACCTTATCTCTTACCAGGGAAAAGCCAGGTACTTACTCCGCCACACCATCTTTTCTTTAACAAAGGCGACAAAAGAAAAGAAAGAAGAGAGAACATTCGCTGGACTTCGCTTCCATCGTGTGTTCTGATCCGATGAAGCGTTGCAGGAGTCGGGGATCGGGAAGAGGAAGAGAGGGAAGCAAAAGGGAGGAGATCACAAGGGGGCGAAAGAGGTTGTTCATGTTAGAGCCAAAAGGGGTCAAGCCACTGATAGTCATAGCCTTGCTGAAAGGGTGAGGAGGGGGAAGATCAATGAAAGACTGAGAAGCTTACAGGACATTGTTCCTGGATGTTACAAGGTAAAAAATCAAGAAATAATTATTTTTTCTAATGTAATAACAAATGGGATTTATGTGTTTATTTCTAGGATTTAACATCTTTTTGGGGTTCCAGACAATGGGGATGGCCGTGATGTTGGATGAAATAATCAACTATGTCCGGTCCCTGCAGAACCAAGTTGAGGTATAAGGGAGAGGGTTCTCATCTTTCAAAGCCATTCAAGTGATTGCGTCTTACATCACTTTTCTTTAAATAGTCACTAATCAGACATTCATAACCATTCATTTCTTCGTTTTCCTTGCTTCAGTTCCTGTCCATGAAGCTTGCCGCAGCCAGTACTTACTACGACTTCAACTCGGAATCGGACGCGGTCGAGGCGATGCAGGTAATATACATGTACTTACAATGAAGGGACTCAATGTTTTCTTGTGAATGGATAAGGTTGTATGATCCAATTAAAAAGGGTGTCCCCTAATCATTGTAATCTTTTATGGGTTAATTTCTTTTTGTTTGTCTTTGGCAGAGAGCTCAAGCTTTTGGGGAACAAGGCAATGGAGGAGGACACCCACTTCCACAAAGTTGTTCAAGTCCAACAACATGGAACTCATGATCATAAATTCATCCCAAGAAAAAAATTGCTAATTACAGCAATTACTGAATGATTTCCTTTCCTCCTCCCCCCAAAATATACAATTGTGACCGGAATTTCCTCCACTTTGTTTCTCTGTCACTCGGTTTCATATGACCCGAAAGACCCACAAAGAGAAAATGGACAAAGTATTAACCTTTGGTTCAATCTGGTCAGACTTATGAAAGAAAGTTTCTTTTTTTTTTCTTTTGCTTTGCACCTGACCTTTGTCATCTCCACCCACAATGTCAAGAGAAATCATATCTGATCAATATATGTCTTGAACTAATGAGTGTCAATAGTGTGCTGATGTTGAAAGAATCTTCTTATTTTCATGTATTTCTGATGGATTTTCGTCTGGTCATGTTCTTATGGAGAAAAAAAGTTAGGGAGCAACACTAGATGAGATTGAAAATCAAGGGATGTTAGTGAGAGGGATTGTTGCTTTCCTGGGATTAGAAGCAATGATTCGGTTCAGACCCCCTGTGGGCAAAACCTAGAACATTTCCATGAGGTGGGGGGTGATCAGGCATGAAACATGAAAATTGGGAGTGATGTCTTAAAAAAACATACAGGAGTGATTGGACATGAATGGGGGAAGAGGTGAGGTATCTGAATAATAATACAATGATTGCTTTGCATATGATATTAACTGCTAGCATGGCCCATGGATGTCACTTTGGACAGTACTAACCATTTGTATCATGTAACAATGAATTATGTTCAAGTATCACTTAGATCAAAGATGAAGAACAGGATGGATGGTGATGTGGGTTTGTGTTCTCTAGCTATTCGGAATCGACAGCACATCAGCATCATCAGTCAAGGGTAGTAGGGACTAGATCCATCTGAACAGAGAAATACCCTCTCAACACTGTGGTTAACAAGCATTTGTTTGTGTAGAGATGGGAAACTTGTCAAATCCAAATATGAAAAAAACAAACATATGCTCCCACTACATCATGCCAATGTGGGGGAACCCACAAATAAATGGATAAAAACCCAACATTCATTGATGTGGGCATTGCATTTGTCAAGTGATTGTGGGGTGGGGAAAGCTTAGAAATCAAGATTTTTTTCTTTTTGGGCATTGTCCCTTAGATGGGTCAAGATGCAATGAACCCAACCCCCCCTCAAAAAAAAAAAAAAAAAATAGGGGCAACCTTGAAATGGGTCCAAGGGAAACAACACCCTATTTACAAAACAAAGAAAATAAACGAGGGATTTGCTTGTCACCTTCTTGGTAGGAGAGGATGATTGTGGGAATTCAATTCAAGCCTTTGAAGCTACTTCTTTTTGGGTCTTGACTCCTTGTTTGACCAATTTTTGTTCCTTGGTAGGAGAATTGTGTTCAATGAATCAGGAAGGATGGAGGGAATGGAATGGAGAGAGGGTGGGGGGCTCAATTTCAAACTAAAATTGAAACGAATTGAATAGGTCATGGTTGACAAAGATGGTGGGGGCAAGTTAACAAGGGAGCCAAGAGAAACAACAGATGATTGAACGTTTTTGCTGTAGTCATCCTAAACCCATGTCTCAAACTTGTGACTATTAACTATTGTCCGCTTAGCGGTCCGGCCAATAAAGGCCGAAAAAGCGATGCAGAACTTTGGAGGATGGCTACGGGAAGGTGCAACGCCGGTCATGACTAGCTAGAAGGGCCGGTTGGAAACCAGCAGTTATATGGATGGCCCAAAAAGATCACGCAAAGGAACCTCAGAAGCCATCAGACTAAGGACAGCATTGTCGAGAAGTTGGCTCAGTTTCGAATATTGAATCAGTTTTATGTTTCTTAGTGAACAGTGGACACAGTAAGCAACTGGGACAGGATTTCGGGGACTATGATGAAGGCAGGCAAGGAGAATAGCAGGCACTGAATGAACGAAATCCTCCCTTCTGATGGTAACGTACTCTATCCAGACTCCACGGCAGCAGCAATGGCAAGGAACAACACGCAAGAACATCACACACGACAAAGATCACGGGGAAGCATGGGTTAGGGACCAAAAGATGATCAGCACTGACGCTTTCCTAGAATTCCAGCATTCGTAAACAACAAAAACTCGAAACCTCCACTCAAAACATCTGGAAGATTCCTTTCTGGCATAAGAATCCTTGTCACAGAAGGTCTCTTCGAGCTCTCCTCTCACTCGACGAAGTGCCTGGGGCCAAACTCCATTTACTTATCTAATAATATCGTCAAACGCAACCTCAACCTCGCATTACAGAATCCTAGGATGAAAGGATAAGTGGCCCCATACGAACTACCTCCGAGGATCATCGTCGCAAGGCAACTCGCGAACTGTTTACGGGTCTTTAGAGAGCTAATAAGAGCGTGCGTACACACTGGTTGAAGGAGGGACTAAAGTGAGACAGATCCAAAACATGGAGTATCAAAGCGTTATATCATCAATTATAAATATCTTATCTTCTTCTTCTTCTTCTTCGTTGTTCCTCAGGATACAAAGAACTAACTCATGCAACGCCGCCACTGAGGCCGAAATCCCAAGAATGGCCCTGACGACCTCCAGAATCACTGAATTGCCACTCCGCTCCACTCCTCGCCGCATCATCTTCTTCCCTTTCTCCTCCGCCTCCGTCTTGCCGCCGCGTCACCCCCTCAGGCCCCGCCCCTTCTTACCCTCCGGGACGACCGTCAAGTGCTCATTCTCGTCTCATTCCTCTCCCTGGCTCGATAACTGGACCTCCTGCCCTCCCCGGCCCCGCCAGGATACTGCCCTGAGGGCAGGGCTCTCTGTCCGCGGGGGTGCCGAGGCCGAGATGAGTTTCGCGGACGCCGATAGTAAGGGAAGGAATGGTGAGAGTAAAGGCCAGAAGGCGATCGAGAGGATCGTGCTCAGGTTGAGGAACCTGGGATTAGGAATTGAGGAGGATGACCTCGAGGTTGGCGGGGAGGATGGGGAGAGAGTGAGTGGGAGTTCGGAGTTTGGGGAGGAGAAGTTGAGTGATTTGTTGAGGAAGGAGTGGGTGCGGCCGGATAGTTATCTCATCGAGAGGGAAGTGCTCGGTGACGATAGCGATGATGACATGGTCTTGCCATGGGAGAGAGAAGGGGGTGAAGGTAGAGGAGGCGGTAGCAGCGTGGGAGGAGCCAAGAAGGATAGGACTGTGAAAGCACCGACTTTGGCAGAGCTGACCATCGAGGACGAGGAGTTGAGGAGGTTAAGGAGGGATGCAATGTTCTTGAGGGAGAGGATAAATGTGGCCAAGGCAGGTCTGACAAAGGAGGTTTTGGAGAAGATCCACGACAGGTGGAGGAAGGCCGAGCTGGTGAGATTGAAGTTTCACGAGGTTCTCGCGAAAGATATGAGGATTGCTCATGAGATTGTGGAGGTTGGTCATTTCTAATATGTATGTTTGGGTGATCTCCCATTTCAGCGTTTTGTCCGGGAAACATGGTGGCTTCACATATTTGTCAATTGATGTTATGATAAAGAAAAGTAATACCTGTCTAGAGTTCTGTGTTTATCAATGCAAGTTTGCTTGGTCTGTGCTTGTTGGGGATCAAAGTGGTTGTGAGAATCCTTGTTATAATGTAGGAACTCTGCTGGGACTTATTATGTACAATTTGAATTCAAAATTAATACTGTCGTCAATTCGCTTTTTAATTATACAAAAAGATGTTTAGCTTAGTTTGTTAAAAATTGATATATTTTACTGTTGGTCCAGCGTCGAACTGGAGGATTAGTCATATGGCGGTCAGGTAGTGTCATGGTTGTATACCGTGGGAAGGAATACCAAGGACCTGCTTCGAGATTGCAACCGATCCAGAGGGATGATGATGCGACTTTTGTTCCAGACATTTCCTCTGCTAAGAAGTCAGCAGATGAAGCCGATGACATTGTAAAGCCAGTGATTGAAAAGGGTGAAATGACCGTGGGGATTACCGTGAGAAATGATGAGATGACAGAGGAGGAAGTAGAATTTAATAATTTCTTGGACAGTCTTGGTCCTCGATTTGTTGAATGGTGGGGGACGGGTATCCTTCCGGTTGATGCAGATCAGCTTCCTCCAAAAGTTCCCAACTACAAGACCCCGTTTAGGCTTCTTCCTACCGGAATGCGTTCCCGGCTTACGAATGCTGAGATGACCAACCTAAGGAAGCTGGCTAAGTCGCTTCCTTGCCATTTCGCTCTAGGTATTTTTCATGTTTGGGAATCTATCCATGTTCAAGCATCATTTTTGACAGTTTGGTTTTCCTGGATGAAGGGAGGAACCGGAATCACCAGGGGCTGGCATGTGCTATAGTTAAGCTCTGGGAGAGGAGCTTAGTTGCAAAGATTGCTGTTAAACGAGGAATTCAGAATACGAACAACAAACTCATGGCAGAGGAGTTGAAGGTGTGGTCCTACACTATATCTCCCTTGAGAAATGTGTTGTCTGCCTCTGCAGATGGTATGATGAAATAAACGGCTTTAAATCCAATGTGATTGTCATCCTCAGTCACTCTCTCCATTCTCTCCTGCATAGATTAGAGGGATGATTCGATTGTAAATGAATCCTGTATTTACATGCGAGAAGAATTCATCCTGTGTATCTTGTGCAGATGCTAACAGGAGGTATCCTACTACTTCGAAATAAATATTTCATTGTCATATATCGTGGAAAGGATTTTCTTCCTCCCACTGTAGCTGCCGCATTGTCGGAGAGAGAGGCAGTGGCAAAGCAGATACAGGACACCGAGGAAAAAGTTCGAGGCAGGGCCGGTGATGCTTCTCTAGAAAGAGAGCAGGGAGAAGCACCCGCAGGTACCCTGGCCGAGTTCTTTGAGGCTCAAGCTAGGTGGGGACGAGATATCTCTGGTGAGGAACGTGAACAAATGATTCAGGAAGACTCAAAGTCTAAGCATGCTAGGATGATGAAAAAGATTGAACACAAGCTAGCTCTTGTAAGTTACTGATCTTTTCAAATTGGGAAATGCCTCTTTCTTAGATACCCTGGTACCATGTGGGTAGCCGCTGAGTTTGGACTTGACTAGTCTGGTTATTGTGACTAGGCCCAAGCAAAGAAGCTTAGAGCTGAAAGACTGTTATCCAAAGTTGAAGCATCTATGATTCCTTCCAGTCCTGATGATGACCAGGAAACTATCACTGATGAGGAACGGGTCATGTTTCGCAGAGTTGGCTTGAGGATGAAACCATACTTGACCTTGGGTAATCAAATTATTGTGGAATCTCTTACTATAGAAATGTGAAACAAAATGCTTAAGGCTCTGCATTGTTCCTATTTGCCAGGCATCCGTGGCGTTTTTGATGGGGTCATCGAGAATATGCATTTGCATTGGAAATATAGGGAACTCGTGAAGCTCATTACCAAGCAAAAAACTCTTGCTTTCGTTGAGGACACAGCAAGGTTGCTAGAATACGAAAGTGGTGGAATACTGGTTACAATTGAACGCCTTCCCAAAGGTTTTGTCCTCATATATTACCGTGGGAAGAACTATAAACGTCCCATCAGTATCAGGCCTAGGAATCTTCTTACAAAAGCAAAGGCATTGAAGCGTTCAGTGGCCCTGCAGCGCTATGAGGTGTGGTCATGTCCTCTCTCACTTCCCTTTTTCCTTTCAGGTGCAGGTCAATGTATTAGATGCCTGATTAGTATAACCATCGATCTTAAATGGAAACCGCAGGCCCTTAGTCAGCATATATCAGAGCTGGAGAGTTCAATTAAGGAGATGAAGAAGGAAATTGTAAGCACTAAAACTCAGATGATTCCTATATTTTAAAGATTTTGCTTCCTTCATGAGTATTGCCGCAAAGAGAATGTAGTTTCTGATGAGATCACTTGCATAAATGGTTTGCAACATAGTTTTTTCTTGAATATAATGCCGTCATGGTAATCTGCAGGGAGATTCTTATGATAGCGACAATGAGGACACATGGAGCTCTGAAGAGAACAGCCAAGTTGATGCAAATCTGGTGGGCAAATATCTTTTTAGTTGCTTGCTTTGGAAGAATGCTGATTGTTTGTCTTGTCCATTGAGCTTAGTTTTCTAATGACTTCTTTGCTTTATTTCAGAGTGAAGATGAATCTTGGTTAGCTGGCTCTAGTGATGATGAAGGTGGAGCCGATTGGGAAGATGTTGACGAACCTGATCTGACTTAAATTTGATATTTAAAAAGCATTCACTTGCTCTGGTGAGAAAATATTTGATGTCAACCATCTAACTGGGGTTGGTGACTCAAACTAGTGCTTATCTATAAAAAGTATTATCGATCAGGATGCTGATTATTTCTCTCCTTTGCAGGTCCATTGACGGCTAGACGGATATTCATTCTCATTTCTTTGAGATATCAATTTAGACAGCAACTTCCCCATGTGCCGGAGCTGGGATTTCAGTCATCGGGGAATGATGTTGTGAGTTGCTTCGAGAAGCAAGGAACGGTACGGCATTTTCAAGCTTTTTCTTCCCTTGGATTTTTCTTTGATCCTTCCATCTCGCATGCAGTTGTGTTATTTGTAGCAGCAACTAGATATGCTGATGTAAATGATTACTTTATGTAAGATCGACTCAACTGTACAAAGTTACTTCCATAGCACAAATCGAGGAAGCTGTTTCTTTAGTTGAGCCCAGCTAGACAAATGCGTTGATTATATATGTAATGATGTTCAAGTACATTTCAAGGTAATCCCAATGGTTCTGGCCTCTTTCATGTTTGCTGGTTTAGCTGGTGCAGTTTGGAAGGTCCCCAATGTGAAAAAAAAAATCCCAGAATTGTTATGAAATCTTACTGGAGAAAGTAAGCTTTTCGGGATCCTCTTAGGTAGCATTATAACAACGCTTCTCAAGCCAGGAGAGGATATCCTCTAGGACCTTCAGAATGGTTGCATCGGGTTCGCCTTCGAGTAAAGAATGGTAAGCATCTTTATACAGACAAAGCTCCTTGTCGGAGCTCCTAGCCTTCTTGTACAGCGCCTTGCTCACCGACGGGTCCGTAACCACGTCAGCTTCTCCGTGCAAGATCAACATCGGCAGCGACACCTGCAGGACCAGACGAACGCATCTCAGCTCTTGCAGAGTAGAGTAGTCCCAGAGAAGTAGTATTAACCTGCTCCAATTCGCCCTCCATCTGTTGGGTCATCCTCAGCAGCTCCAGTGCAGTGCCCAGCCGGGGGTTGTCCGTGTACGCCACTACATTGTAAGGCGCCTATACCAATGCCGAATCCATTCCATTAATCGTTTTCTACTTTGTCTTTAATACTGATCATAGAGGTGTTGGGATGATTGGAATGTTACCAGCTTCTTCTTCTTGGAGTCTCTGCAGCCCATGTCTGTCATATCCCTCTGTGGCACTAACTTCTGCCTGGGGAATACCTTTGCAAGACCAATTAGGATCAGCTTCACCATCTTTGGTGGCAGCATGTCATCTCCAAACTGGAACCCAGTAATGCAAATCTTTAGTTTCTGTCCAATCAACTGGAATAGGAGGGTGTTTAAGCATGTCTGGTTTAAAAGGGTGAGAAGTAACATAGTACTCTGCATAGAGGTGCCACTAAAATGGCTCCAGCCCATGCGTAGGGCTGCTTCAGGTGCATCCTGAGTGCAATTGCACCTCCCATTGATTGCCCAAATAGAAAGAATGGCTTGTCCGTGTAACCCTCTTTCTCTGTTGAACCACCAACACCATGGTAGTTGTAGAGAGACAAGGCTGGCTAGTGTAGCTCATTCAAGGGGATTATTATTATTATTTCAAATTACCCTTGATTTTTGAGTAGTGCTCGATGACGTCGTCCACGAGCCCGTCGAAGCTGGGTATGTACCCGTGAAGACCCTCGGAGAGGCCGAACCCTTGGTAATCCATCGCGAGGACTCCGTACCCAAACGCCGCCAATCGACATGCAACCCCTGAGGTAAAACAGTGCAATTTACAATCCCATTTCGTACTAACGAAAAATTAAGTGTCAGGCTAAGGGAGGCATGCCTTCAAAGAGGAATGAGCAAGTGTCTCCATAGCCATGGCAATAGCAAACCACTGCTTTCATGACGCTAGTCCCTCCTTTTGGGAGCCAAATCTTGGAGAATATGTCAACTCCTCTCGAGTTCGCCTCATATGACTGTCCACCCAAAATCATTTTAGCAGAACATTCAGTGATTCTCAGGCCAAGATCTGCCCCACGCTGTTCCTTTCTAACTAAGGGAAAAGTGCACAAACCTCTTCCGTCCTGACCCCATCAACCTCCAGAGCATTCTTCAGACGACATCGAAAAAACACAAACTGGGTTTAGTAAGATTACTCTGCAATTACGAAAGTTGGCGTGTTTGGGACGACTACCTTGAGCAGGCAATGGTCTATGCCGAGTTGTATATCCTTGAAGGCCTCGCGAGCCCGCCTCCGGGCAGTTGCCTCGTCCATGTTGGCCTCCAGGACCTGGCGGAGGTTCTCCGTGATTCCCTCGATCCCGCGCTTGGTGGGAGGAGGTGCCTTCTCGCCGCTTGGCTTGGTTCCTGCCTCACTCAGCAGGGAGAGCCTCAGGAGGAGCTGTCGGAGAAAGGAGAAGGCGTGCTCCAAGATGAAGAACAGGGATGTCACAGTGCTTGTGTTCATGTTTAAGCACTGATGTGGTGGGAGTGTTTGTGTGTGTTGTAAGTAGAGGTGAAGGGATGACAAAAGGGGTGTGGATTATAAAGCCAGAAAAGCAACAAACAGTTGAAATCGGCCATTAGTACTGATGATTCAATCATGTCTTGGGACCCTTTGACATGTGTTTTCATTCAAAAGATTATACATTGAAAGCATGACATGACCCATGATTCCAAATGTTGAAGTGCCCTTCAATTGCAATGTCATTTTCTTCACTGATAGTCAACAAGTACAAGTAAATCAATCAATTGGGATCCACTTTGTTCACTGACCTCAGGATGCCTTTCATATCTCATCACGTACAAACGTAACTACTAGAAAATACTGAGATCTCTCGTTCCAACCCACCAAAAAGATGATACAAAATATATTGGATAATTGCTAGAGCTAGGGACCCAGAATTGGGCAGGGAGGAGTGGTTTAGCTGGGGGGTGGAAGAACCTTTGTATTTGCATGAACCCAATTCAATGCATTTGGGGCAGAATTTTTCACAGGCATGCAAGGGAAAGAAAGATTTTATGTTTTTATGGTAGTTGGGTGTTATTAAATTCTATCTGCCGATTGCAATTACTGTGACTTCTGTTAGAATTTCCTTGTTTATTACCATTAAATGCATTCCATCATTAATTTCCCATCCCCCACCTTTACTTTTCCTCACATGAATTTTTGTTTGTTGGGGTTTCAACATAAATATTAGAGAAATTAAAATCCCCACACTCCCCACCACTTCACTCTAAATGCATAACTTGAAAACAATAACTAAATTTGTAATATATTTGAGGTGACTTTCTTTTCATAATCAAATTCAGTAATCTTAGCTTCCTCGCAAGATACTCTAATTTATGACGAGCTGCTGAAATTCGAACATGAGATTTGACATGACTCGAGTTTTGGAATAACCCTACCTGGCCCTTAACATGAGAGTGAGTTATAAAAGAAAACTAACACACAAAACATGTTGGTGGTACATAACTCCCCATATTGTTGCATTCCCATAGAGTAGTATTTGGTGGGAGAGAGACTGGTTTTTTCCGAGTGTCCCTCTGCACAACAAGGACTTATGCTTCCACCCTTTTGGGTGTTGCGTCGTTTTCATATGACCATCTCGAGGACTTTGGCACTGCAAATCCTCTGTAAGAACACATCTTTACCCAAAATCACGACAATAATATGAGTGAATGCTCCTCATTAAAATTACTTTCTCATCAAAACGATGGCCCTCGTTGATTGATTGATCGATCTACCAATTCTTTCTTCTCTCGAAATTAATTGTAGAAGGTGAGAGATTTGTTGGGGTTTATGTATGAAAGAATTAGATAGGAAGGGAGAAAGTGCTAGCAGAACGTATGTTCTGTATTGCCGACGACCTATATTGGAGTGTTTTGATTGCGGAAATGATTTCTCTTTCTTAAACTTTTTCTTACATGAAATGTCTACACATCCCTTTATACATAGGGATGAGTAGAAATGACACTAGAAATCGATATATTTAATAATTTACTTAAATGTCTAACTTAATGACTCACTTAAATGACATTTTCGTTACTAATATTGTATTAATTTAATATCACACCCTGCACTTTCTCCACCTTTCCACATATATGCACTTTTTTTATTATTATATTTTCTTGGGTCATAATCATTTAGACCCAGTTGATCAAACAATCACTCAGCCCCAAACTGTAGTGACTTCATCGGTTCCGGGTTAGTTTCGGACATAAATCTTTTTACTTCCTTAAGACTTATCATTTTGGAAGTATTCAACACATTCGTTTAGGATAATAATGTTTGCCACAATCTATCTGACATACAAGAACGCCATAAATCAGAACAACCAAGACCACCATGGATGGATCAAAAGGCTTGAGGACCACCTAAAATCTTTACATTTGACATGAACACGGGGATCGAATTCCTTACCATTATTGTTACTACCCATCCGATGGCTTTACAAGATGGAGATGTTAGAGTAACTCCTCCGGTCGATGAGTCCGTGAGCCTATCACATTAGATGTCTTCGCTAAATGGAGTCCAATTGAATGGTTGCTCCTGTTGGTGCTGGTCGAGGAGGACCCTTGATGATGAGCCTGATGACGAGGCAGGGAAGCTAGAAAACCCCAGATGTTCGCTTCCCAGTTGTTGGTTAGGGAGGACAGCCGTGTTGGGGATCACGGGGTATTGATCGTTGCCGGAGGATAGTTGTTGGTGGAATGACCTGAGGTGAAGTGCCTTGAGGAGCAAGGTATTCACCGCCAGGTTTGATGGGGATAAGGGCGAGAAGGGGAGGAGAGCAGGAGCTTGATCTCGGATGAGCGAATGCCAGTTCAGGTTATTGAAATTGAAGAGGCCCTGGGGATCATTGGCTTCACCAGTTGGGATTTGTGTTGAGATGTTGTTGGTCAGCCCTACGGTAGTCAGGTTAGGGTTTTCCTCGATGAGACTCGGCATCCGTTCGATTTCGCCTAGGTGATCGTGTAGGGCAGAGTTGGTGTCATCAGGTGAGTCCGGAGACTGCTCGTCGGAAGGTGCGGACAGTTGTTTCTTGACTATGTTCGTCTTTTGAAAGACACGACATAACACCCATTCCTCCTGTTGGCAAAATGAATCCCAATCAAGACATCGTCAAAGGAAAGTTTCATGAACGAAATCATGTGAGGGTACGATTACATTGGAGAACATTTATATTTACCTTGGTGGGTTTGAAACAGTACTTATTCTCGAGCCGATATTCGTGCATCACCCAGTTGGTCTTCTCGCCTCTCGGCGCCCTCCCTCGGTAGAATACGAGGGTCTTCTTCATACCGACCAATAGCCCTGATCGCAGGATGTCCTTGTCCTTCCCGGTCGTCTTCCAATACCCTGCCTCGGTCGCCCTATTGGTCCGTAACCCTGTCGGATACTTCCTATCCCTCAAGCTGAAGAAATACCATTCCTTCTCTCCCATGGATGCTTTTGCTGCAAAACCCCAACGCGCTCATCTCTCTTAATCTATTTAAGTCTAAGTCTAATTGGCCCAACTAATGCAATCGAAAAAAAAAATACCGAGAACAAAATACCAGGCAGATCCCAAGGCTCGCACTTATTGAGATCGACTTCGGAGACGGCCTTTGCAGTGAACCCGACATCCGAAACCTTCCTTGAGAGGTAACAGGTGATGAGCTCCTCATCAGTCGGGTGGAACCTGAACCCAGGAGGGAGAGCATTTTCCTCCATGGTCGTCCTGCCCTCCAAGCGATTGAGGACGTACTTAGGTAAAGGTTGGCGTCCTATAAATAACCAAGGGCACACGAGAACGATCCCCGATGGCGATGCTAGCGAACGGGTAAAAGGAACGCCTGGCCTTGGCTTCAAGGAGAAGACTCGAAATCCTCGAGAGAGAGAGACAGAGGGGGTGCTTGAGAGACGAAGAAGAGGAGGCAAACATAGTCTTTGTTTATTCAAGTGAATTGCAGCTACCATGTTGACAACGATGGTCGCATGCAGGTCGACTTGAATTGACCGAAATGTCCCCGAAGATCTTCAGAGGCGTGAACGCGGACTCGGTAACGTAAGCGAGGCCATTCCTGGAAACTCATAAAATGAGCACGTGTATTGACATTTTGGAAGATTTTAGGAATAGGTGAGAAATAAAATGTTCAAGACAACAACAAAAAAAGGATGTAATTAATCAAGATTTTAGTATCTTAATATTTTAGAGGGGGGGAGGGGTTGAGTCTTAGTTACACATATGGATTTGAAAAGGGACACCATGCAAATAAAAAGAAGAAGTAAGACAATGAAATGATGTTACTAGAAGATAATCCTATCCAAATTCCAACCACCTTCAACCATTTCTACCCACCCAATTTTAGAAGATTAGTTTTGTCCAATGGGAACTTGCCTCTCATGCAAGTGGCCGGCCTCTCATTGATGTATGGAATATATTTGTTTGGAACTAACCTCCCGGCTTTTCAGATCAGTAAACCGTATTCGCGGAATGAAGTGCGGGCTGTGTTCCCATTGCTCGGTGTACGCAACATGGTCCCGGCCGGCGATTGACGCCCGGCTTGTTGACGACTACCCGTGTCCCTGTTGACACATGGTGTTTAGCTTTGCGAAACATACCACGAAATTTGATACCAGATGATCGGCGCAAGAATGTGAGTTTTGGGGTCTTTATCCCACCTTGTAATGGACATTTTTACGTCTCCTGAATTAGAGCCAATGCCCCGTTGTCACGGATTGAGTTCAACGGTTGGCTCTTGCGTTTCATATCGAGATGTGATGGAAAGGCTCATCGAAAAGGCGGTTTTGTTACGGTAAAAACTAAACGGGAACGACTATAATTCTGTCAAAACATATCACCTCCATTGCCGAACACTTGTTCTTTTTCCTTCACTAATTCCTAAATTATCACACTGTTGATCGTTCAAAACATCCTCCTCCTAAAAATTGTCAATCCTAACACAAGGACATTCTTCTTGTACTTTTCTTAACTTCCTCCGCTGTTTTCCCCTCCTTCTACTTCTTTGGCGATTCGCGTACCGTGTGAGATAGGGCTTCTAGAAGTGGTCTCACATATTCCTAACTTCCGATGACCCGAAAGTCTAAAAACATGTAAAGGGAAACAAGTTGAATTGGCGATGTGGTCCAAAGGAGAAATGGCTTGCCCCCCTTTTCTTTATACATCTATCTACTCGTGTCTTGCTCTAGCCTAAAATTTACCAAATAACTAAAACCATTGACATAAAAGGGTTACTGGGGTAAAAACCAAATCGGGTCCCATGAGGCGCTTTCTCCTCAGTTTCTATGGACCATGAGTTTATATGATTCGAGAGGCATCTTCATTTCAGCCCAACTCATTAACTAATCAAGAGGAGTCTCATTAACTAAGAGAGGAGCCCAATTGATTGACCTGACCCAAAACCCATGAAGGCACCTCTCAAACAATTTCAAGATCTTGTTACACATTCCTTGAGTGATGTAACAAGAAATGGATCGATTCGGAGGCCGCGACCGCGACCGTACCTATGATTAAACATGTCATAAAGAACATAACTTGGGATCAAAACTTAATGTTAGAAAAAAGGTGGTTTGAGCTCTCGGGGGAGGCAAGGAATGAATGTTCCCTCCCTTAAACAACCTTAGCAACAACACACACACCCTCTCTCAATTCGGGAATATTCTGCTTGTTTTAATGATTTTTAATGTTTCTTTCTGAAAAGCTTAATGCAAGAATTAGCCATATGAATATGGGGTGGGGGTCATGGAATGCGTGCGCCTTGGTTTTCCTCGAGCAACTTTGTAAAAAGGCAATCAGAATATAAAGTGTGTGCATATAAAAATATCAAAGTAAGACTTCTGTGTTAGATCGATATACAAGCCAAGCGTATACAACAACATTATGATGCATGATGAACAATCAAATCATACCCGGCTATTGCTTTCAACACTTTAATGCATATGTGGGTGTCCCCATGTCCTTTTCCTTTACTTGCTTTTTTTTTTCAATTGGGAATTGCATTTTGATTCCTTTAAAGGAGAAGAAGTGGAAGACTCATCATCCTCCTCCTCCTCCTCCTCCACCACCACCACTTTGGATTGGGCCAAAATTAAATAAAAAGTAGTTGAGAGGGGAGGAGGGCTGAGTTCTAGAAAGGGAGATCATCATCACCTCCCCTTATCAAAATCAAAATCACCCATACAAAAAGGAAAGGAGTCCATAGAAGAAGAAGATGAAATGGTGCTCAAGGGAAGAAGCTCTCCTTAATCTCTTCTACAACATCTCCAGCCTCTCCTCAACTCTACTCCTCTTCTACTTCCTCCTCTCCACTCTCATCTCCCACTACATCCCCTTCTTCCATAGGTTGTTACTTAACCTCTTTTTGTTTCAGTTTCTGTTTTCTTTCCTTACATGTAATGTTTTTATGTTGTCTTAATTCTCCTTTCGGTTCATTTTAGGGACCGAGCTGAGTATGGATTCTCCGAGGAGGAGGAGGAGGAGGAGGAGGAAGAGGTGGTGGAGGGAGGAGAAAGTAATGCTTGCTGTCGGTCGGAGGATGCCCGAGAGACGGATTTGGTCGCCGACGTTGTCCTTGGAGGCGAGGCTATATTGTTTTACAGTGGAGGCGGTGGCAGGGAAGGGGATTATGGGACTGAATTGGAAGAGGAGGAGGACCACGGAGATCAAATTGTTGGTGAAGAAATTGATGACGATGATGATGATGTTAGCGATGGCTGTAGTAATCGGCAGTACTCTGCTCCGGATTCATTTGGCAATGCCGTGCCGGAAGATGGTATCTGCAGCGATACTGAGGAGGAGGTTTCTGGGGATCCAAGACCGGAAGTACTCGTGGAAAGTTATCAGGACGACCGTGGAAATGGAGGTATTTCGCTTATGTATTCCGTGGAGTTTTTCCACAAGTCATGTTTTGCGATTTCCATGCCAGAGACCAACATATTTTCTTTCAGAGAATGTCGAAAATGGAAGAAAGTGTGGAGATCAGCCGTCCACTGTGGAAGAGAACATGAAATTTGGAATGCTCGAGAGAGATGGCAACGACGCTGTCGAGGAGATATATGGTGAATCCTGCACGGCTGGATCTACTTCAAAGAGCTCTTCCGAATGGAGGAGTTCCATCACATGCGGGACTGACGAACCTTTCTCGTCCTCATCTCGGAGGAGCTGCCCGAAATGGGAGTCATATACCGTATTCCAGAAGTACGACGAGGAGATGATGTTCCTCGACCGAATTAGTGCGCAAAAGCTGCATGAAACAGGTTAAGGAATCAATAAAAGTGGTCGTGAAAACATTTCAGTCACAGGGGGCGTAATGGTTATAGTTTCTTAATGCAGAGTCGCTAAGGTCGATACAAGTTTGTCCAAGATCAATATCGGAGCGGATCATCCTGAAGATATCGACCATGAATAAGCAGCCTTCCGACGCTCTGCACAACCCATATGGCGAACTGGAGGCAGCGTACGTGGCTCAAATCTGCCTGACGTGGGAAGCACTAAACTGGAACTACAACAACTTCCAGAGCAAGAGAGCAACAGAGAAAGATTTCGACCGTGGCTGTCCGGCCCACATTGCACAGCAGTTTCAACAGTTTCAAGTCCTCTTGCAGAGATATGTCGAGAATGAGCCTTACGAGCAGGGCAGGCGTCCTGAGGTCTACGCGAGGATGAGGCTGTTGGCTCCTAAATTGCTTCAAGTGCCCGAATATCGCGGTACATCATCGTTTCTCATGAGGGCCCTGATAATTTCTCATTTATTACTACTGTATCTCATGTCACAATCTTTTGTTATCCATCCCAAAGATTCGGAGGACGAGAACAAGGACGAAGGATTCGGGTCGAGGATATCATCCGCCGCGTTCGCAACGTTAATCGAGGACGGGATCCGTACATTCATGAGCTTCCTCAAGATCGACAAGGAACGGCCGTGCCACAAACTGGCGGCATTCTTCAAGAGGAAGAGGCGGAGGAACGGGGTCGATCCGGCGATGATCGCTCTGGTGAGGAAGGTCAACCACAAGGTAAGTCCCAACGAACGAAACCTCCTTCGTATCTCGGCACCACATTCTCATTCCTTTGTCTCAAAAAAAAACGAGCAGAAGAAGGGGAAGGTGAAGGAGATGAGGCGAGGGAAGGGGTGTCTGAGGAAGAGGAGGCTGGGGGCGGAGGAGACGACGGAGGTGCTGATGGCGCTGATCGACCTGAAGGTGGTGTCCAGGGTGCTTAGGATGAGGGACATAACGGAGGAACAGCTCCACTGGTGCGAGGAGAAGATGAGCAGGGTCAGGATATTGCAAGGCAAACTCCAGAGGGATCCAACCCCACTTTTCTTCCCTCCTGCACATTAAAGGATCATCTCCCACACGTGATAAAAGCACTCTGATTGATTCAAAGACTTCTTTTTCTTCATTCTCCTGACTGACTTTAAAATGTCATGGGAGGGTTGGTAGTGTTAGTGGTATGATGACTAGGAGGACAAGCTCATTGTTCTTGAGTTGCATGGCACATGAATATGCGTATCCTGTCCAATCCTATCCTTAGCCCCCCCACCACTTTTTATTTCTTTTTACTCTCTCTTTTCTTTTGTACATAGATAGCTTTGACCCACCTCCCACCCCAAGTAGTTTGTTGCCTTTGTCTTACTTTAATAAAGTCTCTTCTTGTGAGGAGAAATAATAGAGATTTTACAAGGAGATTTGAATCTAGTCCAATTATGTTCTTTCAAAGATTTGAATAAAATGAAGGGCAAGAGTTTAAAAAGAAAACAAAAGTAAAAGAGAGGGATTAGGATGAGGAGGATTACGTGTTGGGTATGAAATCTATGAATGGTAAAAAGGCTAGTAATTAAAAGCAAAAGGATGAATTTTATAAAAAGGAGGAGACAGAGAGAAAGTGAGGTTGAATGGATGATCATGAGGACAAAGCCAAGGAACATGGGAGATAGAGACAAGTTTAGCTTTTGCTTTTTCTGTTACCACATTTTCCAACACAATTTTTACTAGATTTAGATTTTGATGTGGGTGGGAGATAGAATCTAAAAGCTGGGTGTGTGTCTGCACAAGAAACAACAACAATATATATGTTTCAAAAAAGAAAGTAAAACTAGTGGAATCCACAAAACGGGTCACTTTGATTTTGTAAGTTATATGGCCGTGCGGGTATTAATAGGTAGAGAATTTTATGTCATCAGGGGGGGGGGAAGGAAGAAAGCATTGGACTTTTTATTTGGCCAACAAAGTCAAAACGATTTTCACGCACCAAACTTTTGTGCGATACTTGGTTAATAATACAATGAAGCCATTGAACCGTACAGTGTTTCATGGAGGGCCAGGAATGTCATCTAATAATGGGCCTGGTCCTTTATGGGCCATCATAAACTGGCCCAGCCCAAACACCACAAAACCAAGCCCATCATAATTCATAGTCCACTGACTGTATCCCGTACAAAATTGTAAATATTTGCAAATGGATAAAAATAAGACGACATGCTCAAATACATTACAGCCGAAGAAATGGCACAAATTTTCATTCACCTAAGTGAGCGAGTGAGTGAGTGAGTGAGCATCCCTTTTGTACATCCTTCATTACCTACTAGTGGTAATAAATAGTATCGAATGCTGACTTCTGAGGCTTTCTTTTACCTTAAACAAAATGAAGAAAGATGCATTCATTCGTGTAAAGAGAGCCCCAATTCAACTTCAAGCTTTTCGAAAAGAAACGATGTTAAACGAAACAGATAAAAAGAGAAATGTACTTTGATACTCAATCATGCGACGGCGAAGTTACACCACATACGGAGGAGTTGCTTCATCTTAGGGTTCCAGAACATCTGCCGTACGCTGATATTGATCAGTCTTCCGTGTGCCTTGGGCTTATCGGATTCTATCTGATGAAGTTGCCTTCGATAATTTTTGCCCCAAAAGGATAGTAACGAATATTATAATAAGCTGGTGGGGGATGGGGGCGATCATACCGCATCGTCGACTCTTTGATAGTACGCATCAACTGCTCGGTGTCGTAATGGTTCACAGATAATACATAATCAAGGATAACCCTATACCTGTAATTTACAGGAGTGGACAAATAATTCATGGATAGACGAACTTACCTGAGAAGTTCGATCATCATGGCGTAACGATCTGTGCGCATTGCTATGGCGTCTCTGATCCTAATATCAATAAAAATTTGAAGATATATAATACAAAAGGATATATGGATGTAGAACCCTCACAGAATTAGGCGAAGTCACACCGGGAGCTCCCTTCAGTCCAATCAATGGGCAAAGCGGGCGGGCAGAACCATGAAGTCAGCTCCCGTGCCATGCACCCGGCCAGGCTTACTCGTACGATCTATTTGCCATGGACAAAGATATTCTTCCTCAGAGACAAACCACACGTAAGAATAGCCGAGGTGCATGAGACGGCAGCTCGACTATCAAATGCCAAGAAAACAACACGCAGACTCGGCCCCTTGTATTGGGCTGAAGGGAGCTCCCCTCCTCCGCGGCACGGGAAAACCACGTTCTTCACGACCTTCTCCGATGTGGGAAGTTTGCTCCTTGGTCCCTGCAAGCTCCATTTATACATTGGATTCATCAATGGGCTCTTTGTCTCCTGCTGAGCTCACAGAACATGCCACCCTTTGGCATGACTGGTCATTTAATTTATCATTTTTAATACATCGTTTCTTTCTAGGAATCTTCTATCAATTTTATTACTGTGTTATTCACGTGCCTTGTACACATTTCATGATGTCATGTTTGTACCCTTCTGAAGGTTTTCAAAAATTGTTTCCAGCTTATATACTTCTCTAATCGACCGCAATAAGATAATGTTGATGTTTTAGGGGAAATTTTTTGTTTTTGTTTTGGTTAAAAACAAGGCGATTAGTTTAAACCATTAGGTCATGTCTGGCCAATGACAACTTGCTAAACCTAAGCTGTACTTGGAAAACGATACAAGGTTTAGAATAAAACCCGAAATGCTTCTAAGCGACAGACACGGATTGGCCCTGTTTGACGCGATCGCGACGTGCGGCCTCGCCGGGTCAAAGACGTGGTCATCAACCACAGGTCTTCGCTCAAAGAGAAACAGTAATCTTCTAAACTAATGTTTTGATTTATAAGTTTCATTTAATTGTTAATTAATATAGTTTGCACTGAATGTGGTAACTAATTGTAAAGAGATTTCGATGATCGTTTGTTTGTTCTCTAGATTCGGACTTGAAAACTTGCTTAAAAACGTGAATAATCATAATCAATCTTACAATGGTAGGTTTTTGTAATAACTGATCACCTAACATACAACGTGTCTAATTTTAAAACCAGGACCATGTCACACGTATCGTGTTGTGCCTCGACTTGTTTACGCGAAAGATACGATTAGATAAATCCAAACTCGCTTCATACTTTCGTGTCCATATTGACATCTCATTTTCTCAAATGGCCAGCCTTACAAGTAATATTCGCATGAATGGACTAAATAATTGGCACAATCCTTTCATACTAAGATTCCTCTTATACTTGAATAGTCATCGCGAAGTTTCCCGAGTCGTTTGAGGGACAAAGAGGGCCCCTCTTTTGGCATAAGCGACGAGGAGATTGCGAAGAAACCCATCCAAACCGGCATCGGGGGAAACGATCAGCCCTACTAAGTTTTACTTAATTAAGTAAGAAGAAGGTCGATTGATCCAAATCATAATATATCTCGTGTGCCAAGGGAGAGACGACACCGAAACAGTTGAAAAAGGGGTACAAGATGGACAAGGGTTTTTGGGAGATACCCCGTTTTGCCTTCTTGTGTCAGCGTGTTGTCATTCAGACATCATATTCCAATGAAAACTGTACTCGTGGTCATGCCCGCCCCCCATCAGACAACATCGATATTTATTTGTTCGAAAGAGAAACACTTCGTCGATTTGGGAGGGAGATAAATCGAGACTAAGTTGATGTAACGACTAAGGGGGTTGGTTTATCTTTTTATATCTATCTAGTAGGTGAAAAAAATCAATACCAAAAAGCTTATTGAATATTATCATTATGAAATTCCCATCCCTAAGCTCTCTTGCCCATGTAAGAGGAGAAAAAAAAAAAGTACAAATGTTATCCACTTTCTTGTTCTTTCCTTTGGCTGGATTCGCAGAAGATTGCCCTTACGATTTTCGGTGTACCAATTTGATTGAATCTTTTGTCACGAACAACTTTTACGAGTGACTGACATGACATCTCCTGCCCACTGTGATGATACACTGAGGCGTGGTCTGTCTTGTCTCTGTTCATGTTGGCGTTTGGGACGCGTCACGTGTTTCGGACCCGACCGGGCGTTTTTGTCATTTTAGACTTTGAGTGTCGTGGTAAGGAGGAGTCTTTCTTCCTTAATGATGAAGGGTTTTGTTTAAGCAAATCATGTCATGAACGTGATTGTCTTTGACTTTTATTTGGCAGAAACTCCGCGTGATAATAATGCCCCTTAATAAACCTCCCTATCTTAGTATAATTTTTCGAATTTTAAATTTACAATGCTATTTGTATCACGTAAAAACTTTATAATTTAACTTTAAAATTGAAGTATTTCTGTAAGCCTTAATTTATATTATATAATTGAACACTTTCGATAAACTTTTTTAAAGGAGGGATGAAGTAATTTTAATATTTAATCGTAACAATTATTTGAAAGTGGTGAAATGGATTGGTGCTGCTGACGATGATCCTTATTAAGGACACACAAGAAGAGTTTTGAAATAAGATTGATTAGCCAACCCTAACCCTTATGGGGCATGTTGATTTTGATCACAATGAAGCCGTTGAGGAATTATAATTTCTTTGTTGTGAATATATTATAAAAAATTTTATCCCTCAATTTGTTTGTTTCTTAGAGATGGGGAAAGTGTTGTGAAGGTGATGTAATTTTTTATCAAGCCATTTTTAGCAAAACATCCAAAACTTCCGATGTAAACGAGATCGCTTCTTGTTGTTTTGCGGTTGTTCGATTGTCCCGAAAGTTTTGGCGAACGAGCACTTCTCCCGTCTTTGGTCTTCCTTTTGTTTATGATAACAAGCAGCCGAATCACCACGCGGAACAAACCTCTAAACCTTGCGAAGACCTTGTTCCCCCGCGTGACACTTGTCCGTCGACTGTTCTTTCCGTCGTCGGACATGGCTCGATGACGGGTCAGGGAAACCGTGTGGAGTGTCCTCCCAACTTCGAGGGCGTGATAAAGTTTTGGCGAACAAGCACTCGTCCGTCTTTTGTCTTCCTTTGTTTTCCACTTTGTTTATGATAACAAGCAGCCGAATCACCTCGCGGAATAAACCTCTAAACCTTGCGAAGACCTTGTCCCCTGCATGACACTTGTCCGTAGGCTGTTCTTTCCGTCGTCGGTTACGAACAAGGCTCGATGATGGGTCACGGAAACCGTGTGGAGCATCCTCAAGGGTGCGATGCTTGTCTGCCTTGGGGGAGCTCCTCCTTGGTCTTCCGAGCGTCGGAGGGGGGGGGGGGGGAGGCTTCTCGGATGGCCGAAACCGATGAGATCGACTGACCAACAATCAATCCCATAAAGATAGGTCCACATCCAATCACCTTAAACAATGTCTCGAACACGTTTCGTTTACCCTATGAAATTATCAAGCTCTACCATCAAAGATAGGCCCAAGACAATTCTCTAGCTGGAGATTCGTTTGGGCAGGCCTAAACCTTCACTTGTTTACATTCAGGCCTATACAAGTGGGAACAACAACAAGATATGAACTTTCCGACAAACTAAATTTTATTACAATACCAGTAGCTTACGGAGGAGAATAACAGACCACGTTTATCATTAAAAAAAATAGAATTGACCAACTTGTCTGATTATCTCCCCCTTAGTCAACCATCGAGGTTGATATTTGCTTATACGGCCTACAATTAGGACACACCATACAACTGCGCGGTTACAAAACCCACCGTAGGAATACTGTAGTGGAGGAACATAAGTGTTCTTATGCTCGGTTAGCATGTCCAGGCCGATTTTACGGCCGAAAGTACGGGTGACAAAGGCCTGGTACGAAGGACAGTGGAGACGTAGACCTCTTCACGAAGCGGCCTTTCATCCGAGGCCTCTTCTCCGCGTTGAGCTTCCTCACCTCGTACCTTATCTTCTTGGAGAACATCCTCGTCCGCCTCTTCTCCTTGTACCTTAACACCCGTGCTTCTCGACCTTCGGCATCCCCTCTTGGGAATCCTCCAACCAGGGTAAATTTGCTGTTCGACCGGCAGTGGAGGACGCCAGACAGGGTCCTTTCATTGCCCTAGAGACAACAAATCTTGAATTTACGAAAGGAAGCATGCTCGATAACGAGAAAAACGTAGATTGACTTGGAGAATCAGGGTAATTACCATGAGATTAGGCCAGCCATCGTCATGAAAATCGAAGTCTTGTGGTGGGATCCCGTTGCTCCATGCACAACTACAACCTCGAACAGCGCATTCGTTTAGGACAGCCTCGTAGTCCAACCTCAACAGCATCTTCATCTTCTCCTCCTCCTCCTCCCCTTTCACTTTGATTAGAGAATCCCAACGCTCAATCTTCACATCTACTCCATCCTCATATTCACAATCTAGTGTTTGTTCGACGTCATCAACCCCAAGGCATGACTTATTAGAGCATCCACTGTCTTTTTCGTCGCTCATTTCCAAAAGGCTCTCAACCTCGGCCACGAAGTCGGCAAGATCCACATCTGGAGATAAGTCGTCGAGCCCTTGAGGGAACACAAGGCCGAAATCATCTATGACCGGGTTGTTAAACTCGTTTTGATAGAGGATTACAGGGTCGTCAAAAGGGTCGAAAACCGGAACCCTACACATCAGCTGGTCATCATCGCCTTCCTCAAATTCCTCGTTCTCTTCGTCATTCCAAACACGAGGAACGACCCCAGCTGAAAAAATGTGGTTATTGTTCCTCCCACGGGGGTTGTTCTTGCCTCTCGGTGTCCTCGCCTTCCGAGTAATCCCTTTGTACCATACTGGCATCGAGTCATAATCCTCTTGCGGTGGACTCCCCTGGTCCCCATCATTCACGTCAGGGCTTGGCTTGAAGGATGCAGATGATGTCTGCAGACAGATCCGCTCGTGCCTCCTCGCAAGCTGATTTGGAGAATGAACGGAGATGTCACACGCCTGACACAGGAAAGCATCATCGGCCGAGCAATACCACCGCGCACGTGTTTTCAAGCATCCATCGCAAGCTCGAGCAGTCCTCCCTCCGACTGCAGCTAGCTTCCCGGCAATCATGGTTTCACTAACGAGAATTATCAGGTCGTACGATCAAGGAATTCCGAGGAGATGAAAAGCAAAAACGTATGGAAGTGGGAATTCTTCCTTCACTTGTGAGGGAAAGTGATTGTTCAACCACTTTCGCACTGGCTTAAATTTTCCACTTTTATAGCATGACTAACTTAGTAAAGTGCCGAAGTTGAGAGAATTCGAATTCGGCACCATCCGAAAACCAGCCCCACGATATCAACACTACCCTGACCGGCTGCTATCACAGCCTAAAATCTCACTGTCGAATTTTTACCATTTCTAACTCCGATAAAACACTCCGGCACGGTATTAACATAAGAACCGTGGCGTGTAACAGGCCTCGCCAAGGTCGTCGCGATCAGTAATATAATTCCCTATCGACGTCAAATCTCGAAGGCGACAATGACCCACAGACCCCACCACCGCCCTTCAAACAGTGACCACGATCAACGACATATGACACCGCGCCCATACCCTTGATAATCCTGATCTTATTACTCAGCTAAAATCACGACCCAAGTAGTATATGAAGAGATCTTCGTCCGAGAAGAAACCTAACGGAGGATACTTGAGCCGGAACACGAATTCGTTAGTCGAGTAGAAAGCCATCGGATACTAGATAGAAGATAACAAATTTAGTACGCGCGATTCATTTAAGGTCTGAAATGTTTACATGACAAACTTAATACGAGATAATATGAAATGTTTTGTGAGTGTGTCCGGACACAAGTAGTGTTGGGACCCACAAGGGGGCCTTATCTACGCCGCGATTGGCTGAAACCTCAATGTATATCCCCTAAATGGATTCCCATTGGATATTGGAGGTTCATCGATGGGAAGAAGAATCCCTAGAACAAATAAGACAAAGAAATATTTGGGTTGGTGGGGGTCCAGAAAAGAGTACGAGGGCTCGAAATTTCGTGATTGATTGCAACATTTTTTTAAAAAAAGGGTGTATATCGCATCACTAATGACACATTTGTTGTCTTGTTTCCATGATTCTCAATTATTCAATCCCTGTCTTTATTACAGTTGTTCGTTTCCTCCTAGTGCTGCTCTCAGAAATTCCCCTCCCAACAAATTGATATACGTGATGCTTTCATTGCTAAGGGCGTTGTCAGCTAAAGTATTCGTTTTATGGCAGTGCTGCGAGTTCCGCTGTCCCGGCAAACCTTACGCGTCGTAGTTTCGATAGCTCGAGGTTAAGAAGATATGCTACATGTAGGAAATCGAAACCGAAATAGCGTCAAGGATATGATCATACTGCCTGTAGTGTTTGATGTAAGAATTGAGACGAAAACGAAAAAGGAAGGAAAGGCATTGGATCTCATGGCATATCTACAGAGATGGTCTCATAAGAGAATGAAATTAGACCTCTCGTTTGTCTATTTACATTTCAGCCAGCAATTCTTTGAATGTCATTCGGAATAGTTTATAGGCCACAGAACCCTAAATGATTATAATTTTTCTTTTTGTAATTGAAATTTGTGGTTGAAGTGAGTCAGATGTTTGATTGGTTTTCTATTTTTGTCTTTGGTCCGAGACTTGACTGTCTACGCATACGAAATCGGGGGACCCCCATGAAATCTCAAAGACTCATTGTTTGCCACATTCTCACGTCGAATGCAATATTTGAGGCTCATAATTCTCGATTCGTTTCGTTCCTGTCCAATGTCGTTCGGTAGCCAAGGGACCGCCTCCGTCATCTCAAAATTGCCGGACTAGGGAGAGTTGTCGAGTGCTTCTTCGTTCTATCACTCGTCCGTTCTTTAATCTAAGGCATTTGTATGAGAGAGATATCGTCTGTATAGTGGGAGAATGGCAGGGGACGTGGCTCACCTAATCATGTTTAGGAAAAATTGTTTCTAAATACGAAGTCAATTACCTAAAAGAAATGCTATCGATTAATCTTAAAGTAGTATCGTTAATCATGTTTAACAATCCTAAGAAATGTCATCGACATGTTCAATAGATCAATTATCAGTCATGTTCAATTAGTGCTAAAATTAATTTAAGCTTAATCACATGCAGTTAAAACTTAATAAAGGATCGTTTTTTTTAATATCAACGGGGTTCATGGTGGACTTACTTTTTGCGAGCCCTCTCACGAGGTTCGGAGGCTCTTTTACAAGCCTGCGAACCTCAGGCCCGGCCCCTCTACATCCCCTCTGGGCCCGACTTGAGGCCTGCTCCCCTGTCGATCCAATTTCAGTTGAGGCCCAAAGGCCCAGCAGGTGGGCGGCTCCTGGGCTTTATTAGCCATCACCCAGAAGACCAACCTTAATTTTCCAAGTGGAGTGTGGATGATGGGGTTCGAACCAGGGATCACGACAAGGTTCCAAACACCCACCACCCACCTTACGCCACTTGGGTGTCCTCGCAAGGACTAATAAAGGATCTTTATTAACTAAAGTCGGACGATTTTGAAACGGCTCCCCAATTTTTGCAACCGTTTGAACGCAAAGAATTGGCCGAATACCTGTAAAATGGGAATCCACAATTTGGGGGATCTATAACGGATTTCGGCATATTGGCCGCCCTCCGGCTGTCCTGAACATTCCCAACAAGAGAGGGCGCCGAACCCTATTTCCGAAGCTCAGGTGGCTTCTTTTGGCGGAGGTTTCATTGGAATTCCAGCCATTATACAGACAAGGGCGGAGGAAAGGTTTATTCGGGCATCATCGGAATTAGCTATGATATATGTTTTACTCGTATATATACATGAAATTCTAGCAAGAAGCTTGTCAGCTGATGGCTTTGCTTGGAAAAGGATGTATGATTGCAATCGCGAGTGTTTTCGCTTTACTGGCGAAAACTGTGGCAGCAGCAGAGCCCAACATGGATTTAGTCTTCATAAACTGTGCCCCTGGGAAGTATGGCGATTTGGACCCTTACGCCCGAGCCGTGGAGGTATCTATGAACAACATAATCGGTCATACGGGCATGCAAGGTGGTAATTGGTACAACAAAGCTACTCAAGGCATGGCAGTCTGCTACGGGCACGGGAGGTGCACAATGGATATCACGGTCCTGGATTGTTCGCGCTGCCTGATGGGGGTCAGTGACTACATGATTCAGCAATGCAAGAACTCCCGAGGGGTGCACTGCAAAGTAAGGAGTTGCGAGTTCAGGTACGAGGAATATGCGTTCGACGACGGGTAGATTATGACCTGGCGTCGTCCCCCTTTCTTTGCCACCGTATGCTCCCTTCCATACTTCTTGCTTCCTAGCTCACGTAGTAACTGAAGTCGGAGTTGTTACGACCGTTGATACATGAAAATTTCGGTCTTTCTGTGTCACTTTTGAGAAAGATTTCTGACTACTATCTCGAGAAAGAATACTTGTTTCAAGGTTTGTGATTCTCAAGAACAACGTCTTGAGAAAAAATCAATAGCCTCTCGAGAAAATTTATATATTACGAGGGAATATAAATATTATATTAAAAAGAATCTCGAGATATCTAAAATGAAAATGTATTAAAATATATTTTCAGCAAATATTTCCCACAATTAAAGAACTTGGTTAATTAGTCATTCATAATTAGTCATTCATAACTGCCCAAATAATGCTCGGAGATCAACAACCGCCAAGGAGAATGCGTATCTACCTGCTCATCATTGAAGACGTCTATAAAATCCCAATTGGATTATCTTCAATACACAACAACTCAAACACAGAACTCAGACTTTGCTCTGATTTTATCTTTTTCTTTTATTTTTTCATCGTCCTGAACCCTTCCATCCTCAGTACCATCGATTCAATTCCGGTATTGATCACACACTTTCTCCTTGAATCCACCTTCCACCCTTAGTGCCGTCGATTCAGTTATGGTATTGTTGACGTTCGACCGTCGATCCACTAAGGTAGATTCCACTAAAGGGATCTGCCTCAGTCGCCGTTCATCCGTCGCTGACCGACATGAAGCATCGTCGAGTCTTTTTTGGTGTATTTCCATTTAAGTCATGTCTGTAAGTATTTTGCTGTAAATTCGATACTGTTATATTAAATTTTAGTATTGTCTTTAACCTTTCCGCTTGCATTTGTTTACTTTACGGTGACAACACAAAACATTGTAAATTCAGTATCATTATATTAAATTTTGGTATTGCGTTTATCTTTACTTTACGGCAACCACACAATGGCCGTAAAATTCGATACGTGTTGCGGGAATGCAAATTCCGCGCCAACGCATTTTTGGCGACCACAGTGGGAGACGAATTGTTGAGAATCCATAAAATCTTTTTAGAAAGAGGCGACGCTCTAGAATCGGACTCGAGCGTCGGACACTGCGAAAGGGACTTGGGTTGAGCCCTCTCTTGGTTCCCGAATGGGCCTGTGGGGGGTTTCGCCAATCGTTTCCAGTTCCTTGAAGGCGACGGATGAAAGGCTGCACTAAGGCCTCGTTCATGAATTTTATGGAGGACTCAGCTAGCGGCCCGTGTCGCCGTTAACCATCCAAAATGGCTCCGTAAAAAAAAGGGTTAGTTGTTTAACCTAGGTAAACTATACGGAGTCACACCGACTTAAGTTTGAAAAAAAGTGGTTTAAGTTGGAAAAACTAAAGTGAGTTCGGGGATTCCTATTTACAAACTATTACGTTCTACCATGCGAAAGGGTGGCGATTGTCCAAAAAGATTTGCTTTTGTTTAACGGGTAGGACCCGATCCGAGAGTTGAGCCGGACTCTTATCGACGTTTTATGGGCGTTGGACCTGAATTTAGGTTGTTTGATTTAAAAATCAACACACGGCATAAATCCTAAGAGCTTAAAGCATGCGAGCAAACACAACTAATTATCAAGATCAAAGAGACGGGAAAGGGCGGTGACTGCAGGCCTATATACTTGGGTCCGCAATACATTACTGGTGGATTTAAAAAAAAAATGATTCGGGGGCCCGCACCTCCCCTTTATACCTTTGATGACTGTTGAAGCCGCTTGAAATCTTCGGACCAACGGTTTTTTAAGCTGCGGTTGATCCAGCCAAATGCGGTTTGTTTCACGCGCCTTCGAGTAATCTTCATCTTCAAGATTGTAGAAACTTCAAGGGAATCCTCATCATCACAGGTGTAATGTTCATGCAAAGAAGATGTAAACATGGTTAGTTAATTCTGATTTCAAAATCAAATAATAGAGTCGGAGTTGAAAAAACAAGCGTAAGTCACTATGAAGTTATGAGAGTAAAGATCCAACCACACATTAAATAAATAGGTCAATGACAAGCATGTTTGTCAAATATCGACCAAATCTAACGGTGAAATTACAATTTATGCAAGAATGAAGTTGAACACATATGTAGAAAATAACATAATGCATACTGGTATGAAAAGATAGCATAACTTCACTTGGAATTTTCTAATTTAAGTGAAATCAAAGCCTATGGATTTGTATTTTAAAGGAGAATCTGCTTGTCAAATTTCATTCACATCCAATGGTGGAATCTTTTAAAATCATGGAATAAACATGATTGTCCATGGAAACTGGACAGCTTATGTTAACCACGTTATTCCCATCACATTTCAATTATCGATGGTCCAAACAGGTAGCACAATATTTTTATAGAAAATTCATGTGTCGAAGATAAAATATATCCAATTTCAGCAAAATCCAATGGTAGGATATCATTTTACAGGACAAAGAGAATAACTTGGCCTCTTACGTATGCATTCCTTGGCCAATCTTCTTGACCTACATCAGACTGACAAATAAAGAAAATTTCATAACTTTTCATTCATTTATCGAAATATTATGAAATTTTGTCAGAAGCTAGATAACTCAACCAAGATTTAATATGTCAAATCTTAGGAAAAATGGACATGTAATATGTTGCCAGCGTCACAAAGAATTGGGACCTTCGAACAGAACATGTTTTGGTCAAAGAACATTGCAGATCAAGCTTAACCACAATTGATCATAGGTAAAATTTGATTAAAATGAAAAGTAAAAAACATTAAATTTATAGGTAAGTAAAACATAAAGCTAACGCAATTGGTTTCGGGTTAAAAAATCTATGTAGACCAAGTTATGCCATGAAAACTGAATCAGCGTTTCAGCTGATGTCCAGAATGTCGCACGACTTTCAACTCATAAAAGGCCGACCAAAAAGGCTTCGAATGGAAAAGTTAAAAACATAAAAATTATAGATTGACCAGAGAGGAAGCTAATCCAATTGATTTTGAGTCAATTGAAGCTCTATAGCCAAATTACGCTCAATTGCTCAAAGTAGTATTGCTACTCGAGTGCCGAACGGTTGCACCCTGCACCTGATCATTTGACCGATAAAAGCTCGACTAAAATGACTTCTAATCAAAATGTTCAAAACGTAAAAGTTGTAGAAAACTTAAGATGCATCCAACCAAATTTGTTTCAGGTTGAAAGAGACTTTGGTGCTCAAGTTATGTCCATGAAACAGAAGCAGCAGTTCTGCTCTTGAACATAAATATATTGTTCTGCAAAGTCAACAAAAACTCGACTAAAATGGCTCAAATTGAAATGTTTAAAACAAGAAAGTTGTAAATAAGTTGAAGAGGGAGTGATCCCAAGTAGTTTCAGGTGACTCCAAGCTACACGAACCAAGTTAGGTCCAATGGAATCTGCTTGCTTCGTGGATGCATGAAACAGAGCAACTTCTCTCTTCATCCTTCAATGACCAAAAACTTCATGTAAATGCGTTCGTTTGGAAAAGTTGTCGACGGAAAAAATTGTTCGCATTAAGAAAGAAGCTAAAGAGCTGAAAATCAACTCATTCCATGTAATGAGCAAGAAATTATGCATAAAAACATCAAGCAACGATAACAACAAAGTTCCAGCACGCATATAGCCCAAGAATCAGTCATAACTCAGGCTGTACATGTTCGATTTAGATGCATAAGCTATCACACGACCAGAGAGAGAAAGAAAAAGAATGGACCTAATCTTATGTGATTTCGAGTTTGCTAGTTCCGGTTATGACATCTCGACGTCTTCCGAGATTTCCGGGGATACCATAATATGCGTTCATGCAAACAACAACAACAAATGAAGTTAGATTTTGTCTAAGGGTCTGCAGAACAAAGAGAAAACAATTGATGGAGTGACTCACCGATGATGAAGCCCAATGGACATGGATTTCATTGGTGTTTATGGGGGTAGGCGCTCGTGACGGGAGACTAAAGCCTACCCCGCACCTCCCAAGCACGCACGATCACGATGGGAGACTCGTGTGCACGTGGTGAGGGGCTTCTCAGCTGGATGTTCGTGATGGAGCGATATACGAAGCCGGGCTGACCAATCCAGGAACATACAAGCTTCGAGCTCCTCCACTACTCTGCCTCATTAATATCATTTTCTGGCAGAATATACAAAGAAAACAAAGCAAGCAGAAAAGAAAGGTTAAATGCCATCGTATGGGGGACAAACATACAAGAAAATAAGTGAACTGGCACTGAGATGATGGGAAGACCAGACTCATTCTGTCTAGCTTCTGGTGCGGGAGGAACTCAAATCGGCATCACAGCTCGTGGAAACTTGGTGCCAGAACGTCAAGGATGCTTGTTGCTGGAAGAATGCTCATTGTTTAGAAGATGTGGTCATGGCTGGCGCAACATTAACATCCATTCGGAAGCTACAATTATCCTGTACAAGCGAGCAAACACATTAGAGCATAAGATAGCATCTCGTGGCGCTGATGTGTAGCCGCAAGAAGCGTGGATGGGGACACGGGGCTGCTTTCTTCGAGACTGTCTTCTAATCTTGTTGATACTGCTGGTCTTAAACGTCAAGTGAACTGGTTCGAAACGGCTTGAAGTTCAGGGCCTCCGCAGTAAACGCCGGTGATGATCGATGTCGTTGTTGCCGAGGTGAGTTGAAGTCGTACTGACCGCCAGTGCCATTGCATTCCATTGTTGCCGCTAGATGTCGGGTTTGAGCTGGTTCGAAGGGGATTTCGCTGGTGGAACTGAACCTACCTCGGGGTTTGTTGAGAAAGGTCGAAATGAAGGAGGAGGATTCGTGTGCAATCAGATGATTCGCAGGGGTTGCAATGGAAGCAGTGTTTTCGAGGGGAAAGGCTGATGGAAAAATCCTCCAAGAAAAACGAGAGGGCTCCATGTAGTGAGGGTGATCTCTGTCCCCTCTCCCCCCTCTGCCACCGTTTTTCCGAATAAAGGCCTCCTTTTCGTTAGGATCAGATCGAAGGGTGAGGACCAATTCCAGGTGGCAGCCATGTGGGTGATCGTACCACTCCCATCCTCCGAGAAAGCCATTGGTGGGAATCCTCCAGGTGGCAAATTTTAGGGAGTGTCGGATCGTCCGAGCCTTTTGGTTTAAAGGTTAAAAACTTGTGATGATATTGGGAGAGTAGTCGAGCGCTTCTTCGTTCTTTAATCTAAGGCATTTGTACGAGAGAGACATCGTCTTTGACGGGAATGGATTTCGACACACTGGCCGCCCTCCGGCCGTCCTGAACGTTTCCAACAAGAGAGGGCGCCGAAAAGCTCGGGTGGCTTCTTTAGGCGGCGGTTTCATTGGAATTCCAGCCATTATACAGACAAGGACGGAGGAAACGTTTATTCGGCCATCATCTGAATTAGCTACGACATATGTTTCGTTCGTGTATATATATGAAATTCTGCAGGAAGGTTGTCAGGTAATGGCTTTGCTTGGAAAAGGATGTATGATTGCAATTGCGAGTGTTTTCGTTTTACTGGCAAACGGGACCGCTGCGGAGCTTGACCTGAATCTGGTCTTCATAAACTGTGCTGCTGGTAAGTATGGCGATTTGGATGAATACGCCCGATCCGTGGAGGTTTCCATGAACGACATAATCATTCAAACGGGCATGCAAGGTGGTAATTGGTACAACAAAGCTACTCGAGGCATGGCAATCTGCTATGGGCATGGGAGATGCCAGATGGATATCACGGTCGGTGAATGTTCGATATGCCTGGACGCCGTCCGTGACTACATGATCCAGGAATGCAAGAACTCCCGAGGAGTGCACTGCAAAGTTGGGAGTTGCGAGTTCAGGTACGAGGAGTTTGCATTCCACGACGGGTGAGATTATGACCTGGTGCCATCCCCCATTTCCTTGCCACCGTATGCTCCCTTCCATACTTCTTACTTCCTGGCTCATGTAATAATAACTGAAGTCGGAGTCGTCACAACGAATGCCGAGCCCAGGAGAAATCACTCTCTCCATCAAAGCTTGATTTGCGATTTCGGGGTTTTCGTCATCGCAGTCCCTGTTTTCTCTTCATCTTTGAAACTCGGCTTGCTCCGAAATCATGTAACATCTCCCCGTCAAAGGTTCGCTGATTTGCCCGGGGAGAATCATCTTCAAACAATAATGTTGTCAACAACATTAATATCAAGGGTCCTCACAGATTAATAAACAACCAAACTTTTAAACTTCGACACACGTAAGTTTCCGAGGACGGATAATACTTGAATTTAAACTGAACTAAGCAAACATCATCATCATCATCACAGTCGTTGCCGCCACCCTTAGCTGTGATTTCCCATTCGAACTTGATCTCAGGTTTCACTCCGCTGCTAGAGCCTTTCGTGGGCTCCGGTCAGGCTGTCCTGGAGCGGTTAGTGCGGCGGGAGGTGCTGTTGAATGCGGACGGAACAAAATACTGACAGCCAAATGAGATTCTATGTTGTACTAGCAATTCTTGTACCAGCAAAGGAACAGCTGAGTCCTGAGAGGGCAGCCTTCGGGGAATGAGCTGGGGCGAATCATGTTCGAACGCGACTGTTGTTATTAAATGCCAACCGTGAAATTCACATTCTTTTTATTTGTCTTACATTAGCATAAAAATTGAATATCTTCTCTCTTCATTTTTATTTTATTATTATCATTATTCGTTTTATCTAAAATCTTTTAAGATTTTTTTTAGGATAAAGTTTCATTTTTTAATTGCAAAGCATTTTTCATTAAAAAACGAAATACTTTTTTTAAAAAATTTCTTTAAATCATTTGGTTTTAATTATCAATTAATTCATTTAAAAAAAACATTAATTCATTTTTTTGTCAATCCCTCATTCTCTTGTGATATCAAATAATTTAATTTTTTAATAAAATTCGATGATGTCATACAAAAACATTCATACGGATTAATTATCACTGTTTGAATATTCTAACCAAATTCTCGTTTTTTTAACTATATAAAAAAATCACCAACAATTTCGAGGATTTGACAAAGTGAACACGAAGACAAAGCTCGAAGACTGGAGGCGTGCGGAGAACAAACCGTGGTGGAAGCACGTCTCAAAAGCAGCCCCAACCGATGGTGCCTTAGCCGATGACATGCCATCTCGTCAGGCCTCAGGTACATCAGGGTGGAGTGGGCCTCCCGTTTTTCTTTATTTTCATATGTAACGGGTCGTGGGCCCAAACGCATATGCCCATGATCACCACCCTTCCCCGCTCCCTTTGGTCTCTAAAATTATTTGTGCATGTTCGCATGCCTTAGGCCCATAAGTTTATCGTCGCATGTTATTTGTAAAATAAATAAACATGAGTTAGCCCGAATCGGGTCCAACGCCCGTAAAACAGATACATGAGTCCGGAGTGATGTCCAGATCGGGTTCAACGCCCGTTAATCATAAACAAATTTTTTGCAGCAAACGCCACCTTTTAGCATGTCTAAGTGTAAGAGTCAATAATTAATGATATCATCGAACCACTGCTTTTTTCCGACTTAAAACATATTTTATAAATAAAGCCGGTGGCGACTCCGTATAGTTTAGCTAGGTTAAACAGCAAGGACTTTTTTTTACGGAGCCGTTTTGGATGAGGAACGGACGACACGAGCTGCTTTCGATTTCTCCCGAAAGTTCCTTCTTCGGATCATCCTCTGCCTTTCGCCCGCCACCTCTTAGGAAAACAGAGGTGGTCGGCGAGGGCCCGAGCAGGCCCAGTTATGAACCCAGGGAGGGATCACCCAACTCCCTTCCGCAGCGTCCGACGCTCGAGTCGTGACGTCGACCGGTTGGGTCTTGGAGAGCGCGCCTGAATCCTCAGGTCGTTCGAACCGCTACGCGAGTGCTAGGCCGAAAGGCGCGCGTACACTCGTCGTTTTTAATGGTGATTTCAGAACGTATTTACCGAATTGTGAAGCTTTTTTTACAGTAAATGGTAATTTTTTAAAAAATTAACGATATTTTGGAACAAGATACTTGTACAAGGGGTTAACCTTTTTTTTGGTATTGTAATTTTTTAGGGTGTCTTTGCATCACTAATGTCATCACTTAGATTGTGTCTGACCCGACTCAATTCCAAAACTTATCGACGAACCCGATGCATTTATCCGTAACTCGTGACGTTGATAGCACAGGGACACATACTTCCATCAAATGCCATATTTGAGGCTCGGAATTGTCGGAGACGTTTTGCTCATGTCCAATGTCATTTGATGGCGAGGGACTGCCTCAGTCACGTAGAAAGTGCTGGTCGAGGGAGCTTAGTTGAGCACTTCTTCGGTGAGATCGGATGGCTTCCTTGGTGATTCTCGACCGGAGTACCAGACGTTACTTACAAGGACAAAGGAAACAGCACTCTTGGATATCATAGGAATTAGTTGTGGCATATACCGTTGTTTGGAGAAAGGAGTTGCACGTGCACCAGAAGCTCGCAACATTAATTTCTCGTACACGATGGCTCTGCGTGTGAAACAGTGAGGCGTTGCTACTAAAAGTGTTATTCGGATGTGGCATCATTAGTTCCTTCTGGCCATCCTGAAAGCTCCCAACAAGACATGGTGTCGAACCCTTCATTCCATGACCGGATGGCTTCTTTAGGCATGTTATAAGATGGAACTCTAGCCTTACCGACAAGACGGAGGAAACAATATTTACATGGGTATCATCGTAATTAGCTGTAATATATACTACCTACGATGTATACATGACATTGATCTGTAAGAAGCTTCTCAGAAAATGGCTTTGCTTGTGAGACGATATCTGATTTCTGTTATGAGTTTTCTGGTTTTTCTTGAGAGGATCGTGACAGCAGCAGAGCCCAACATGGATCTAGTCTTCATAAACTGTGCCCCTGAGAAGTATGGCGATATGGACAATTACGCCCTAGCAGTGGAACTTTCTACGAATGATATCATCCTTCAAACGGCCCTGCAAGGTGGTAATTGGTACAACAAAGGTACCGTATACTCCGCAGTCTACTACGGGCACGGGAAATGCGCGATGGATATAACAACCCAGGATTGTTCGGACTGCCTGAATGGGGTCCGTGTCTTCATGATTCAGGAATGCAAGAAATCCATAGGGGCGCACTGCAAAGTGGGGAGTTGCGAGTTCAGGTACGAGGCGTATCCGTTCAACGACGGGTGAGATGATGACCTGCTGTTCCACGTCTTTGCCACCGTATGCTCCCTTTCCTAACTTCTTGCTTTGTGGCTCGCGTATTAATAACTGACTGCGGAGTCGTTACCATGAATGCCGCACCCATGAGAAATCACCCTTCTCAGTTAAAGTTTGATTTACAACTACGACCCCTGCTTTGATTTCCTATTCGAACTCGATCTCCAGTTTCACTCTCCTACTAGAGTTTTCGTTGAATCCGTTCGTACCGTATTTGACGAAATAGTTTGCGGATTAACATTATTTACAAACAAAACTCAATGTAATGATACCAAAAATTCCTCACCGACTTGCTTGGTCGACATTTTTAATTAATTTTTACAAAGTTAGAGGTAAGCATTGAGACACGAAGATAATAACTTCTTTCATATATATAACATAAATTTCTTATCAAACCTACGTGGACTAAGAATGTTCTGACAATGAACTCAGAGTTATACTTAGGACTTATATTTATATTTTAAATGCTCCAAAATCGTATGTTCTTATTTAACTTTAATCTTTATCTTATATGTGTGAAAAATATCAATTTGTGGCCCAATTTTGTGGAAAAACCATAAATCGAAAAGCGCCGATGACGAAAGCGGAAAGAATAATCGGGGATGATGTCCGATATACAGATTTACGTGGTTCGGCCAACACTGGCTTACGTTCACGGGGAAGTTCTCCTTGATATTCCACTCTAACCAACGAATTACACGATTATAAACCCTGAGAAAGTTTCACCCCGAATCCTCATAGAAAACCCTCTACCGACTCTCCGAACATTCTCACCACTTACCGTGCATCACCTCTTCCCAGTACAATGACTCACCAGATACCCCGGAGCGCGACAACCCGTCGCATCCCTTACCCTAGTTACAGAATCTACATCGCACTAACCCGTGGATCTCACATATCCGACTCTACAATTCAAACCTCTAGACAATCCGTCTATTTATAATAGACAATAAAATCTAGGACGATATCTTTCCGATATCCCATAATATCACACGAAATCTTATGCGATATTACCTACCAGATTCTCCAAGATATCAACTTCGGATCATATTCCTATTAATCTCCACCTTGAGCCGAAGTCCTATCTTCGAGATCTCTTTTCTAAATCTCCCAGGCTCCGAAAGGTTCCCCTTTCATCTGTCGCGTCTTCCTGAGCGTGTCATCGCCATATGTGACAATCACTCTACATTCCACGCGATCGCAGGACTTGCGCTCCCGACCAACCACTATGTATTGTGGCTTTCGTACGTTCTTGGTACCCCGAGAAGTCACACATGTAGATCGTTACCAGACTTCTCCACCTGGAACTTTAATCCGTTCCACCTCACTATTGACTTCACCGTCAATGCGAGCATCGCCGCCAAACTGCCTCATCGGTTGTACCTGCTTGACACCCTCAAGCCCGTATCCACAACCTGTGTACCCGCGTTGCTAGATAACGCTCCACCTGAAACTAAAAATCCGCTTCAGATAACCTAATCAAATTGTCATGCCCTTAAGAGCATTGCCAACTCCCTTGACTCCAACCCCAAATTTTGCATGGATCTGCACTTGCGACTTAGCACCCACGTGACTTTCACTATCCGCGTTCCACACACATGATCATTAATCGGTGAACTCCACCTCACCACAAGAAGTTCAATCCTCAAACTTCTCCACCTCATCGCAAGAAGTTTAATCCTCAAACTTATTTACCTGGAACTAAAGAATCGTTCCCCTTACTCTCAAAGCGTCTGTCAATCCCAATGTACTAACTCCCTTCGATGTCCTTTCTTGGCTCAAAATCTATGAGCCCATGCACACCACTACATCTGTGCTTCTTCTAAGTACTTTTTTTACTAATCGGCATTTTTGTCGACATCTCGTCTGCTGCATTGTTATCCTTCGCCTTATCAAGGCTTGCCCCCTCTGAACTTCCGTCGAGGAAATCCACTGATCTTCACGACCTCGCTCTGATACTACTTGTTGAGCGGGAACCGCCGGTGCCGATGACGAAAGCGGAAAGAATAATGGGGGACGACGTCCGACGCACAGATTTACGTGGTTCGGCCCAAACCGGCCTATGTCCATGGGGAGGTCCTCCTTGAGATTCTACTATAACCAACGAATTACACAATTACAAGCCCTGAGAAAGTTTCACCCCGAATCCTCATAGAAAACCCTCTACCGACTCTCCGAACATTCTCACTGCTCACCGTGTATCCGTTCCCCCGGAGCTCGACTATCCGTTGCCTCCTTTACCCTAGTTACAGAGTATACATCGCACTAACACGTGGATCTCACCTATCCGACTCTACTATTTGAACCTATAGATAATCCATCTATTTATAATAAATAATAAAATCTAGGACGATATCTTTCCGATATCCTATAATATCACACAAATTCTTATATAATAGTACTTAACAGATTCTCCAAGATTTTAACTTCGGATCTCGTTCATAACATGGATAATACAAGAACTCGCGACATTAATTTCTCTTACATGGCTGTGTGTGAAACGGTGAGCCAATGCTATTACAAGTGTTTTCTTCTTCCTCAAGGGGATTGGGACGGCTAAGGAGCTCGAGATGACCATAGCCATCGCAACCTGTTCGCGAGCAAGTTAGATGTACCCATTGAAAAACAAATGTAATAATTTCTTTTTTAAGAAAGTACGATGTTCTAAATTGTTTCGTAAAAGGCCGAGATGTTTCGTAAAAGACAGTATATTTGTATGAAGTTTATTGACATTGTTTCATAAAAGTCTCGTGCATTTTTACGATTCCATCACGAAGCTAATCGCACCATTATAAAGAAAAAATCGCAAAGTCAAAACGGTGCCATCGTGCTTGGAAAAGGAGGGAAGCTCCGGCCCACGGGGCATACAAAATAGAGCTTTCGTGCTTAGCAAAGCAAGAAAGCTCCGGCGCACGGGACATTAGCCTTATCTATTCCTAAAGAACCTTTGGTGGACTCATATTGTTCGGACATATGAATTTATTCATTGTGCGGTCGGATCCGTCAGTAAAGTCCCGGGGAATCTGCCATGACGGCCGGGCTGCGACGGTAGAAAAGGTATTGCTACTGATTGGATTTGTCTCAGCTCAACGCCAGACAACTCGTGTATATCTGCCTTACAATCTTGAGCCGAGGCATCGGTACAATCGGCATGGATTCCCACATATTGGACTTTTGCGGTTCGTCCATTCCTTCCGGCCGTCCTTAAAGTGCAGGTGTCTAACCCTTCATTCCATGACCGGCGGCTTCTTTAGGCATATGTTCAAATGCAATTCCGGCCCCTACCGACGAGATGAATGAAACTATTTTATCTGGGTATCATCGTAGTTAGCTGTAATATATATTACCTGCCATATGTACATGAAATTGATCTACAAGAAGCTTCTCGGCAAATGGCTTTGCTTGTGAGACGACGTCTGATTTCAGTTATGAGTTTTTTGGTTTTTCTTGCGAGAGGTTTCCCTTTTGTGAATTTATTCATTGTGCGGTCGGATCCGTCAGTAAAGTCCCGGGAATTTGCCTTGATGGCCGGGATGCGACGGTAGAAAAGGTATTGCTACTGATTGAATTCGTCTCAGCTCAACAACAGACAACTCGCGTATATCTGTCTTACATTCTTGAGCCGAGGCATCGGTACCGGAGAGATGTCAACTTCAGTCGGCACTACTAGAAAGATGTCAACTTCAGTCGGCATGGATTCCCACATATTGAACTTTTGCGGTTCGCCCATTCCTTCCGGCCGTCCTTAAAGTGCAGGTGTCGAACCCTTCATTCCATATCCGGATGGCTTCTTTAGGCATATGTTCAAATCGAATTCCGGACCCTTCCCCCAACCGACGAGACGAATAAAACTATTTGATCTGGGTATCATCGTAGTTAGTTATAATATATATTACCTACCATATGTACATGAAATTGATCTGCAAGAAGCTTCTCGGCAAATGGCTTGCTTGTGAGACGATGTCTGATTTCAGTTATGAGTTTTTTGGTTTTTCTTGCGAGGATCGTGACAGCAGCAGAGCCCGACATGAATCTAATCTTCATAAACTGTGCCCCTGGGAGGTATGGCGATTTGGACGATTACGCCCGAGCAGTGGAGGCATCTTTGAACAACATAATCCATCAAACAGGCCAGCAAGGTGGTAATTGGTACAACAAATCTCCCAAAGGCACCGCGGTCTGCTACGGGCATGGGAGGTGCGCAATGGATATCACGGTCCAGGATTGTTCGGACTGCCTGGATGGGGTCCGTCTCTTCATGATTCAACGATGCAAGAACTCCATAGGGGTGCACTGCAAAGTGGGGAGTTGCGAGTTCAGGTACGAGGAGTATGCGTTCGACGACGGGTGAGATTATGACCTGGTGCTCCACCTGCCTTTGCCACTGTATTCTCCTTCCCTAACGACGGGTGAGATTATGACCTGGTGCTCCACATGTCTTTGCCACCGTATGCTCCTTCCCTAACTTCTTGGTTCGTTGCTCGCGTAATAATAACCGACGTCGGAGTCGTTGCAACGAATGCCGAGCCCATGAGACATCACACCCGTTAAAGTTTGACTTACGATTTCATGGTTTTCTTCTTTGCAGTCCCTGTTTTCTCTTTGATCTTTGTAGCCTACCTTGGTTCGAAATTGGGCGCGTCTAACCTGTTGTGCACGGGTTCGTAACTTGGCTTGTCCGAAATCGGACGCGTCTAAAGTATCGTGTATGGAAAGTTTCGTGTAGTACAAAACAATGTTGTATGAAAGACTTTCGTAAAATAAAAACAGTGGGGCTGACGCTTTTTCCCTGGGATTACAATCTTTTAGGGTGTCTTTGCATCACTAATATCCTCCTGTTGCTTTCAAAGTTGCCCAAAAACTATACATGATGTTCTCATTACTTTGCTTGTTGGGCGAGAACCGCCGTCGCCGATGACGAAAGCGGAAAGAATAATCGGGGATGATGTCCGATATACAGATTTACGTGGTTCGGCCAACACTGACCTACGTCCTCGAGGAAGTCCTTCTTGAGATTCCACTCTAACCAACGAATTACACGATTATAAACCCTTAGAAAGTTTCACCCCGAATCCTCGTAGAAAACCCTCTACCCGATACTCCAAACATTCTCACCGCTCACCGTTGTACGCGCGCCTTCCGGCCTAGCACGCGCGTGGCGGTTCGAATGACCTGAGGATCCGGGCCCGCTCCCCAAGGCCCAACCAGTCGACGTCACTACTCGAGCATTGGACGCTGTGGAAGGGAAGTGGGTGATCCCTCCCTGGGTTCTTAACTGGGCCTGCTCGGGCCCTCGCCGACCGTCTCTGTTTTCCTAAGAGGTGGCAGGCGAAAGGCGGAGCATGATCCGAAGAAGGAACTTCCTGGAGAAATCGGGAGCGACTCGTGTCATCCGTTCCTCATTCAAAATGGCTTCGTTAAAAAGGTTGTTGTTGTTTAACCTAGGTAAACTATACGGAGGCGCCATCGACTTTATTTATAAAATCTGTTTTAAGTCGAAAAAAAAACAGTGGTTCGAGGATCCTTAATTACTAGCTCTTATACTTAGATATACGAAAAGGTGGCGTTTGCTCTAAAAGAATTTGTTTCTGATTAACGAGCGTTGGACCCGATCCGGGCATCACTCCGGACTCATGTCTATCTTTTACGGGCGTTTAACCCGATTCGGGCTTTTTGGGTCCGAACTCATGTTTATTTATTTTACAAACAACATGCGATGACAAACTTATGGGCCTAAGGCATGCGGACAGGCACATACAATTATTGAGATCAAAGGGAGCGGGGAAGGGTGATGATCGTGGGCCTATGGACTTGTGCCCACGGTCCATTACACGTGGAAATAAAGAAAATCGGAAGGCCCGCATCTCCATCATGTACCTAAGGCCCGTTGAGATAGCATGTGATCAGCTAAGGCACAATCGGTTGGGGATGCTTTTGAGACGTGCTTCCACCACGATTTGTTCCCGCCGCCTCCAATCTTTTTGGACGGTCTTCGAGATCTGTCTCGGCGAATATCTCGGAGTTCTCATTCGATTTTATGAAAAATAAATGATAAAATGATGTGTCACTAACAGAATGATAGTTACAAGATAACAAAAATCATGTTATATAATCGCATTTAAGAGACCTTTAATGAAAGGCTCAAAGGTCCAATATTATATTTTAAAAAATAATTCAAAAGATTATTGTTAAAATAACTATCATTTTTTTTAAAGGCATTTTTAAAAGATAGTAACTTGCTTAAAATGATTCTCGACACTTTGGCTAACTCACATTCAATTAAAGTTAAGATTTTTTTTTTTAAAGTATTATGTTAAAAATGATACGCACATCCGCGGGTGAAATTGATATTTAAATCATAAAGGGGGAATGAATTGGGATGCGTTGAAAGTAAAATAAAAATTAAAAAAGAAAAAAGGTTTACTTCTGTAAATGCGTATTAATTTGTACAATGGATCTTTTTGTAAACAATTATTCAACAAAATAAAATTTACAGACTTTGGTTGATTAAAGAAAGAAAAAGAATAAATAAACAAATCATACGAAAAGATACGTGATTAGTGATAAAAATTATTATTAAAATGCAATATGTAAATAAATCAAATTGAGTGTTTTGAAAATCACGTCAGACATTCAATTGAATAATGCAAACAATTAATAATAATAAAAAATAATAAAGAAATTCACAAATTCAATTATACATTCCATAGAAATAAAATAGAATCAATTTTTAGGTTTTGACGAACTTGGAAGGGATAAGCTTATCGGACATCTACGTTGTCCCCACTTCCAGCGGATGGAGACCTACCATGGTGCCCTTGTCTTCACGCCGATCCTAATCACAATTTTGGCCTGGGGGCTGAGGTTGGCGGGTATGGAGGACGCCGTTGCTTGGCGGGTAGGTCTATCAGGCTCCGAAAGGCTCCCCTTTCATCCGTCGCGTCTTCCTGAGCGTGTCGTCACCATATGTGACAATCACTTTATATTCCACGCGATCGTAGCACTTGCGCTCCCGTGCAACCACTATGCACTGTGGCACTAGCTCTCTGTTGCGCTTAGCACTTAGTACCTTCATGGTACCTTGAGAAGTCTCACCTGTCGACCGTTTGCCAAACTTCTCCACCTGGAACTTTAATCCGTTCCACCTCACTATAGACTTTACCGTCAATGCGAGCATCACCGTCGAACTACCTCATCGGCTGTACCTGCTTGACACCCCCAAGCCCGTACACACAGCCTGTGTACCCGCGTTGTTAAATAACGCTTCACCTGAAACTAGAAATCCGCTTCAGATAACCTGATCAAATTGTCATGCCTTTAAGAGCCTTGCCAACTCCCTTGACTCCGACCCCAAATTTCGCATGGACCTGCACTTGCGACTTAGCACCCACGTGGCTTTCACTATCTGCACTCCGCACACCTGATCATATGAACTCCACCTCACCGCAAGAAGTTCAATAATCAAACTTCTCCACCTCACCGCAAGAAGTTCAATCCTCAAACTTCTTCACCTGGAACTAAACAATCATTCCCCTTGCTCTCAACGCGTCCGTCGATCCCACAAGTATCCACTTCGAACCCAGTGCATTAACTCCCTTCGACGTCCTTTCTTGGCTCAAAATCTCTGAGCCCATACACACCATTATGCATCTGTGCTTCTTCCAAGCATTTTTTTTTTACCAATCTGCATTCTTGACATCTCACCCACTGCATTGTTATCCTTCGCCTTATCAAGGCTTGCCCCCTCTGAACTTCCGTCGAGGAAATCCACTGATCTTCACGACCTCGCTCTGATACTACTTGTTGAGCGGGAACCGCCGGTGCCGATGACGAAAGCGGAAAGAATAATGGGGGACGACGTCCGACGCACAGATTTACGTGGTTCGGCCCAAACCGGCCTATGTCCATGGGGAGGTCCTCCTTGAGATTCTACTATAACCAACGAATTACACAATTACAAGCCCTGAGAAAGTTTCACCCCGAATCCTCATAGAAAACGTTCTACCCCACTCTCCGAACATTCTTACTGCTTACCGTGTATCACCCCGTCGCCTCCCTTACCCTAGTTATACAGTCTACATCACACTAACCCGTGGATCTCATTTATCCGACTCTACTATTCAGAAAATTCATCTATTTATAATAGACAATAAAATCTAGGACGATATCTTTCCGATATCCCATAATATCACACGAAATCTTATGCGATATTACCTACCAGATTCTCCAAGATATCAACTTCGGATCATATTCTTAACATTGCTAATACAAGAACTCGCGACATTAATTTCTCTTACATGGCTCTGTGTGTGAAACGGTGAGCCAATGCTATTACAAGTGTTTTTGTCTTCCTCAAGGGGATTGGGACGGCTCAGGAGCTCGAGATGACTGTAGCCATCACAACCTGTTCACGAGCAAGTTAGATGTACCCATTGAAACACAAAGGTAATAATTTCTTTTTTAAGAAAGTACGATGTTCTAAATTGTTTCGTAAAAGGCCGAGATGTTTCGTAAAAGACAGTATATTTGTATGAAGTTTATTGACATTGTTTCATAAAAGTCTCGTGCATTTTTACGATTCCATCACGAAGCTAATCGCACCATTATAAAGAAAAAATCGCAAAGTCAAAACGGTGCCATCGTGCTTGGAAAAGGAGGGAAGCTCCGGCCCACGGGAGATACGAAATAGTGCTTCCGTGCTTAGCAAAGCAAGAAAGCTCCGGCCCACGGGACATTAGCCTTATCTGCTCCTAAAGAACCTTTGGTGGACTCATATTGTTCGGACATATGAATTTATATGTAGGACTTGGAGAAGAAGGGATCTGAGTTCGTAGGACAGAGGTTTCCCTTTTGTGAATTTATTCATTGTGCGGTCGGATCCGTCGGTAAAGTCCAGGGAAATCTGCCATGACGGTCCGGCTCCGACGGTAGAAAAGGTATTGCTACTGATTGAATTCGTCTCAGCTCAACAACAGACAACTCGCGTATATCTGTCTTACAATCTTGAGCCGAGGCATCGGTACAATCGGCATGGATTCCCACATATTGGACTTTTGCGGTTCGTCCATTCCTTCCGGCCGTCCTTAAAGTGCAGGTGTCTAACCCTTCATTCCATGACCGGCGGCTTCTTTAGGCATATGTTCAAATGCAATTCCGGCCCCTACCGACGAGATGAATGAAACTATTTTATCTGGGTATCATCGTAGTTAGCTGTAATATATATTACCTGCCATATGTACATGAAATTGATCTACAAGAAGCTTCTCGGCAAATGGCTTTGCTTGTGAGACGACGTCTGATTTCAGTTATGAGTTTTTTGGTTTTTCTTGCGAGGATCGTGACAGCAGCAGAGCCCAACATGGATCTAGTCTTCATAAACTGTGCCCCTGGGAGGTATGGCGATTTGGACGATTACGCCCGAGCCGTGGAGGCATCTATGAACAACATAATCCATCAAACTGGCCAGCAAGGTGGTAATTGGTACAACAAAGCTCCCGAAGGCACCGCAGTCTGCTACGGGCACGGGAGGTGTGCAATGCATATCACGGTCCAGGATTGTTCGGACTGCCTGGATGGGGTCCGTCTCTTCATGATTCAACGCTGCAAGAACTCCCGAGGGGTGCACTGCAAAGTGGGGAGTTGCGAGTTCAGGTACGAGGAGTATGCGTTCGACGACGGGTGAGATGATGACCTGGCGTTCCACGTCTTTGCCACCGTGTGCTCCCTTTCCTAACTTCTTGCTTTGTGGCTCGCATATTAATAACTGACTGTGGAGTCGTTACCACGAATGCCGCACCCATGAGAAATCACTCTTCTCCGTTAAAGTTTGATTTACAACTACGACCCTTGCATTGATTTTCGATTCGAACTCGATCTCCAGTTTCACTCTCCTACTAGAGTTTTCGTTGGATCCGTTCTACCATATTTAACGAAATAGTTTGCGAATTAACATTATTTACGAACAAAACTCAATGTAATGATACCAAAAATTCCTCACCGACTTGCTTGGTCGACATTTTTAATTAATTTTTACAAAGTTAGATGTAAGCATTGAGACACAAAGATAATAACTTCTTTCATATATATAACATAAAATTTGTGATCAAACCTACGTGGACTAAGAATGTTCTGACAATGAACTTACAGTTATACTTAGGACTTACGTTTATATTTTAAATACTCCAAAATCGTAACTCAAATATTTAATTTAACAGACGTTATTATTTAACTTTAATTTTTATCTTGTATGTGTGAAAATATCAACTTGTGGCCCAATTTTGTGGAAAGACCATAAATCGGCTAAAAGTTGGGACCACAAATCGATATTTTATCGCCCACATCGGATAAGAATTATGGCGAATCGATAATAAAAATATTTCACTATGTAAATCAAACATTCAACGGAGTTACAATTAGATCATACAAGATTAATGCCGCACAAAGAAAAGTTTTATACCTGAGGGCAGAAAAAAAATCGAGCCTAGAAATCGACATTTTCTCGATGAATTTTTTTGTTTTAGTTGAGAGAATCTGCCGCTGTTCAAAGACAACACAGAAGAAGGTGTTGGATTTCTTAGAAAGCACAGTATTCATTCACCATTTGATGGGAGTTAAAGCTTGAATCGGGTAATCATCGATACGAGAGAGGTAGTAAGCTTCAGCCGGCATGGATTCCTACCTATTGGACTGTTAAAATCCGGCCGCGGTATCGTCCATTCCTTACTGGCCATCCTGAAAGTGCCCAACAAGACAAGGCGTAGAACCCATCGCTTCCATGACCGGATGAATTGTTTTGGCATATTGCAAAATGGAATCCCAACAAGACAGTTTTATCTGGGCATCATCGTAAGCAGCTGAAATATATATATTACCTCGCATGATATTCTTCAAGAAGCTTCTCAGCAAATGTCTTTGCTTGCGGAACTGTGTACGATTGCTCTCGCCTGTGTCTTTTGTTTTTGTTGCGAGGATTGTGCAGCTGCAGAGCTCAACATGGCTCTACAATTCATAAATTGTTCTCCTGGTCTGTATGATGCTTTGGGCGAATATGCCCGAGTTTTGGAGGCTGCTCAGGATGATATAATCCTTGAAACGGGCAGGAATGATGGTAATTTGTACACTGAAGCTAACAAAGGTACCACCATTTGCTATGCGCATGGGAAGTGCACCCAGGATATCACCAGCCAGCAATGTTCAAATTGCCTGCAGGCGGTTCGTATTGCCATGAATCGGGAATGCGGGAACTCCATAGGGGCGCACTGCAAAGTTGGGAGTTGCGAGTTCAGGTATGAGGAGTATGAGTTTGACGACGGGTGAGATGACCGCATGCTCTCTTCCTAACTCCTCGCTTCCTGGCTCGCATAATAATAACTGATGTCGGAGTGGTTACGATTTCATGATCTCCTTCCTCGCTGTCGCTGTTTTCTCTTCATCATTGTAACTTTTCTTGGTCTGAATGATGGGATGTGACACAAACTACAACACCCCGAAATACGTCGAATGACTTCTTAAGGCCAGATTATGTTTCTCACAGCGGAAATAAATAATTAACGACGAAGAAACAACACCGAGATTTTACGTGGAAACCTCCTCAATGTGAGGAGTAAAACCACGGCCCGAGGCACCACTAAACTTCCACTAAATCAACAAAGAAGTGGGTATACAAGTGTTCCTCTCTAAACACCAATAATCAGCTCTCAATCCTCTTCCTAACTCAACGTAAACATCAAGAATCCATCTTGGAAATCATACGCTAAGGATATCAAATGAAGAGAAGCTGAAAATCATAAACACACAATCTGCCGTCTCGGATACAATACGAAATCTCCAGCAAAAAGACCTCAATCGCCAATCCAACCGCTCAGAATGAAGAATCTCAAGTAAGGAATACTTCCTCAAAGTTTCACAAGATTCTAACGGTGCGATCGGTGGGAACAGACCAAGAAGCAAACGTCGCCCAGGCTGAAATGGAGCTGCGGCGGGATCCAAAAACACCTCCTTGGTGGCAACCTCCACTTGTATTCTTAGGTCTTAAGATAACCCTAAAAAAATACCTTAAATACTTGTGGGCTTTTTGGGCTTCATCTATGTACAAAACATAGGCTTGGGCTACTCCACATATGGAGAGAAATACCCAACAAATCTCCCCCTCTCGACTATGTGGAAGAACTCGCCGTGATACCGGCGACTTGACGACAAGTAATAATCCTTTCTCTAGAAAGTGCTTTTGTCATCATATCCGATCCATTATCATCAGTATGGATCTTCTCAATATGCACCAATTTTGAATTCACAACATCTCGAATCCAATGGTATCTCATATCAATATGCTTCGACTTCGCATGGAAAGTAGAATTCTTCGCAAGATATATGGCACTTTGGTTATCACAGAAGAGAACATACCGTTCTTGATTGAATCCAAGTTCTTGAAGAAAATTCTTCATCCATAATAACTCTTTGCACGCTTCCGTTGCGGCAATGAATTCCGCCTCGGTAGTAGAAAGTGCAACACATTTCTGAAGCCTAGATTGCCAAGAAACGGCTCCCCCTGCAAAGGTAATCAGATAACCAGATGTCGACTTACGAGTATCAATATCTCCAGCCATATCTGCATCTGCATAGCCAATCAACTTTGGCTCACCACCTCCGAAACATATACCATAATCTGCAGTACCACGCAAATACCTCATGATCCATTTCACCACATTCCAATGCTCCTTACCAGGATTAGACAAGAATCAGCTCACCACGCTAACAGCATGCGCAATATCAGGTCTCGTGCACACCATAGCATACATCAAACTCCCAACAGCAGAACTATAAGGAACTTTCTGCATATACTGCCTATGCTCATCAGAAGAAGGACAATGATCGCGGCTCAACTTAACTCCAGAAGGAAATTGAGAACTTACTGCTTTAGCATTTTCAATATTGAACCTTTCCAACACTTTGTGAATATACTTCTCCTGCGATAAGAAGATCTTCTTCTCTTTTCTTCTTCTGGTAATCCTCATGGCAAGAATCTGTTCTGCAGGACCTAAGTCTTTCATAGCAAAAGACTTGTTCAATTGCTTCTTCAATTGATTAATGTGGGATATATTCCTACCAACAAGAAGCATATCATCCACATACAATAAGAGAATAATGAAGTCATCATCACCAAACCTCTGAAAGAAGACACAATGGTCTGTGTTGGTTCTGGTGTAGCCATGCTCCCCCATTGTAATACCTCAAATAAACAAGATGGAATCTGTTACTACGAATAGTTCGAAAATGGCTTACAAACGGGTTGATTTGCCAGCAACATCGAATGGGTCAAATATTTTTATTAGATTTGCAAATACATTTTTCCCGGGGGCGGGGGTGGCATTCACTATTGGTTTGGTCACCGGTTACAGCAAATAAGTTTATACAAGTAGTACAAGCACCCTCAAATCCTCGGAGAACGGCACAGCATTGGTTCGTCATCATCGCCTGCTTGTAGAACATCTGCAAGCGATTGCGGAACATCATTCCGCATCAGGGGACTTCCTCACGTTGTCCAGTTTCTCACCTCGAGATCCTGAGGACCAACATTAAATCCTCAAATCACAAAAGCTCAAATTCCTGTTTGGTCAAACTATCGCAGCAGCAGGCGCAGTTGCAGAAGGCAGCCTGCGCAAAAGGACAGTTCTCACTTGCTAAATGTCACTGCTAATGGCATGGGGAGTAACGAACCTATTGTTTGCCAAAAGGAAGAAACAACATTTGCCACTACTCCAAGAACATCACAGTCGATCAACGCAACGACAGCAAAAGCAGGCTCATGCTCCTTTTGCTACAATAACGCTCACCAAACCTTCTCCCGAGGCAAAATAGGGACGACTCAATACTTTCCCCCAGATCAGCGGCGAAGCCCTCCTAATCAGTGGCAGCACTAAGGACAGGTTTGTGAGCAAAAGAAATCGATACTTCTGGGAGGAGGCCCTGCCGCTGCCGACAGAAAAACTGCAAGGAACATTCAGCTCTGTTTGGAACTCGGGAGCTTAATGGATGGCAAGGGAACTCACCTGAATTCCCTGTGGAATCTCGAAGGCATTCTACCGAAGACTCGGAATCGAGCGCAACTCCTTCAGTTTCCTTCTCGAGCTCTGCCATTTCATCTCCGTGTTGATGTTCCTTATCAATGGCGGTCGAGTGCGTGACCTTCCCCTGCTCGATTACCAAGTGGGCTTAGCATACAGTGACTGTCCATGCATCCTCAGTCTCGACGACCGGAACTTCCTGGTTCACAGATGCACCTGGTGTTGCAACAATAAATTAGAGATCGAGCAAGGGGAAGAGATCAAACAAGGCCCCAGGACAAACCCAAAAAAAGAAAAGAAGAAGAAGAAGAAGAAGAAGGGGGACCAAGCCCGTATTGGACTTGCGGCCTAAAACGAAATCAAAAGCCCAAGCCAAAGGAGGGAAATCAAGCCCACCTACAAGTCCCGGACGATTGCAGCCTCCCACCTGTGCCTGACACCTACCTGCAGAAAAGAAAGGGAAGAAATCAGACGAAGAAGACAGAGCAGAAGTCGTCACCTCCTTGCACCCGCCATCCCACCCGCACAAGAGACTCAAGCAACAGTCTTGTCACTCCATCCCACTTGATCCCCACTTGTATGCCGTCCCACCGCCTGAGCCCTGCACCAGCCGAAAGGAGGGACGTCAGACACAAGATAGAAGGAGATACAAGATGGGAAAGTCGATTGTAAGCAGGGATAGCCCTGCCTAGCCGCAATGATCCCTCCTAGGATCATCAATGGCCTCGCCCCTTGAAGCAAGTGCCAGGGGCGATCAGATGAGAACGGAAGGAAAAAGATAAAAGGGGGCTTCTTACCTCTTCCAGAAGGGGGGAGACTGATCTTTCAGCTGACGGAGAGTACCCGCTTGATCAGCCGACCTCCGGCCGCCTTCACCCCTGGAGGACTTGAGCCATCTTCACCACCACGAATTCCTTAACAACTCTCTGCCAAGGAGGCAACGTCAACTCGGCTTCCACTTACCTCGGCAATGACAACAAAGACCGTCTTCAGTGTTTGTTGCGGAGGCTTTGAGCTTCTAGTCGCCTCAACCCAGCTCCTTTGATGTTCAAGACAGCAGCAACGGCCATAGGAGATGATGATGATCCAAATGAAGCCTTGACGCATCCCTCTTTTCTTTCCCAGTAGCCGTTCCTAGAGCAATCTCCATCTGCCTTCCCCTGTACAACGGAGGAACTCTGAGTGTTACCTCCTGAAGCCCCGCGGCTTCTCGGAGGACTCCTTTTGTTACTAACGCTTTCTTTACCTGTACAGATTTTAGAACGCCGAAAAAGGGAGACCATGGAGAGAAGAACGTCACCTTCAGGAAACTATGGCAAGACGGAGGGATGATTCCTCGAAGCCCTAATTCAATGACCATGACCAACGGACCTGCACCATGGAGCAGCTTCCCTTCCTCAACTCCACAGAATCGGTAGTTGGCGTCTCCTCCCCAAAGTCCGGCAACCAGCTCTCCTCTCTCGTTCTTCGGCGCCTCCCAACAACGACAACCTGTCCTCACTACTCCAATGACAGCATCCACAACGCCCAACTCTTCCCATGCTCTCCTCGGCTTGGATCCGACGACTACCGCCTCAAATCATCCCGGATTTGACCACCCACGACCACACTCGGCCTCCCGACTGCCTCAACGCTGGTCTCGTCCCCGGAGTTCCAGCCACGCTCGCTCCAGTACTTCCACAGCCCATTCCCGGCGGTTTCGAACTCCACGGTCTCTTCCCGGCCAGACCTGCTCCCCGCCATCCTCTCCCTCCATAGATCCGGCGACGACAAGCCTCTTCCGGCGTCCCCAAGCTCCTTCGATGCCCATGCTCACAACCTCCCGACCGCCAAGCTCCGGCCTCGAAGCGGTTCCCCTGCCGCCTCTCCCTTCAAGTCCTCCCCCCGGCACCACAATCTGGTCGTCCCCACGACAACCCTGATCTGGCTTCCTCAGCGAGTTAGAAGGTTCCCGGACGAGCACAGCAGCGAACCTCCTCTCCGACGTCCCTCCGGCAACAGATCTGCTGGATTTGAGCAGCAGCCACAAGGTCCCGCTTCCCTGCTCCTCGACGCTCCCCAAACGGCTGGGCAGCAGCCCATCTTCACCCGTCTCCAGCATCGGTCCAACGGCAGCGAGCTCGCTACCCCCCCGGTGTCACCAGGTCCGGCGGCAGCAGCCTTGATCTCCGTGACCTCCCTCTCCCAAACCCCGTCGTCTACAAGGCCGTTCTTCACGGGGAAACCGCACGGCCGCTTCAGACGACCCTCAGGAGCCAGATCCCGCCAGTCGGGGTGCCTTGGAGTGGTCCTCCTTCTCGCTCCTTGATCGATGGCTATTCTGGATCTCCAACCCACACTCGACTTGAGGGTTTCAAGACAGAGAGGAAGTTTTCTTGCTGTGGGTTATGACACCCCGATCCCCAAAGGTAATGATTCTGTTCCTTTCTTTTTCTTTTAATAATAATCTTGATTTTTAAATGGACACGAACTTCAGTTTAATGTCTTGATGAATGAATTTGTTTAAAAAAATTAATTAATCATCCTATTTACGATCATAACTTGTCTCGTTTAGAATTCATACTTGAGCACAATCTGAGCATATTGTTTGAATTTATTATTTGGATTATTTTTTTTTTACGTTATTCTTTGGACTTTACGTTATTGTTTGAATTTATTATCTTCTAGCGAATTGATACTTAATTTTAAAATGCATCACTAACGTTCGTCTTCCTTTCTTATGTAAAACACGGGAAAACTCTCGGACAATCACCGACAATCTACACCGAATACGTACTCCGATTAAAACGGTAAGACATGTCTTACAATTTCAATTCGATTGATTTTCATTCAAAATTAATCAATATTAATGACATTCGTCTGTCCCTCTACTTTGCATGTAAACACCGAGGAACTACTACCAAGGAATGCATCCTCCGACGACGCGGACGATCGACATCAACGGGCTCACAACGCCCCGTAAGCATCCCTCTTATTTCATTAAGTCCTAATTATTCATTTCGATTTAAATTAGGACTTTCTGACCACTTCTTTGTTTTCTTTGCATGTACACTGAGCATGTAACTTCGGAAGATCAAATTCGAAATTTCGAAGACTAACTCGAAGGCGCGTGTATCAAACCGCGTGGATCCACCTCGGCCTAAAAACCGCGGGCTCGAAGACAAAGCGGCCCCAACCTTCAATCTAAGGTACAAAGGGGAGGTGCGGGCCTCCCCGAATTTCATTTTTTAAAAAAGCCCACTTGTAACGGATTGCGGGCCCAAGTGCATAGGCCCGCAATCACCGCCCCTTCCCCGCCCTTTTGATCTAAATACTTGTTTGTGATTGCACGCTTGTTTAGGCTTTAGGTTGAACGTCGCATGTGAGTTTTAATTCAACCAACCTAAAGTCGGGCCCAACACCCGTTAAAATGTCGACAAGAGTCCGGCCTACTCCCGGATCGGGTCCAACACCCGTCAATCAAAAGTTAAACTTTTTGGGACAAATCGCCACCCTTTTCGCATGTGTTAGAATATTAAGGTTAGTAAATAGGAATCCCCGAACCCAGACTCTGATTTTTTCCGACTTAAAATCACACCATTTTTAAACTAAGTCGGTGGCGACTCCGAACAAGTTTTCCAAAGCTAAAACTAAACCCCACTACCTCTTTCTTCGGAGCCATTTAGGATGAGGTGACGGCAAGCCGAGCCGCTCCCTGGATCCTCCCGGAATTTCCCAAGCGAGGTCTTAACGCAGCCTTTCGCCCGTCGCCTTCAAGGACTGGAGACGGTCGGCGAAACGCCCCGCAGATCCGCTCGGGAACCAAGGGAGGATTCAACCCGGGTCCCCTTTCCGCAGCGTCCGGCGTTCGAGCCGGAACGTCGACCGGACTGGGCCTCGGGGGAGCGGGCCCGGATTCTCGGGTTGCCCGGAGCCGCAGCGCGCGTGCTAGGCCGGAGGGCGCGCGTACATCCCGGGTGGCGACTCCGCTGGGGAGCTCCGCATGTGGATTCCTACCGAAAACCTCTTTTTACCACATGCGGAGGGGAGTTACTTGTTTTCGCATGTGATTGATTGGCTCGGTGCCTTTTGTATGATCTTTGGTTTGTGTATGTTTACCGCTTTTTAGGCATTTCTAGGTATGCCCGAACCCGGGGCTAGGATCTTAGGGGGGTCACCGTTAGGCCCAGCTGTGCTGCTCTTTGCGGTATGGTTTTGGGTCGGGGCCCCGCCTCCCTCAGTCCGAGGGAGGTCTAGAAACCTCTTCCGAGTCTAGAATTGCTTGCACACTACAGGTACCAGACGCCGCACGTGCATTTACTTGTTACTAAGTGACTGTTACTCGTGCAGGGACAGGTTCAAGTACGTTTTGTATGTGATAAATATGGCACTAACCCTGTTCGTTTTGCAGCGGTTTGGGTTGGTCACAGGGGGGTTTCCGAATTTCCTTTCTCCCTTCCCTACCTCCTCTTTTTATGTCATCATACTCATTTGCATCCATTTCACACGAACGCTTGTTAATCAATAATCAATATATCAACGCTATTACAATTGTTCGGCATTATCACTGTTCAAGTAGGAGAAAACTTGCATGCAAATTCATCTCACGTTAGGAGTTGGATTGGATTGTTATTACAACTGAATGACGTCCAAGCATGCAGGTTTATCAAATGGACTCAATCGCACTGCGCTCGGACATTCTATCCTCTGACAAACTCCGGGATTGGTTCAAGGTGCTCAGACCCTCAGAGCAGGAATTCGTCAAACAGAAGCTCAAAGGTCTACTCCATTTGATCAGACTCGAAGTCGATTGGTTCATGCTGCAGCATCTCATTGCCCGGTGGAACCCGAACACGTATACCTTCCATTTTGGTACCCTGGAGCTCGCACCGCTCTACGAGGAATACGGGCACCTCTCCGGACTTCCTCATCTTCCGGGAATATCACCTCTGCCTCATTTCGACAAGCCAAAAGAATACGTCACCAGCTTGCTTCAGATCTCTCCAGCGAACGTGTCCACCTTATTCACGACAGAGGGGCACATCAGCATTAAGGAGCTCTGCAAGTATAAACTGACACCATACATACCGGAAGGAGGGGACGGCCAAGGTTCAGCGCGCACCTTCATCCTCTTATTCGCAGGAATGGTTCTCTATCCCTACAAAAAGGAATCGATTCACGAACGAGCGGTCTACCTCACGAAGGCCATTCTCAAAGGACAACCCTTCCTCCCTAATCTAGTTGGTGAGATGAACTACAGTCTTACCAAGATAGTGCGGAAAGCAAGAGAAGGAATTCGGAACCATCACTTCTCCTTCAGCCCTCAATTGCTCCAAGCCTGGTTCTACACTCACATTGGCATCACCGGAGAGTCGTTCAGGCGGGAGCAGTTTCCAGACTTACTCGACCGCATATCAGACCGCGCTCGACTTCCAACCCGCACTTTTGCAGGAGTTAGGGCTCTCTTCCGCTTGCTGGAACCAGAGGATTTCTATCAGAAGGCTAAATGCTTCGATGTAGACCTGGCCATTACAAGCTCCCCAGACGGAGATTACATCCCGATCGCTGGGATCACTGGAACGTCTTATTACTGTCCAGCGAGGGTGATGCATCAATTTGGAGGATGCCCACGAGTCAGACCAACGCCGAACAAACTATTTGACCCGATCGACTTGGACAGCCAACCGGCAAAAGGAGTAGTTCAACGGGCCATGACGCATATCGCTCGGGTCTGGACGAATCTCAAAGAAGAGGAGTACGATCTTTTCATGGAGCGTCAGGCCGACATCGACGCCCGATCTGCACGATTCCAGAGGAAACGGATAACCCCCTGGGATCGCATTTGATAGCGGACATCTCCTCCCAATCCTTGGGCCTGCGAGCTCATCCTATCTTTCGTTTTTATTTTAAAGAACTGTATTGTGAAATGAACCTTTTTGGGATTTTATCTAATGCACTTCTTTTCACTTGGATTAAATTCGTTATAATCACAATCCAATCCTTGCATTAGACATGCAATCATGCATCATGACATGTCACGCATCCAAAGTATTTCATCATGTGATACTGATCAAATGTTCTTTCTCACCAAGGTACTGAGCAATAGCTCCATACCGAAAGCGCCCCAAATATCGTGCCATCCGAGAAGTGATGGCCGAAGCTTCGGCAGGACAAGCACTGACTCCCATGGTCCTGTCTCCGGCAGCGGAAGAAGAGATGGCCCCGGCTGCCGGAGTCACCATTGCCGTCCCGTCGCCCGCCGCCATTGACTTCTCGACCGCAATGGAAGCTGTCTCACCTTTCCCAATGTTCGCCTTCCCGTCGTTGCCCCAGACCATCCTCACTACCGGACAACCCTCAGATGGGAGGACCTCACCGATGTACGTCCCACCACTGGTTGCGTCAACAGCGCCGTCGGTGATATCGTCAGCTGCTCTGCTGGCGACAGCTCCCCTCAATTCCACCTCAAACATACTGGCCCAAGGCGCCGGCCCTCCTTCACTGGGGGACAAGGTGGAGTCTCTCACAGTCGAGCTCTCTTCTTTAAAGACGATGATGGCTGAGCTTCTCCAACGACAGCTAGCAGCCACCCCTGCTCCTGCCACCTCCCGAAATCCCCACCTTCCTCCTGTCATGCCAGGACCCCAAACATCAACATACCCATTCCATTCTAACCTAAACACTTTACCAAACACTCTACCTCCCTATAATCCGGTCATGCCCGGATCCGCTACCTCCACAAGTGTAGCACCTTTATCTAACCCGTACATGAGTGGGCCACCCCTTTCCCTTCCCACGCCTCAGCCATATCTGCCTCCATACTACCCTCAACCAACATCCCGAGGGCCAACTCCCTACCTCCCAATGTCGTACGGGCCAACTCCCCACCCCCACACTCAAACGCCCGGGCCAACTCCCTACCCTCAAACAACCTTCACACCTCCCGCTTTCAGAATTTCCCAGCCAATTGCCACCCCTTCAGTTCCGCATGTGGAACCAGCCTTGCCAAGCCCACGAACCCGTAACGCAGCGATCGTCGATGAGTTATTTGGCGAGCAACAACAGACCAGCGCTTTCGAGACAAGGCTCGAGGCTAAGATTGCCTCAATGCAGCAAGAAGAGGCTCGCCGCATGGCAAAGTTGGAAGAGCGCCTGAACGCCATCCAGGGGCATCGGGCACACAACTGGGAGTACGCCAACTACCAGATCCCTCAGATTCAAGTCCCGCCAAAGTTCAAGATGCCCGAATTTGAGAAATTCCGTGGAAACGGCTGCCCGGAATTACATCTCAAGCACTTCTGCCACAAGATGGCAGTATATCCAGCAGACGATAAGTTTCGCATCGCCATGTTCCAAGAGAGTTTGGCGGAATCAGCGCTACACTGGTACTACACCAGTACGCGACGTTCAAAGACTTGGCCCTTGACTTCCTCAACTACTACAGCTTTAATGTTGAGATGGCGCCAACAATATCGGATTTGCGGAAATTGAAGAGATACCGCACTGAAGACGTCAAGCAGTTTGCCTACCGTTTCAGGCATATCGCGTCCCAGATAAAACCGGCACTTACAGAGAGGGAGCTCATCGACGAATTCTTCCAGCTGCTTCCACGTGAGTACATGCCCTACATGATCGGGCAGACATTCTCCACCTTCGCCCAGGCAGTCATCAATGCAGACAAGCTTGACGGAGTAAATCGAGAAGGGCTAATCCCTTCCCCTTCAGCGAAACTGACGGTGAAGCCCAGGCCCAAGGAGCTAATTGCAACTGCTGAACAGAATAGGCAGTCAATGAGGGCAACGCCACCCCCGACCTCGTACGCGCCAAGGACGTATATCGCAGCCGCGCTCAGGCCTCCAGCCCCGGCAGCAACTCGTTTTAGACCCCCAGTCAACATGGCAGGACAACAGCAGCCAAGGCCTGCACAAATGGAGCATCCACGACGAAGGTTGGAGGACTTGACCCCAACGCCCGATCCCCTGGACGTCATGTTTGTTCGATTAAGGGACATGGGTTTTATCAAGCCCGTTGAAGCCAAAGCAACCAACCCCTCCTCGTTCGGATACAACCCCAAGGCGGTGTGTCAGTACCACTCAGGAGCAGCAGGGCATGACACCAAAGATTGCATCGCCTTGAAGTTCAAGATTCAGAATCTATTGGATGAAGGAGCCATCACATTTTCCGCGCCTGCAGTTGCCCCAAATGTTAAGAGCAATCCTCTTCCTGAGCATGTGAATTATATCGGGGCTAATTTCTTCTCAGTTTTGGCCGAACAGGAAGAAGAGGTGAACATGTATAAATATGAATATGCACAACCAAGGAGTGTCAATGTCATAAGCACCGGTCGCGGTCGAGGTCGAGGCCACAGCCGAGGTCGAGGAAGAGGTCGTACGCCCCAGTCCAGCAGAAGTGTTTACCCCACCGTCTTACCTGATGGGTTTACATTGGTTCCCCCTCGGCGCCCAAGGACGCCGTATGTCTATGTTTCGTTGGGATCTACACAACCTGAAGCGTGTCAGGCAGAATCATCGCCTGCAACGGAGCCAAGGATTCCGGTCGTGATGGGACCCACCCGCACGCCACTCAGCTCAGAAGTTGAATTAATTACCCGCTCCGGAAGGGTAGTGCCAGCCCCTGAAGCCTCATCTCCAGCCGAATCTTCGAAGCCCAAGGCGCCTTCAAACGAGCAAATCCGCAAGGTGATTTATACGGTAAAGGGAAGCGACTACGATATAGTCGAGCAGCTCCGAAAACAGCCAGCCCAAATCTCACTATTCGACCTCATCCATTCATCTGACAAGCACAGGGAGATGTTGGAGAAGTTTCTAGCCGAGGTACATGTGCCAGAGCAGGTTGAAGTCGCGGCGTTAGATGCGTACATGAGCAGCATGCTGGCAAACAACATAATTACCTTCTCGGAAGACGATCTACCGGAACAGGGGTCGGATCACAACAATGCTCTCTTCATCACGCTCAAGTGTCGTGATACCACCGTCTCCAAGGTTCTCATCGATGGCGGGTCAGGGGTTAATATCATCCCGTTGGCGGTAGCTCAAAAGCTCGGCATCAACTTGGAGAAGCTTTCACAATCCGGCTTAACTATTCGGGCTTTCGACGGCCTGAAGCGGCAGGCCCATGGGGAAGTTACGTTGGAGATCAAAGTTGGGCCAACCCTCTTCTCTACCCAATTCCAGATTCTGGAGACTGCGGGGTCCTTCAACATGTTGCTGGGGCGCCCATGGATTCACCAAGCTGGGGCAGTTCCCTCAACGCTTCATCAGATGATTCGATTTTCCTCAGATGGCAAGCTCATCACAGTCCGGGGAGAACATTCGATGGAGCTTTGCCACGAGATTGACATGCCATACGTGGGAGAGCCAACCGAAGAGCCATCAACAACGCAGACCTTGGAGATGGTCAACATGGTGAGGCGCGACTACAAATCAGATCTTTTGATGACATGGGGCAACATCAGTGCCGCAAAGGAATTCCTTCGACATGGGTATCAACCGGGCCAAGGACTCGGAATTAGAGGGCAAGGGATCGTCTATCCGATCACTATTCCAGCTCCTGCAGGGACTAGTGGACTCGGGTTCACTGGCAAATTGCGGCGCAAACAGGGCAATCACCCCATCAGCAAATCGGCCATCCGTTTCGTCCGATCATCCGCGGCGACAATGGAAGGCGAAATCCTATCGAAGAAGTTGGAGAATGTGAAGATCCAGAAGGATGAAGAAGTCGATGACGAGCAGATGACTATTGAACATGTTAATGTCGTCCAAGTGAATATCGGGCTCGGGCATAGGCGTCGACCTCGCATGCGGGCGCCGTACTTCCGAGCTCCAGTAGTGCCAATTCCACCCCGGACGCCTCCAAGGTTCGAAGCGCCTCCTCCGAACAGGCGCTTGGATTCTCCTACTACTAGCAAAGAAGCGGAGGAGAAGGAAGACGAGAAGACCAGGACACAAGAGTCCGAAGAAGAAGTTTGTATGATGGAAGCGTCGATCCCGACCGAGTCAGACATGCCTCTCGACGGGTGAAACTTTCCATCTTTACTTTTCTGCACTTAGATAGTTAGAGTCTAGAGTAGGTTACCTTGCTATATCCTGGTCGCGGACTAGCAAGGTTGTCTATATGTAACGCGACCCCTAGGCAGCACCTAGGGCGTTTGTGGGATCGGGCCGCTGATGATCAGGACGAATCTGAGGAAACGACGAGGGACCCGCTGAGTCCTGATCCCACAACATTTTCTTTTGGTCATAAGTGCATGCCTTATTCTCGCATGAAACGATATTTCGAATGATTCATTTCAATGCATCACTCTGATTTCTACTCCTTTTCAGGAACGGCGCTTCGGGTACACCCGAGAACACCCTTGAACAAGACGGAGAAGCAGTAGATGACCCTAAATCCATAGAGGGATACTATGGCTTGGAACAAGGTCTTCAACGACATGAAGAACCAAAGGACATCACACTGCAGAGGCCAGTTTCAATCAACATCGGAACTCAAGATAACCCCAAGGAATTGTTCGTCGGCGCAGACTTATCAAACGATGAAACTGAAGACATCACCAACTTGCTCAAGGAATTCTCTGACGTCTTCGCTTGGTCGTACACAGACATGCCGGGATTAGATTCGGAGATTGTGGAGCACAAGATTCCTACAAACCCGTCAGTTCATCCTATAAAGCAAAAGCAACGCCGGTATAAGCCCGAACTAGCCCTCGCCATCAAGGAAGAAGTGGATAAGCTACTGAGGGTCAACTTTATCGAAGTGTCTACCTATCCACAATGGGTTGCCAACATAGTCCCTGTCATCAAGAAGAACGGGAAGGTCCGAGTCTGCGTCGACTACCGCGACCTCAACAAGGCGAGTCCCAAGGATGACTTTCCACTCCCGCACATCGATCTATTGGTGGACAACACCGCTGGATTCAACAGATTCTCTTTCATGGACGGATTCTCCGGTTACAATCAGATTCGCATGGCCGAAGAAGACAAAGAAAAGACAACCTTCACGACGCCCTGGGGCACGTTCTGTTATCGAGTTATGCCTTTTGGACTTAAGAATGCCGGGGCAACTTATCAACGTGCTATGGTGGTTTTATTTCATGATATGATGCATCGCGAAATTGAAGTCTACGTCGACGATATGATCGCCAAGTCCAAGGAAGATGAAGACCACACTGTCATTCTCCGGAAGCTATTCGAACGGCTTCGCAAGTACAAGCTGCGCCTCAACCCCGCCAAATGCGTGTTTGGAGCAACTTCGGGCAAACTTCTTGGTTTCGTTGTCAGTAACAAAGGCATTGAGATTGATCCTGATAAAATCGAAGCAATTCGTGATCTCCCAGCTCCAAGGTCAGTCAAAGAGATCCGCGGCTTCATGGGTCGTGTTAACTACATCGGACGGTTCATCTCCAACCTAGCCGACACATGCAAACCACTGTTCAAGAAATTAAGGAAAGACGTCAAATTTGAGTGGGACGATGATTGCAAGATCGCATTTGAGCAGATTAAGACGTATTTGACAGAACCACCAGTTCTTATCCCGCCAAAGCCGGGGCATCCTCTCACGCTCTATCTCACCGTCAGGGAAGAATCATTTGGAGCCATGCTCGCCCAACAATTGCCAGGTGCCAAGGAGCACGCGATTTACTACCTCAGCAAGAAATTTACAGATTGTGAGTCAAGATACACAACTTCTGAGCGTACCTGCTGCGCACTCGTTTGGGTTCTCCACCGACTCCGACAATATACTCTGCATTATGAGATCCTGTTAGTGTCCGAGAATGATCCACTCAAATATCTCTTCGACAAGCCAACACTGATGGGGAGAGTATCAAAGTGGCAATTGCAGCTCGCCGAATTCGACATTCGACTCCACTCCACGAAGTCAGTCAAGGGGAGAACAATCGCTGATCACATCGCTGAATATCCTGGAACGGATGATTCATCTTTGGAAATCGGACTGCCAGATGAGAACATCTTACTCATGGAACAAGAACCAAGGTGGAAGATGTACTTCGACGGTGCAGTTAATTCCTCAGGATCGGGAATAGGAGCTGTGGTAATCTCCCCAGATGGACAATATTACCCAACGGCCGCCAAAGTCACCTTCCCCTGCACGAACAACATAGCTGAATATGAAGCGTGCATCCTCGGCCTACTTCGTGCACTCGACATGCGGGTTAAGCTCCTCGACGTTCACGGAGATTCGGCACTCATCATCTCCCAAACAAACGGAGCATGGCGCACTCGAGACCCAAAGCTCATTCCATATCAGGATTATCTACAAACACTGATTAGACAATTTACTGATATTGAATTTAATTATCTCCCACGAACTGATAATCGATTTGCTGATGCTCTTGCAGTGCTCGCCTCAATGATTCCGTTGGCTGGAGAAATGGACATCGAGCCCTTGCGCATCAATATTGCTGATGATCCAAGCTGCATGCATATTGAGCAGAGTCAACCCGAGGACTCCCTGCCTTGGTTCACGGACATCAAGAATCATTTACAATCAGGAGGATTTCCCCAGAATAGCACAGGGAAAGAACGCAAGTTCATCCGGAGGATAACAAGAAATTATTTCCTGGACGGTGATACCTTGTACAAGAAATCCTTCACGACGACTCTCATGCGATGCGTCACCAAGCAAGAAGCTGAAGCCCTCATTGTCGAAGTCCATGAAGGGGTTTGCGGACCGCACATGAACGGATACGCTCTCGCCCAGAAAATCATGCGACAGGGGTATTATTGGCTCACAATGGAAGCCGATTGCATCAAATATGTCAAAGCATGTCACAAGTGTCAGATCTACAGCGACAAGGTACATGTGCCTCCAACAAGACTTTACCCGCTATTTGAACCATGGCCATTCTCAATGTGGGGCATGGACGTGATCGGGCCCATCAATCCCAAGGCATCCAACGGGCATCGATTTCTACTAGTCGCAATCGATTACTTCACCAAGTGGGTTGAAGCACAATCCTTCAAAGAAGTCACAGCAAACAACGTTGTGCGCTTCATGAGGGCGAACATCATCGCCAGATATGGAGTTCCAGAGCTATTAGTCACAGATAATGGTTCAAACTTCAACAGCAAACTAATGGAATCCCTATGTATGGAATTTCGAATCAAACATCTCAACTCTTCACCGTATCGTCCACAAATGAATGGTGCAGTCGAAGCTGCCAACAAGAACATGAAGAAGATTCTTCAAAAGACAGCAGTTACCTATCGCGATTGGCACGAGAAGCTCCCTTTCGCGTTACTCGCCTACAGAACGACGATGCGCACCTCGACTGGGGCAACTCCCTTCGAGCTCGTCTACGGCACTCAAGCAGTCATTCCAGCAGAGGTCAAATTGCCAACTCTCAGGATATCATCCCAAAGCAACATGACAGAAGAAGAGAAGGCCAATCATCAAATCGCCCACCTCGACTTCATTGATGAGAAACGACTTGCCGCGGCTCACCATATGCAATGCTACCAACAACGCATGTCTAGAGCATTCAACAAAAAGGTCAAGCCAATCAGGTACAGACCAGGTGACCTCGTTCTTAAAAGAATCCTACCGAATGTCAAGGATCCACGAGGAAAATTCGCTCCAAACTACGAAGGACCGTTCGTCGTCAAGCACGCCTTCTCAGGAGGAGCAACCATCTTAGCAAAAATGGATGGAGGAGAACTGCCACAAGCAATTAACGCAGATGCTCTCCGACGATATTACACCTGAATGGTATCCAGGTCTCAAGTCAGACTTTTGAGACGATATCTGTCAGCTGAATTCTTTCACACCTCGAAAAAAATCAAGATAAAGAAGGCTGATATCAGGGAAAAGGGAGAAATACACGATCATTCTTCTCCTCATTCAAGTTAAGCGAAATTACATGAACACATCTCGTTTACGTCCTTTGTCTCGTGGGCAGGTACAAGAGCTCCTCACACGTATGGTGCAAAACTCCTATGACAAAGGCGAGGATGGTAGGGCGGCAAAACTTCAAGTCAAAATCTTTTAGCAATTTCGTCAGACCTTCGATTCCATCGGACGAAGATGTATTGATGAAATCACACGAAAAAGGAAGTGTCAAAACTCTACTTCACTTTTCTTACAAATGAAGTTACACGAGAAAACTTCATTCTTACTCTAACAGAAACAAGTTACAAGAATTTCCTTGTTTCTAGCCATCTGTTTGGTAGGTACATGAACATCCTTACACAACAGACATCAAGCAAGAGTAGCAATTTCGTCAGACCTTCGATTCCATCGGACGAAGATGCATTGATGAAATCACACAAAAAGGGAAATATCAAAACTCTACTTCGCCTTTCATACAAATGAAATTGCATGAACAAATTTCATTCTTAGTTTGAAAGAAAACAAGTTACATGAGCTCACTTGTTGTCTGTCTTTTGCTTAACATAGGTACATGAACACCCTATCTTATAGACAAAGGCGCGGGCGGTTGGGTGGAAAATTTTGAACCAAAGCTTCGAGATTGCCTTTGTCGTTATCATGAATAACCATGCCAAAAGGGAGTATCATTTACATTACTCTCTAACAAATTTTTATCATTCCTCAGATAGAATCAAAACGACCATTGAAATGGACATATCCATCTCAACTCCTCAGCGGATATTTTACTTCATTTCCCCAAGCGAGAGTTAAAGTGCATGAATTAACTTCATTTCCGTCCGTTGTCAACTGTGCAGACACATGGACATCCGTACAATATGGTATAAATTCCTATGCAACGGCGCGGGTGGTTGGGTGGAAGCCGTTTCAAGTTTAATTTAAAAGAACGCGGAACACGAAAGTGCACAAGAGCACCACAGAGGTTTGAGTACCTAAACCTATTCATTTCTTAAGCATTTGTGTGCCCAATTGCATATGATTTGAAATTTTTGATAACAAGAATGTTTCTGGGCGAGAGTGGAAAAGGCAAACCTATTCCTAAACACTTACCCAGAGTGATGAGCGCAAACACTGTGAGGATTCACACGCAAACGTCGTGGCAAATAAAGAATCCTTTGACAAAAGATGCTCAGACCGGGATGAGATTGAGCGTTTATTCTCTATCCAAATACGGACTTTGACCGTTGCTAACCCCTTAGAGCCAAAAGTTGGAGTCTCCATACACACTACTCCCACCGAGCCTAGGGATCGCCTCGCAACGAGGTTAATGGTGATCCTGTAGTCAGAGTCCGGAAGCAATAGGGCCACAGAGGCAACACTTCCGCAAAGTTCGGGCGGAGACGTATCATCGACGGATCAGCTTGCCAGTCGAACTCTGCTCTAGAAAAGTCCAAAGAAAATTAGAGCATTTCCAACAAAACGAAAAAATGGGGCAAACCCCTGCATACAAGTAAAGAAAAAGCAAGATTAGCGCGAAGACCAAGGTCTCAAAAGAGCAAAGCGCAAAACGATCGAAAGAGCAAAATAAAAGCATCAAAAGGGCCTGCACGAAAAGGTCGCAAAAGCAAAGGTGTTATCTCTTTAGCAAAGAAAAATGTTCCCCAAAGATGGATCATCAAAGCTCACCAAAGGTCAGCGTCAAAGTCCTAGCGAGGAGCTTGGCTGGTCGGCTATCTGCAGAAGAAGAATTCGCCCGAACAGTGAAGCCTTTGTGGTCCTGAAGCTTCCGATGAGGTCTTTAGTCTCTTTTCTTTCTAACGATGAATTTGAGCTTTTCAAATCAAAAGTCCTTATGCCAAAGCCACATGATAACCCGAGTAAAGACTCCTTCGACCGGTACATGAGCATCCAAGTCAAAGGAATTCGGAAATCCAACTGAAGTGGCTTTCAGAAAGGAGAGTGAAACACGAGAGGAATCAACAAACCTTCTCTGCTCTCGCCTTGAAACGTGCTTTAAAAGAAGAAACAAAACAAAGCATACTGTGCATGTGCATTTGGCTATTTTATTTTCGTTGCGACTATTGATTTTCTTTGATGAGTTTCTAGGATACGTGTTAACCAAGAATAATTTGAGGTATTAACGATATCCTTGCGAGGGAATCTCCTTAGATTCCCTCCCAAGGAGGGGCAAACTGTAATACCTCAAATAAACCAAAATGGAATCCATTACTACGAATGGTTCGAAAATGGCTTACAAACAGGTTGATTTGCCAGCAACATCGAATGGGTCAAATATTTCTATTAGAACTGCAAATACATTTTTCCCGGGGGGGTGGCATTCACTATTGGTTTGGTCACCGGTTACAACAAATAAGTTTATACAAGTAGTACAAGCACCCTCAAATCCTCGGAGAACGGCACAGCATTGGTTCGTCATCATCGCCTGCTTGTAGAACATCTGCAAGCGATTGCGGAACATCATTCCGCATCAGGGGACTTCCTCACGTTGTCCAGTTTCTCACCTCGAGATCCTGAGGACCAACATTAAATCCTCAAATCACAAAAGCTCAAATTCCTGTTTGGTCAAACTATCGCAGCAGCAGGCGCAGTTGCAGAAGGCAGCCTGCGCAAAAGGACAGTTCTCACTTGCTAAATGTCACTGCTAATGGCATGGGGAGTAACGAACCTAATGTTTGCCAAAAGGAAGAAACAACATTTGCCACTACTCCAAGAACATCACAGTCGATCAACGCAACGACAGCAAAAGCAGGCTCATGCTCCTTTTGCTACAATAACGCTCACCAAACCTTCTCCCGAGGCAAAATAGGGACGACTCAATACTTTCCCCCAGATCAGCGGCGAAGCCCTCCTAATCAGTGGCAGCACTAAGGACAGGTTTGTGAGCAAAAGAAATCGATACTTCTGGGAGGAGGCCCTGCCGCTGCCGACAGAAAAACTGCAAGGAACATTCAGCTCTGTTTGGAACTCGGGAGCTTAATGGATGGCAAGGGAACTCACCTGAATTCCCTGTGGAATCTCGAAGGCATTCTACCGAAGACTCGGAATCGAGCGCAACTCCTTCAGTTTCCTTCTCGAGCTCTGCCATTTCATCTCCGTGTTGATGTTCCTTATCAATGGCGGTCGAGTGCGTGACCTTCCCCTGCTCGATTACCAAGTGGGCTTAGCATACAGTGACTGTCCATGCATCCTCAGTCTCGACGACCGGAACTTCCTGGTTCACAGATGCACCTGGTGTTGCAACAATAAATTAGAGATCGAGCAAGGGGAAGAGATCAAACAAGGCCCCAGGACAAACCCAAAAAAAGAAAAGAAGAAGAAGAAGAAGAAGAAGGGGGACCAAGCCCGTATTGGACTTGCGGCCTAAAACGAAATCAAAAGCCCAAGCCAAAGGAGGGAAATCAAGCCCACCTACAAGTCCCGGACGATTGCAGCCTCCCACCTGTGCCTGACACCTACCTGCAGAAAAGAAAGGGAAGAAATCAGACGAAGAAGACAGAGCAGAAGTCGTCACCTCCTTGCACCCGCCATCCCACCCGCACAAGAGACTCAAGCAACAGTCTTGTCACTCCATCCCACTTGATCCCCACTTGTATGCCGTCCCACCGCCTGAGCCCTGCACCAGCCGAAAGGAGGGACGTCAGACACAAGATAGAAGGAGATACAAGATGGGAAAGTCGATTGTAAGCAGGGATAGCCCTGCCTAGCCGCAATGATCCCTCCTAGGATCATCAATGGCCTCGCCCCTTGAAGCAAGTGCCAGGGGCGATCAGATGAGAACGGAAGGAAAAAGATAAAAGGGGGCTTCTTACCTCTTCCAGAAGGGGGGAGACTGATCTTTCAGCTGACGGAGAGTACCCGCTTGATCAGCCGACCTCCGGCCGCCTTCACCCCTGGAGGACTTGAGCCATCTTCACCACCACGAATTCCTTAACAACTCTCTGCCAAGGAGGCAACGTCAACTCGGCTTCCACTTACCTCGGCAATGACAACAAAGACCGTCTTCAGTGTTTGTTGCGGAGGCTTTGAGCTTCTAGTCGCCTCAACCCAGCTCCTTTGATGTTCAAGACAGCAGCAACGGCCATAGGAGATGATGATGATCCAAATGAAGCCTTGACGTATCCCTCTTTTCTTTCCCAGCAGCCATTCCTGGAGTAATCTCCATCTGTCTTCCCCTGCACAACGAAAGAATCTTGAGTGTTACCTCCTGAAGCCCCGCGGTTTCTCGGAGGACTTCTTTTGTTACTAACGCTTTCTTTACCTGTACAGATTTTAGAACGCCGAAAAAGGGAGACCATGGAGAGAAGAACGTCACCTTCAGGAAACTATGGCAAGACGGAGGGATGATTCCTCGAAGCCCTAATTCAATGACCATGACCAACGGACCTGCACCATGGAGCAGCTTCCCTTCCTCAACTCCACAGAATCGGTAGTTGGCGTCTCCTCCCCAAAGTCCGGCAACCAGCTCTCCTCTCTCGTTCTTCGGCGCCTCCCAACAACGACAACCTGTCCTCACTACTCCAATGACAGCATCCACAACGCCCAACTCTTCCCATGCTCTCCTCGGCTTGGATCCGACGACTACCGCCTCAAATCATCCCGGATTTGACCACCCACGACCACACTCGGCCTCCCGACTGCCTCAACGCTGGTCTCGTCCCCGGAGTTCCAGCCACGCTCGCTCCAGTACTTCCACAGCCCATTCCCGGCGGTTTCGAACTCCACGGTCTCTTCCCGGCCAGACCTGCTCCCCGCCATCCTCTCCCTCCATAGATCCGGCGACGACAAGCCTCTTCCGGCGTCCCCAAGCTCCTTCGATGCCCATGCTCACAACCTCCCGACCGCCAAGCTCCGGCCTCGAAGCGGTTCCCCTGCCGCCTCTCCCTTCAAGTCCTCCCCCCGGCACCACAATCTGGTCGTCCCCACGACAACCCCGATCTAGCTTCCTCAGCGAGTTAGAAGGTTCCCGGACGAGCACAGCAGCGAACCTCCTCTCCGACGTCCCTCCGGCAACAGATCTGCTGGACTTGAGCAGCAGCGACAAGGTCCCGCTCCCCTGCTCCTCGATGCTCCTCCAACAGCTTGGCAGCAGCCCATCTTCACCCGTCTCCAGCATCGGTCCAACGACAGCAAGCTCGCTACCTCCCGGTGTCACCAGGTCCGGCGGCAGCAGCCTTGATCTCTGTGGCCTCCTCTCCCAAACCCCTGTCGTCTACAAGGCCGTTCTTCACGGGGAAACCGCACGGCCGCTTCAGACGACCCTCAGGAGCCAGATCCCGCCAGTCGGGGTGCCTTGGAGTGGTCCTCCTTCTCGCTCCTTGATCGATGGCTATTCTGGATCTCCAACCCACACTCGACTTGAGGGTTTCAAGACAGAGAGGAAGTTTTCTTGCTGTGGGTTATGACACCCCGATCCCCAAAGGTAATGATTCTGTTCCTTTCTTTTTCTTTTAATAATAATCTTGATTTTTAAATGGACACGAACTTCAGTTTAATGTCTTGATGAATGAATTTGTTTAAAAAAATTAATTAATCATCCTATTTACGATCATAACTTGTCTCGTTTAGAATTCATACTTGAGCACAATCTGAGCATATTGTTTGAATTTATTATTTGGATTATTTTTTTTTTACGTTATTCTTTGGACTTTACGTTATTGTTTGAATTTATTATCTTTCTAGCGAATTGATACTTAATTTTAAAATGCATCACTAACGTTCGTCTTCCTTTCTTATGTAAAACACGGGAAAACTCTCGGACAATCACCGACAATCTACACCGAATACGTACTCCGATCAAAACGGTAAGACATGTCTTACAATTTCAATTCAATTGATTTTCATTAAAATTAATCGATATTAATGACATTCGTCTGTTCCTCTACTTTGCATGTAAACACCGAGGAACTACTACCAAGGAATGCATCCTCCGACGACGCGGACGATCGACATCAACGGGCTCACAACGCCCCGTAAGTATCGCTCTTATTTCATTAAGTCCTAATTATTCATTTCGATTTAAATTAGGACTTTCTGACCACTTCTTTGTTTTCTTTGCATGTACACTGAGCATGTAACTTCGGAAGATCAAATTCGAAATTTCGAAGACTAACTCGAAGGCGCGTGTATCAAACCGCGTGGATCCACCCCGGCCTAAAAACCGCGGGCTCGAAGACAAAGCGGCCCCAACCTTCAATCTAAGGTACAAAGGGGAGGTGCGGGCCTCCCCGAATTTCATTTTTAAAAAAAAGCCCACTTGTAACGGATTGCGGGCCCAAGTGCATAGGCCCGCAATCACCGCCCCTTCCCCGCCCTTTTGATCTAAATACTTGTTTGTGATTGCACGCTTGTTTAGGCTTTAGGTTGAACGTCGCATGTGAGTTTTAATTCAACCAACCTAAAGTCGGGCCCAACACCCGTTAAAATGTCGACAAGAGTCCGGCCTACTCCCGGATCGGGTCCAACACCCGTCAATCAAAAGTTAAACTTTTTGGGACAAATCGCCACCCTTTTCGCATGTGTTAGAATATTAAGGTTAGTAAATAGGAATCCCCGAACCCAGACTCTGATTTTTTCCGACTTAAAATCACACCATTTTTAAACTAAGTCGGTGGCGACTCCGAACAAGTTTTCCAAAGCTAAAACTAAACCCCACTACCTCTTTCTTCGGAGCCATTTAGGATGAGGTGACGGCAAACCGAGCCGCTCCCTGGATCCTCCCGGAATTTCCCAAGCGAGGTCTTAACGCAGCCTTTCGCCCGTCGCCTTCAAGGACTGGAGACGGTCGGCGAAACGCCCCGCAGATCCGCTCGGGAACCAAGGGAGGATTCAACCCGGGTCCCCTTTCCGCAGCGTCCGACGTTCGAGCCGGAACGTCGACCGGACTGGGCCTCGGGGGGAGCGGGCCCGGATCCTCGGGTTACCCGAACCGCCAGCGCGCGTACATCCCGGAAAGGACTCAAACTTCATATACCATTGCCTTGGAGCTTGTTTTAAACCGTAAAGACTTTTGTTGAGCTTGCACACAAAATCATCTTTTCCTTTTACAATGAAACCTTCAGGTTGTTCCATGTAAATCTCTTCGTGCAAGTCACCATGAAGAAAGGCTGTCTTAACATCCATTTGCTCAATCTCCAAGTCAAGGCTAGCAGCTACACCCATCACAACTCGAATAGATGACATCTTGACAACCGGAGAGAATATCTCATCAAAATCAATTCATTTCCTCTGACTAAAGCCCTTTACAACCAATCTCGCTTTATATCGCGGCCGAGAGTTGTGTTCATGCTTTACCCTGAATATCCATCTGTTCTTCAAGGCACGCTTACCCTTAGGCAACTTCACCAAATCATAAGTATTATTGTCGTGAAGCGATTTCATCTCATCATCCATAGCACGATCCCATTCTTCCTTTTGCTCACTCTCCATAGCTTCTGCAAAATATTCGGGTTCTCCCCCATCAGTCAACAAAGCATACTCATTAACTGGATACCTGGTGGATGGTTGTCGTTCTCTCAACGACCTTCTAAGTGGCACGTCACTTGGAGCTTCAGTTGTTGGTAAATCATCAACAACTTCGGTTTCAATCTCATCAGTCCCATGCTCATCATCCTGAACTTCACTTTGGAATGGAATTGACACAGGAGGAACGATACTCATATCCAAGTTCTCACTTCTAGAAGCAGTCGAAGGTTTCACCTTCTCAATATCCTCAATAGTCTGATCCTCTACAAAAACCGCATCTCTGCTTCGAATAAGCTTCTTCGAGATAGGATCATAAAATCTGTAGCCAAACTCATCCTGACCATATCCGATGAAAACACATTGCTTTGACTTCAAATCAAGCTTACTTCTCTCATCACTTGGAATATGCACAAAAGCTTTACATCCAAAAACTTTCAAGTGATCATAAGAGGGATCCTTACCACTCCAAACTCGATTTGGAACATCAAACTTCAAGGGAACACATGGTGTAAGATTTAACACGTGAACAACAGTGTTAAGAGCTTCTCCCCAAAATTACTTCGGTAACTTGGCATGTGAAAGAATACATCTTACCCGTTCAACGAGTGTCCTGTTCATCCTCTCTGCTAACCCATTTAACTGAGGTGTCTTGGGTGGCGTCTTTTGATGTCGGATGCCATGTTGTCTACAATACTCATCAAATGGCCCCGAATACTCACCTCCATTATCAGATCGAATGCACTTGAGCTTTCTTCCAGTTTCCCTCTCAACCGAAACATGAAACTGTTTGAACACATCTATAACTTGGCTCTTGTGCTTCAAAGTATAAACCCAAGTCTTTCTTGAATGATCATCAATGAAAGTAACAAAATAAAGAGATCCACCTATGGTCTGAACCTTCATAGGACCGCATAAATCTGAATGAACCAAGTCAAGAACATTCTCTTTTCTTTCAGACGATGAAGAAAAAGAAATACGATTCTGCTTTCCTACCAAACAATGATCACACCTCTGCAAGCTGGCACTCTCCAAACCAGATAATACGTTCTTTCTGCCTAAGAGAGAAAGACCTTTCTCACTGATATGACCAAGCCTTTTATGCCACAACTCAGATATAGCTACATTTTCAGCCACATTAACAACATGACTCGCAATCTTAGCATGCAACATGTATAAAGATGAAGATCTCTCACCTCTGGCTACAATCATCGAACCTTTGGTAAGCTTCCATCTTCCATTTGCAAAGGTACTACAATAACCATCATCATCTAGCTTTCCAGTTGAAATCAAATTCAACCTGATATCTGGAACATGTTTCACATCTTTCAAAATCAACTTGGAACCAATACTAGTCTCCAAGCAAATATCACCAATGCCAACAACCTTTGCCTCACCATCATTTCCCAACTTCACACAACCGAAACTACCTGGTGTATAAGAAGTGAAGAAGTCCTTCCGGGAGGTAGTATGAGTAGAAGCACCACTGTCAATCACCCAACTGGTCTCGTGGCTAGTCAAATTAACCACGTCAGAATCATAGACAATCAGAAAATCCTCAGTAGTAGTGGCAACCCGTTCCGCATCACTACTTTCACCTGATTTCTTCTCTTTACCCTTGTCCTTATACTTCTGTTTATTCTCCTTCTTCAAAAGCCGACAGAAAGGCTTGATATGTCCTTTCTTCCCGCAATGATGGCACTCAACATCAGCAAACTTTCCTCGAGACTTGCTCCTGCTATTGTCATCTCTACTCTTCGGTCCATGGCTATAACCTCTTCCCCGTGACTCGGTAACCAGAATATCCGACTCCGAAGAAGAATTAGAATCAAGAGATTTTCTCCTCACCTCTTCATTCATACAGCTAGCCTTCGCCAGATCATATGTAACCACTCCTTTTGGAGCTGAATTAGAAACAGATGTCCTGAAAGTATCCCAAGTATGCGGCAAACTGCCAAATAACCATAAGCCAAGCAACTCATCCTCAAATCTGAGACCCATGGAAGACAACTGATTAATATAACCCTGAAAGCTGTTGATATGATCCGCCATAGAGGAACCATCCTTATACTTCAATCCCAACAGCTGATTCATGACGTACATCTTGTTGCTTCCTGTATTGCTGGCATATAGCTCCTCAAGCTTACTCCAAAGAGTCCGAGCATGGTTGATTCCACTGATATGATTCAGCACATTATCCTCAACCCACTGTCTGATATATCCACATACTTGCCTATGAAAGATAGTCTGCTCATATGTCTTATCATCTGGTTTTTCTGTACAGAAAACAGGCATGTAATAATTCTTCACATAAAGCAAATCTTCCATTCGAGATTTCCAAGAAGAATAATTTGAACCAGTCAACATAATCATCTTGCTCGTATTAGCCTCCATCATTCAACACAGATCACAATCAAATAAACTGCGCTCTGATACCACTTGATGGGATGTGACACAAACTACAACACCCCGAAATACGTCGAATGACTTCTTAAGGCCAGATTATATTTCTCACAGCGGAAATGAATAATTAACGACGAAGAAACAACACCGAGATTTTACGTGGAAACCTCCTCAATGTGAGGAGTAAAACCACGGCCCGAGGCACCACTAAACTTCCACTAAATCAACAAAGAAGTGGGTATACAAGTGTTCCTCTCTAAACACCAATAATCAGCTCTCAATCCTCTTCCTAACTCAACGTAAACATCAAGAATCCATCTTGGAAATCATACGCTAAGGATATCAAATGAAGAGAAGCTGAAAATCATAAACACACAATCTGCCGTCTCGGATACAATACGAAATCTCCAGCAAAAAGACTTCAATCGCCAATCCAACCGCTCAGAATGAAGAAGCTCAAGTAAGGAATACTTCCTCAAAGTTTCAGATTCTAACGGTGCGATCGGCAGGAACAGACTAAGAAGCAAACGTCGCCCAGGCTGGAATGGAGCTGCGGCGGGATCCAAAAACACCTCCTTGGTGGTAACCTCCACTTGTATTCTTAGGTCTGAAGATAACCCTAAAAAAAAAAATACCTTAAATACTTGTGGGCTTTTTGGGCTTCATCTATGTACAAAACATAGGCTTGGGCTACTCCACATATGGAGAGAAATACCCAACACTAAAATCATGTACCATCTCCATTGTCAACGTTTCACCAATTTGTCCAGGGAGAATCATCTTCAAACACCAATATTGTCAATAACAACAATAGCGACGGGCCACGCACAGATTAATCGGTCATGCTTTCAGCATATCATTCGAACCTTGACCCTCGTATATTTCTGATGATGGATAATACTCTAATTTAAACTTAACTAAGCGAACAGCATCATCATCACAGTCATTGCCACGACCCCTTGCTTGATTTCCAATTCGAACTTGATCTCAGATTTCACTCTGTTACTAGAGCTTTCGTTCTGTTCCAGTCATACTAAGTCCTGGAGCGGTCAGTGCAGCAGGAGGTGCCGTTAAACATGGTCGGAACAAAATAAAACATCAATGAGACTCTCGATAATGAAGTTATGAATTTGTTTTCTATGAGCAATTGTTCTATCTGCAACGGAACGGCTCTAGTTTGATCCGAGCAGGGAGACCTGCGAGGGCGGCCTGACAGTGATCGAGCTGCACAAATAGAGGTCGACAAGGATGTTGCATAGACGGAGAGCTGTGGTACTCTAAAACGAGAAATATTTTTGCGAGAAAATAAGTAACAATGCACCTTTTTGATGTTCACTGTTGGACTATTGAACTAGAGGGCCGAGCCAGCACATATAGCAGCAGCCCAGATAAGATCGACTGACGGGGTGCTTGTTGATTAGGTTGGTTGATTCCCTGAGTGGTTATAAGTACCACAATGTACAGCGATGATCGACCACAAACAGAAATACAATTAAGTGAATTTTATTTTGTCTGTCTTTTTCTTCTTCTTCTTTCCCTTCTTCTTCTTCGCCACTTTCTTCTTCTCTGTTTTCTTTTCTTGGTCACCTCTGATTCTTGGTCTGGTGTCTACTGCACTATCTTTTGTTGAGTTTTATTCATTTCACGGCATTGCTTTGTTCCTCATTCACCGAACAAATATTATTATTCAAACTATGAATTTATTGTATTGTTGTGTTGACACGAGTGAAGAGTCGGCACGTGGCAGAGTCTCCAGGTCGGACGAAAACCGACAACAGATTTTTGGACTTGTTTTTTCCGATGTTTGGGTGTCCGAAAATTCCTTCTGTTCGGGCGGCCATAACTTATTCTTGTCTGGCTTTCCCGGAATACTGGATTTTGGGCCGATTCGGATGCGTTTTCTTGCAGACTTGGGTTTTCCTGATGGATTTCTGATTGTGATTGTGATTATGGCTTGTATATTTGGAGTGTGGTTTGATTATTCGAGCTGTTAGAATCGGAAGCTCTAGTTGGATTTCTGGACATGATAGTGAATTATTGGCAGTAATCTGAATTTTCAGCCTCTGAAATTTCTCTTGATTCATTTTCTCTTCTACAGACAAGTTTTGTGTGCACTTCAGTGATGTAAACGATGGAGATGCTTGGATTGGATTTGATGCATTTGGTTTTTGTTGTTTTCTCAGTGTCAGCGTTTACTAGAACCTGCTGTGTTGTGCTATCAATGGCTAAACGGGATGTTCTGATAGAAGCATATTAACTGGCAACAGAATAAACAGTAACCTGTAATTGCTTGTTTTAAACAAAAGGATTTGAAGTTTAAAGGTTTGGCCTTCTGGTGTTCATGTCACTTGGTGATGGTGAAACGTGTGTTGACAATAACCGGAAAAACTGGGGTCTGTTGATGGTCTCCTCAATGAACAAATCTTTGGGAAAATTTACATTATTGAGATAAACTTTCTTTCTGTTCCCAATTGATAGAAGCAACTATTAGCATTGCAATCCAGTGTAACTTTTGTGCCCTTTCTTTGCTGCTCGGAGGTCTTCATGGGTATGTGCACGATATTTCGTTAAGCTGAGAGAACACTTTAGATTAGACTACCATAAGGGCTGGCTGATGGACTGTAAAGTTGTTTTGTTTTCTCATCTCTTTGCTTAAAAGTTTCGGTTTCTAAGAACCAAGTTCTTCAGCTCAGTTGGTTTCCTTCACCTTTATGACAACTGTTAGATTTATCCACTTTCTTTGCTGACTCAGGTGCTACTCTTAGCAAGGGATTCAACAGGGCCATTGGAACACTGTCGGCTGGAGGGCTCGCTTTAGGAAAGGCAGAGATATCTCACATGGCCGGAGACTTTGCGGAACTTGTTATCGTCCTGAGTACTTTTTTAATGGGTCCGACTTCTCTCTCTTGTGATATGTTAAGTTCCTGCATTGGCAAATCTGCAGAAGATGTCAAGCGTTGAAATTAAAGCACTGTTTTCTGATTGATAGGAACATTAGCAACTTATGCAAAACAGTATCCATCAATGAGGCCTTACGAATATGGCTTCCGGGTTTTCCTTTTGACGTATTGCATTGTAATGGTATCTGGATACCGGACCGGGGAATTCATCAATACAGCTTTCACAAGATTCTGGCTCATTGCGTTGGGTGCTGGAGTTGGATTCACGGTGAATTTATGCATCTTTCCTATCTGGGCCAGTGAAGATCTTCATAACCTAGTTGCAAAGAATTTCATGGGTGTCGCCAATTCTCTAGAAGGTTGATCTATTTCCTGGCAATGTCATTGACCATTTCTGCATACGTGACCTCCTAATTCAGTTATTCTCTGTGACAGGTTGTGTTAATGGGTACATTTATTGTGTTGAGTACAAAAGGGTACCCTCGAAAATTCTCACTTATCAGGCTTCTGACGATCCGGTCTATAACGGGTATCGAGCAGCAGTTGAATCCACCAGCCAAGAGGATGCCCTGGTACTCATTCCAACAGCCCAATCTGCTTTATTAGAAGTTGCGAGTGTACATCGGCACGAATTCCTGATTATTTGCTGAGATGTCCTGCTTTGTGCATCTCTGGACTCGAGAAGATGGGTTTTGCCATATGGGAGCCGCCTCATGGTCCATACAGAAAGCTTAACTATCCATGGAAGAATTACGTCAAAGTGAGCGGTGCTCTGAGGCATTGCGCCTTCATGGTCATGGCGCTGCATGGGTGTATCCTGTCTGAAATCCAGGTGTTTGGGCATTTCTTTTTAGTCTCCATTTTTGTAGATGCGACTACCAGAAGTCGACTAAATAGTTAGTCCTTTGCCTTATAGGCCCCAGCTGAGCGAATGCGGGTCTTTCAGGATGAGCTTCAGCGGGTTGGCATTGAGGGTGCTAAAGTTCTACGCGAACTTGGAAACAAGGTGAAGAAAATGGAGAAGTTGGGTGATGTCGACATCCTTTATGAAGTGCACGAGGCTGCAGAAGAACTGCAGAACTTAATCGACCGTAAATCCTACCTCCTTGTCAATTCGGAAAGCTGGGAAATTGGGAATCGGCCAAAGGACCTGGCCGAGCCTCAGGACTTGATGAACTTCAAGGATAACGAAAACAAGGTGCTGCAACTCAAGTCCCGGAGCGAAGCAGTATTAAACCTGAGACCGCACGGCCCATATCTCGGAAACATTAGTCACATGATTCCTAACCAGAACACTGAGGCGATACCCTCGGTTTCTGGCCCTGGATTGCCAGACCATGACCTGAGGAAACAGATCTCGTGGCCTCATGGGATGTCGATGCCGGGCTTGGAAGAATCGAAGACGTACGAGAGTGCCAGCGCACTGTCATTGGCGACCTTTGCCTCCCTGCTGATCGAGTTTGTCGCGAGGTTGCAGAACATCGTGGACTCCTTTGAGGAGCTGAGCCAAAAGATGAGTTTCAAAGACCCCGTCGTCGAGACAGAAATGGCTGATCACCCCGGTCCACTGAACAGATTGCTGGGGGCTTTCCAGTTTCGATAGGTTAAGACACCTGACGGGCTAGATGAATAACACACTCCGACGAAGCGCAGAAATGGACGAGGCATTGCTAAGTGAAGTTACAACGTGGTTTCCCAGTGTTTCACGCCGCAACCGTCATACATTATGGTAATATCGCATCACTGCCGCAGATCGGGGATGGCCGGAGGGATTGTGGTCCGGGGAGGATGGCGTAGTTCGTCAAACTGATCTTTAGGATACGTTGAAAAATGAAAGGAAACATTGTAATTATAATTAAGTAGAATCACCATGTCCTTCTTCCTCAAGTCCCTGTCCGCATCATCTTCTTTCCCATAAATCCTTCGTCTAATCCGCCATTGACAAGGATCAAGATCAAACCCACCCCCTCCCATTTTCCCAAAATGCCCTCGCCCTTGGCCTTCTCCTGATCCCTTTTCCGTCTTCCTCCTCGGGCCCCCGTTCCGTCACGAGATCGACTCCCGGGACGGAGGAATGTCGAGGATATTCGAGTACTTCGTGGTGTGTGGGATCGGCCCCGAGATCCGAACCCTAGACGGCGACAAGGGCTTCCATGGCTCCGAAGGCGTCCTCTACATGCCCTCACTTCTCGACCAGTTCCCTCCCACCGATCGATCCCTCTGCCCTCCCCCTCCCCCTCAGCTCCCTACCTGTGTCTTGCCCGCCGGGGTAGAGTTCTACCCCTCGGGGTTCGATCCCTCCTCTCCCGCCTCCTTCCCGAGGAGCTACCCCATCGTCCTGACCGGTTCGATCTTACCTCCCTTCGTTTTAGTGTTTGACTGAAGTGGGAGATGGTAGCAGTGAATGTGTGGGCTTGTGGGAATGGAACGGGCGAGATCAGAACCCAAAAAACTGTTATTACAGTGATTAAAGACTATATAGAAAGGAATTAGTTAGGAAAGGATAGTGATGATTTGTTTGTGATATTAGCAAGAAGGGTATACGAGGTCAGGCCCATTTGGTGGTAGGATTTAATGTTGTTTAGCGTCTTCACTAGATGAATTTTGTAGTAGAAGTTAATTTGTAATGAAATATACGAGGAGTAATACTTTAATAGGATATAGGCGTGAAAATAGACTTGTTGTGATTAAATGTAACTATGTAAGTGTAGGTTTTGAGTATCCTTCCCCAGTTTGCTTTTGTCAGGCAGTGCTTCGCATGACGGGAATCTGACGCCAATTAGTTCCTAGAAACTCTGTGTTCACCAAAGTTATGATATACCGGCTCTGTATTGCTGCAGAGGGCGATGGGTCAAAAATATATGTGAGCTGCATTTCTTTTCGAGATCCAGTGAGTGAAGATATTGCTGAAGCTTATCGAATACCAGCAAATTCATTTGCTGATAAATGTATTTGTCTTGTCTCTCACTCCCCCAGCTTCCAAGTTCTTCGAAATGCTCTGGAAGAAGTGTTTGCCCTTTGCTTTTCTGCTGATGGTAGTAGGTAAATTACGTGCTGAGCAATGGCTTACTTTCCTGAGATGATAATAAGAATTGTTACTTTTAGATGTATGTGGGGTTTTGTATATTAAAAAAGCGTATGTATTTTAAGATAGCAATTTTAGTGGCGTCTAGTGGTGAATTTCGCATAAGTGGGGATAATTACCTAGTATTCCTTTTGTGCATCATTTAATTAATTGCACCATGAAACTTTTCAGCAAACCCCTGTGGGAGGTAATAGCATCTATGGTTACAACAGTTCCTTTGCCCACTCCTGGGAAGGACAGGATCCTGTTTTCCATCGAGAATTGTTTGCTTAGTGTTGAAGCTCCACCAAAGACTGGGCTGCCTCATGCTGATGTATGGAATCAATCTTGCTCGTATTTGATACTATTGTTCTTTTGGATCAATCCATTATATATTTTTTCCAACATATATGGTGATAATAGTGATCATATTTTTGTCCCCATAGGAGATTTTCCTTTTCTCATAGTTGGAAGATTTTTCTATGGTTGCAGATCTCCTTCCAACCACTAGTTCAGTGCTTGGACATTGACAATTTTATTAAACTATTCACGGCAGTTTTGCTAGAAAGGAGGATCTTGCTGCGATCAAATAAGTAATCTTCTGCTTTAACATTTCAAATGTAATTGTTGTGTAACAAGGTTTTGACTCATTCTTGGTGCTTTTGAAGTGACTGAAGAGCTTCTTGACCAAAGTTCACTCGCATTGTGTTTTAGAGATTTTATTCTAGTTATTACTTTTTAAGAGGCCCAAGAAGAACCTGCTTTCTGGAAACTCGAGTCTTTCACATTCATTTCTGACCGGGTAGAAGTCATGCAAAGTGACTAAATACGTTCTCTTGATTGTACTTAGCTTGTCTTCATAGCATCATTGCCTCATGTTCCTGCTATCCAACTTTATTAACAGAGTAGGGGTCATTTTTAGCTCAATTTTGAATATTGGAGAAACTGGAAAATTGACTGGCAAAGATATCATCTATTGCCAGAGTAAGTTTGATAGAAGATGGTGCTGTTGTCAAAGTTTAGGCTAGAATGATCTTCACAGAATCTCTCTATGAAGTCTCCTGGATTTCCATCCATTGATTACTTTAATAACTTTCGTCTGCATATTTGTGCAGATATTCCCTTTTAACCCTTGTGTCTGAAGCGATATGTCATTTGATCTATCCATTTCGATGGCAGGTATTCTTTATTTTTCTAATGCATAATAAGTAGGTGTTATGTGCTTGACCTTGTCATGCTACTTTTTCTGATAGCTACAAATTGAATTGAGAATGTTCACTGGATGTTGCTTAACAACACATGCTTTTGACCATGTTAAACTTATTATACCATGCGTAGTTTTGGAAAGTCTAGATCAAAAGTCTAGATCGACCAACTTTATCTAAAAGAAAAAAAAGTATCTAGATAGACCTTTGCTTTTTTTTTTGTATGTTCTGAATTTTCATTGACACATAAGTTCTACCCTGATATGTGAATTTTTCTTCTTCTGAAGCACGTGTACATTCCGTTGCTATTTTTCAGTGGAGTCGACTACATTGATGCTCCCACACCATATATGATGGGTCTCCATTCGGGAGTAGATACATCAGCCCTTTCAATGGATGGTGTAAGTTTGTTAAGTATTTTAGCAACAATTATTGTATTTTGTCACTGCACATGCCATATTATCTCTTGTGAGGCATGAGAAGGCTTGAGTCAATCTGCCCAAAGTTCACCCCCTTTAAGTTACAAAAATGTGTTGTTGTAACTGCAATATCTGTCATCTTTTCCATTTTACTGTACGGAATTGGGATTCACTTCTAAATGACCTTGTGATATTTAATAATGTTGCAGGTAGTTATTGTAGACCTTGAGTATAATCTGATTACAACAACAGAGGAAATTCCTCCTATTCCAGAGCCAGAATTGAGCTCTTTACGTGATCAAATAGGGAAATTGTTGCATCCAAATGTGATGGCCATAGATATGACAGCTGGTTTTGGGGGCTCATATGAACAGTATGCAAAACTTGGCAATAAACCTTGGGGAGAAGATCATGACCAACAGCTAAGGTGACCTTTTTTCAAAGATATTCATGAGGAGTCGTCGAAATGTTTTAAGTTTTCTTGATTTTATTTATCTAAATGCTCATTTTTTTTCCTTGAGATGCTCCTGTTTTATAATCTTTTGATGACACTTTCAACTCCTTTTATATGTTAGTTCGTCTGGCTGCCTCTGTACATGGATGGTTAAAGGTACTGTCTGAACTATGTGGGAAAAAATTTTCCAGTGAAATGGCACATAGTTTTGTGCTAGATGAAGTTTAATAGAGATTGTCAATGGATGGTAATGACTAAACAGCGTCAGGTGAAGTCTGATAAAAGTTTAGCAAGCTTGTATGATGTTTTGATTATTGATTAATGAGTTGGTAAACTAATAAAATATAACGAAATACGCATTTAGAGAAAATTATGATGACAGAATTTTTTTTTGTTATTCCATTTTCATCTCATGAATGGCCCATTTTACAGGTTAATTTTTCTAAAGTTCTTTGCATCCCTGTTGGCTGGATATCGCAATTTCATCGTAAGTTATTATTTAGTATCAATTGATTTCTCATTTTGATTGATCTCTTGTTTTCCTTTTCATTGAATCGTCCATTTCCTTTGTCAGGAAAATACTGCAACATATATTTTTAACACAGACGCATTTTTGAGGAAACGCTCTCGTTCTACAAATCAACCCGCAGGGCCGATGGTAACTGAAGGCACAATAAAATTACCTCAGTAATATCCACCCAATAAATCTGTAGCTGAATGTTCGCTCTTGCCTTCAGATTACACAGTTTCTCGGCTCTCAAGGATTCTTTGATTATATGGAGAGACGTACAAATGTGGAAGAAGATCAAGTAAATATTCTCGAAAGGTTACAAGATGCTATAGGAAGGGGCCAAAATCCAATGTCTATTTTTCCATCACCTTTTGCCGAGCCTGAGATTATTACTATCTCGGAGTCCGATGGGGGCACATCAGGTTCTTATTGCTATCTTTTGTGTGGTGGTTCGTTACTGCTAGTCGACCTCAAGCAACCTTCGTGAGTGCCTTGAGATTGCCGGAAGTCGGTTTATACCTATTTTTGCAATACTATGATAAAGTTAGAATAGAATGGTATTAGAGATCCCAACCTGCTGGGAAGTCCTCGTGTTGCACCCCTAAAAAAGAACGATTATCTAATGCTATCTATCCTTGACTACCAAAAAAAAAAAAGAATGGTATTAGAAATCCCACATAGCGATCCCGCCTAGTGGGATGAAGGCATTAGTCGTGATGTTGCCATCTTATTCCAAAGAGTATTGCAATCCTTGGCGAGAACTAGTTTGGAGAATAATATACGTAGAGAATTTTGTAAATGTCACCAGCCATGTCAGGTCCGGCTGGATATTGTAGAGGGGTATGTGTTTTCTTTTAGGATTGAGATTTTCCCAGGAATTAATTTGTTCCTGGTGCTGGGTTGGGATCCCCATTGGCTAGCCTCATTCATGGGGATGAGTTCAAGGGATATAATATGTTTAGCCATTAATGAGGACATGAGAAGTGAAATATCATATACTTAGATAATTTTGAAGATAAGGTGAGTAATGCTATGCAATGGTATCAAAGGTTACATAAAATAAAATTTACCTAGTTGTGGGATTAAGGCTTAATTTTTTGGTTTTGTTCTAGTGCTTTTTCCCACTCTGACCAAAACCTTTCGTAAAACTGTAGGGTCTGGTGCTACATATACATACGATAGATTTCCTTCAAACATCAGAACAGAAGAAGAAGAGGAAAAGAGAAAGCAGATTCTAGCTTCAGCAAGTGGAGCTTTTGATTACTCGGGACGGCTTCCTAGGTATTATTCCAGCACCTTAACATCTAAGCTGTTGCTTTCTATCTCTAGACAAGAATTGAGGACATGCTGCTTGTGATTTTCCTAGTTAAAGCATGCGAAGTTTTGTCTATTATTTATTCCAGCTCCTGATCCTAAAGTCATTTTCTACAGCTCACCTTCGGTGTTGATGCCTAAAGACCCAAAACTTGATACATTGAACCCAATGGAAAGGGCAGTAAGTTTTTTGCCTTTGTAATTTTTCATCTAAAACATGCATTTTTTTAGAAAGTTTTCTCAGCGTATCTTTAATTTTATTCATTTTAGGCTGAGAGAGAGCGAATGGTTCTCGACATAAAAGTTAAGCTTCAGGTAAGCTAATGGCAGATTACATTAATATTTTGTTGCTCTATAGGAAACTCTTCCCCATGCTCCTGCATGTAAAGTCATCTAAGTAATTGGATAAAGTCCGTGTTTTTATTCAGCCATGAAAGTAGTAATTATGAAGGATCGAAACCTTGTAGCAGGTGGGCATTCTATTCTGTATAATTCTGGAGAAACGTGGAATCTAATTGCTTCAAAACCTAGCAAAATGAGTGGCAAAGCTGACCTGTACACTACTCTTATGAAAAAAATGACATAGTAAATTGATTAATTGAAGCACAGATCGCTACGCTGCATATATGCTTGCACATTTTCTGTTTCAGTTTTGTTAGGCTACATAAAATTGAAGATGATCATGAAAGGTGTGTTTTATGCTGAGCTGCAGTGGATGGGGATGATTTCATGATGTTCTTACTTTGATGTTTGTTGTGTAAATTTAAAAAAAAAATTGATTTGTTTTGTGGACGTCCCTAACAGGGTCTATGGTTGCGTCTTCTAAAACTCGGTGCTACTGATGATCCACTTTCATCTTTCGAATATGGCACTATTCTAGGTATGCATATGAGATGTGTTATGTTCTCCAGTTTTGGTTTGGAAACTTTGTCTCGGCCAGTTTACTTCTAGAATTTGGTGTTTATGTCGATAATATTTGTTTATCATCAGCTCTGATTGAATCTGATGCTGAGGGGATTGGTGGTAGCGGATTTATCGAATGCATCAGGGAGCACATTAATTCAGTATGGGACTCTTGAAGGAATTGTTCTTTTAGATATTTGATGGTTTGATTGCCTTCAAATGTAATAATATGTGTTGTTTTTCAGGGGTGGCAGTGTCAGTTGACAGACGAACAGTTCATTGCCGTGAAAGAATTGGTATGTTAGGGGGGATTGCATGCAAATTATAAAATAGATTGCTTGAACATGTTGGCTTGGAATTTCATTTGTAAATCCAATGTAGCTGTTAGGGATATGGGAAGATAGCCGCTTTTTCACATCTTTTTATTACTCTTGATTTTTTGAATCCAAGACTTTTCCTTAAGACAACCGAATGTTTTACTGATTTTCCTATATCTGAATGACTAAACCAAAAAGTTTTTGGAGTGTTTGCAAATTGTTATTAATGGGCTTTTAGTCTTTTTTGTTATTCATAATTGGTTTCGATTTCAACTACCATCTTCCTCTGATAATGGTAATTTATAATTGTGGACAATATACTATCAGCTGAAGACAGCCATAAGCCGGGCAACTTCTCGGAATGACGTGCTAACCATAAGAGATGCCTTGGAAGTTTCTGCCGAAATGTACAAGAAAGACGCTAACAATGTTCCTGATTACGTCCAGCGCCATCTTCTGTCATTGTCTATCTGGGAAGAGCTTAGGTAAGAGTTTACCTACCTTGACCAGGTATGCTTTTGCGCGGTGACCACAAAAAATGCCATGCTCTGACAGTGTCATGGGAGAAGACAACGTTATCCTGTATATCCCAATATCTATAAGTATGACCATGAAACTATTATAGTAGAGTTTTGGAAAGATTCATGTGGCTTTCATCTTGCATAAACTTGCTCGTAAGGGGTTTGTATCGCCTAATGCCCTGGATGTCAAATAACTACATTTTCTGGAAGATGTTGATTATCGATTTTCCTAGCCTCATACGTTGCCTTCTAGAGAAGTAACTGGACAATTATTATCAAACATAACCTCTTTGCCTTGTTTCTTATGATCAAACACCAAGCGTTTTTATTGTGGCATTTTTCATTTTATGGTTAATGTTTCCTTTGTCTTTGGCTTTGGGCAGATTTTGGGAAGGTTACTTTGATTACTTAATGGACAGATCATCAAGCAGGTAAGGATAATACTTAAACTTTTGAAAGTTGAAAAGTTTCACACAATAGTTCTACATAGAGCGATAGACGAGCTCAGTTTTGTCACTTGACTGCTTTAAATTCTTCTGTTCGGTTTTAGTCTGGCCACCTTCGTGTTTTTCTAATGTTCTTCTCAATTAACTGCAGTATTTTTTACTCTAGATTTTATTGGAACATATACTGCACCATTAACCAAATATTTCATCTACTTTTACATCTTCAATGAGACTGCTTTTATCTGACTAAATTTTTTCTGTGTTAGTTCGGTCAATTATGCAACCCAGGTCTCAACTCAGCTGATCGTGGTAGCATCTCACATGGTAATGTGTCCTCTAGGGTGCACTTTGTTTGTTAATGCTAATGGATTTGACCTGGTGTGTCAGTGATACTTTGAAATGTATAATTTGTCTCTAACTCGCACATATCATGCTTAAGGCTGGACTTGGACTTCCGGACAATGATGCCTGGTACATGGTTGAAACCATTGCAGAAAAGCAGAAAGTTGGATTCAAGCAATTTGTGAGTAGAACTGGGCTTTTGGCTGTTTGTATACGTTATTTACATGTCTATGCTTTATTTTTTTTTTTCCTTTGTGAATTCAACTTCTGACTTAATTAGGTCATGACTTTAATACATCATTATTGAGACAAAAATTCTGGCTGTGGCCCTGATACCTCGAGGGCTGTGTGAAGATGCCTGAATTGTTTATTAGACCAGAAAGCATAATTGGTCCAGATAGCTGCCCTTGATGCCCTTGGTTGATAAGGCAGAGTTTGTTAAATACATATAACGTCAGTATGCTTTGGATTATCTGTAAAATTCTTTGCTTTTCCAGATAAAGTTGAGAGGATTCCTGTCTCATATACAACAAGTGCGCATAAATTACTGGGGAATCTCATCTACAAAGACAACCTCAATTTCATCTCAAGGTTTACCTTCTCCTCAAGGCAAGGATCAACCAGCTGAGGCTTCGGGTATTGGAAGGAGCTGGGTGCAGAGTATGTTCAGTAAAGATAGTACTTCAAGAGCAAATTCACTTAGCCGTTCGCGCAAGTGGACATCAGATGGTAGTACTCCAAGTTTGCTGTAAAGAATTCATGTTGTGATCTGAAAGCTGGAAAAGCTAGACGATCATTTTAATTTTATGTATTTGGCTGCAGAAAATGGTGCTCCACGAAGACAGGATCTATCACCTACCTCGCAGAAGAAACTCCAAACAAGTGTTCGTGTACTTAGAGGTCACACTGGTGCTGTTTCTGCACTTCATTGTGTCACTAGGAGGGAGGTGTGGGATTTGGTTGGTGACCGAGAAGATGCTGGCTTTTTCATCAGTGGAAGTACAGATTGTTTGGTAAGTGCATACATTAAAGATGTGGATTCTCTGTGCTTCAGCAAGATTTTACTGGCTATTGTAGGGATTCTTTTTCATGAATTCTCTCTTGTTACGCAACTACTCTGTAGGTGAAAATTTGGGATCCTAGTCTCCGTGGTTCAGAGCTCAAAGCCACTCTCAAAGGCCACACAGGGTCATTATTATTTTGTTTTCCTTTTATTACTATGCTTGCGAGCTGTTTAGTTTCAAACCATCGTTTGTCTACGTGTCCTTCAAACATGTTGTTAATGCATTTTATGTGCTTTCATGTGCAGAGCTATCCGTGCAATAAGTTCTGACCGAGGGAAAATTGTGTCCGGATCAGATGATCATTCTGTGATTGTATGGGATAAGCAATCGCACCAGCTCCTTGAAGAGCTTAAAGGCCATGATGCACCGGTATTTTTACTTATTTTCTCTCAATTTGATTAGATGAGGCTTTGATGCTGAAGTTATTTTATTCTTATTTCTGTTGGGACCATAATTTTATCACAAAATCTACTCTTGTTATGGTTGCTTAAAATGATTACGGTCAGTTTTGAATATAGGAAGCCAGGAAAGAGTTTCAATTTCCTTTTACTTAAGGAAGGTTTTCAACTTCTCCACCGGAGGCTGTGATGCTATTCTCGTTTACTATAGAATAACATATCCAGAATGATTGGGATTGCATCCAGTGTTGAAGAAATATTAGGGTTTGATCACTTTTTCAATGCTTCTTCCAGGTCATATCTGTGCGGATGCTATCTGGCGAACGTGTTCTCACCGCTTCCCATGATGGCAGTGTAAAAATGTGGGATGTAAGGACTGACACTTGTGTTGTAACGGTGGGTCGCTGCTCAGGAGCAGTGTTATGCATGGAGTATGATGACTCGACTGGAATCTTGGCTACTGCCGGGAGAGATGCGTATGGATTATTCCTATTTTATATATCAACTGATTTTATTACTGTCCCCCATTCAGAGTGATTATTATTGATTGGAAAGTCTTTCTTCAGGGTCGCAAATATCTGGGACATCCGTGCTGGAAAGCAGATGCATAAACTTCTGGGTCACACAAAATGGATCCGGTATGTGAAAAGGGCCGAGGATTTCTTTCCTGTTTGACAAATTTTAGTGTGTCAAATGCCTGGCGTGTGTTGGTGTCATGTCTCTCCCTTTAGGAGGTCATTGCCATTAGTTGGATTATGTAGGTATTCTAAAGGGGGCCTGTTGAGCATCTCCATGTCGCAGTTGTTCTTTGTAGCGTCAATCCACTACCTGCATACACCTTTTCATGGAATTGTGTAAATCAACATACATTGGTCCTGCAGGTCAATCAGGATGGTTGATGATACGTTAATTACTGGTAGTGATGATTGGACTGCTAGAATATGGTCGGTTTCTCGTGGAGCATGTGATGCAGTACTAGCATGCCATGCTGGTCCCGTCCAATGTGTCGAATACTCTTCATCAGACAAAGGCATAATAACAGGTTACGACATTTTATATGATGGAAGATCTACTTGGCAGAATCTTAATTTAAATTGAAGAATGGATGCCTTGATGTGCTTTCTTTTTAACAGGTTCAAGTGATGGACTGATACGTTTCTGGGAAAACGAGGATGGTAAGAATGTCTACTCTTTTTCAATTCTTGTCTGTTAATAAAACTTTTTCAAATCGACCATTGTTCTCAAGCTTGATGGAAATGTAACCGTGATATTTGTTGAAAATGGTTTCGCTTGAACCTGGGTTTCATTTTTCATAACTCAGTCTTCTATCTGATTTAGTGTTTAGTTCGTTTTCTCGTAACTTTTTATATTGACCTCTCGCATGCACTGCCTTCGCGTATGTTCTTTACCCAACTTACGAAACCGAAGCTGACAAATTGCGTGGTAAATGACAAACTCCTCGTTGGGATGCTCAGGTGGGATAAGATGCATGAAGAATGTTACAATCCATGCGTCTGCTATCCTGGGCATAAACGCTGGTGAGCATTGGCTGGGGATTGGCGCTGCTGACAATTCGATGTCTCTGTTCCACCGTCCACAAGAGAGACATGGCGGAGGCGCCTCTGCGGCCGGAGCAATCAAAGCCGTCAGCTGGCAGCTGTACCGGACACCCCAGAAAAATGTCGCAATGGTATGCATGCCTCATCTTCCTTCATACTCTTGATGCATCCCGCATCGTTGTTAAACATTGCCGGCATGCTCACTGTGTGCTGCAGGTCAGGTGCATCTCGACCGACCTCGAAAGGAAGAGGATCTGCAGCGGGGGCCGCAACGGCCTTCTCAGGCTGTGGGATGCGACCATCAATATATGAAGGGTTTTCTCTGTTTCGTGGCCATACTTATGACCGAAATGTTGACGGTTGGTGGGCGTGTGGTTACAATACGTTGGAGAGTGAGTGTCTGAACGACTGACTTTGTTACAATATACATACAGCTTGTAATAGTGTGTTTTTTGACGGTTAGAGATGATTTTGACAGATGATTGAATGGAATTGAAGTAATTAATTCCTTTTCATATGTGTCCGTGTCCAAACCCAAAAGGAATGCGTAGGATTTAAGAAAGTTTGCACTAAATAATCAGATTGAAGAAGCTTGCGATTTAAATTAAATTAAATTAAACTTAACCGGGGGAGCGAAGACTGAAGAAGCCCGGCATCGGATCCCGCCCCCGCTCAATCTCAATCATCCCCCGGAGGTTGATGTTGCGGATCGTTGGGATCTGTTGCGAAGAAGAAGAAGAAGAAGAGTGATCGCTCGGCTTTACGACAATGGAGACTTCTCTGGGCGGCGGAGGTGTTGGCGAGAGGGAGAAATCCAGCTCTCCTATCGCCGTCGTCTCCAATTACTGGAAAGGTCCTTCCGTTTCTCCTTTCATTTGAGTCGTTTCGAGATCGGTAGTGGATTTGGAATTGGGGGACCGAGGATTGGGGAATTTGATGGCGGACTCGTTAGCTCGATCCAGACTCTTGGTTGGACTTGTGGTACATAGCGGCTTGGATTTTTTAGCATCCGTGATTCATTTTGGCCGCGATTGGTATTTTCATCTGATGTTTTTAGTTCGATTGGGATCGGAAGTGGTTTTTTAGCTTGGCGTGGGATGTGGTTGGAGTCTGCTTAGGTCGGTCGTTCTTTGCTGAGGGAGCTTTGGAGTAGGTCTTAGACAAGATTGCTGCATTTGTCGTATCGTAATTGTATTATCTGATTGGAGATTGCGGATTCATTGCCCTGTCTGATTGTTATGGTCTCTGATTACTGGAAGGGTGATCTGAACTTTTCCAGGCCTTTTGGGACTTCGGTTGGATTAACTGGTGTCTTTAGCAATCACAAGTGAGGACTATCAAGTGTGATTGCGTGGTCTAATTTTGATCAGAATTATGGTTGTAGTTGACCAAAGTTGGTGGTGTTGTGCTGACTGCAAGAATTACAGATTTCCTACACTTGTTATGTTGCTTCATGGGATGACCTTATTAGCATTGATGGAGAACGAGTTTTGTTCCAAAATACCGTTAGTCTGGAAAATATTTCTGGATTTATGATCCAAACTTTCAAAATTCCTTATTTACCGTCCTGAACTCAAACTCTTAGAGTTCGATTTCAATTTACAAAGAAGTCGAACTCTTAAGAGTTCGAGCTCGGGATAAGTATCGAACTCTAAAAGTTCGAATTCATGTGAGTGGGGCGATCCCATATGCAGTCGAACTCTTTAGTTCTCAAGGAACTCGAACTCTTACTACGACCAAACACTTTGAAATTTTCTAAGTGTTGGAGCGAAGGAGGCTGTCATTAAGGAAGTCGAACTCTTAGAGTTCGACTTTCTCAAGTAATATTAAAAAAATCAATTTTTTACCAAATTCCCCCTCCCCCCGCCCCCTCCCTCTCCCTTACCCAATTCACTACCCCCCTCCCCCTACCCCCTCCCTACGTCACTCCCCTCCCCTCCTCTCGATGTCCCCTGCCACCGTCCCCTTGCCTTTTTTTTAATAGAGCAAGGATGATAGAGTTCGACTTCCTTAAGGCACTAAGAAACTCGAACTCTATGAGTTCGACTTCATGTGGAATCGCCACATCCAGATGAAGTCAAACTCATAGAGTTTGAGTTTGCTTTACATGGCCCGAACTCGAACTCTTAGAGTTCGATTTCTTTGTATATCTAAGTTGAACTCTAAGAGTTCGAGTTCAGGACTATAAACTAGGAATTTTGAAAGTTTTGATCGAAAATTCGGAAATATTTTTCGGACTAACAATATTTGGGAACAAAGCTCGATGGAAAGTGGCTAAGTTTTTATTTGGACTAGGATGATTGCTTGTAGTGAAAATGTTTGGAAGGTTGTGATGGTGCTGTTTTGATATGTGACTTGTGAGTTCTCGTTAGATGAATGAGGGAGTATTTATGTGTTTCCTGTCATTTCATATGTACAGAGTTTCAGCTGGAGAAAGAGCGGATTGTATTGGATGAACAAGGGCTCAAGATTGCCGAGAACCAAGAGAACAGCCTTAAGAACCGGAGAAAACTCGCTGAGAGCACCAGAGGTAATTTCCACGAGAACTTTTTTGTACGGTTGATTTTGTATATATCTTCTAGATAAAACAAGAAGGAATCCCCACGTGGTTTGTCTTCAATTTTCTTTTCAAGATTTTCTTCAAGAAAAAATGGTAAGATAAATTGACTTACTTTTGTATGCAGATTTCAAGAAAGCATCTCCGGAAGAAAAGTTAAACATGTTCAACTCCTTACTGAAGGGATATCAGGAAGAAGTTGATAATCTTACAAAGAGAGCGAAATTTGGAGAAAATGCTTTTCTTAATATCTACCAAAAACTTTATGAAGCTCCAGATCCTTATCCGGCTCTTGCTTCTGTTGCTGTAAATGCTCTTTTATCTTTCTTTTGGTTCTTATCATACCTGTTATTGTAATATATCATTTTGAATGGTAAAAGGTGGCGATTGTATGTATGGAAGAACATGCCGAATGGTGTCTACATTCTTATTAGGTTGTCAGTTTCTAGATTTTGCAGCGGCTGGTATTTGGCATGGCCTCTGATTTGAATTGTAAGATTTATGGAGCTGACTCTATTAAGGAATTTCAGGAAGCTCAATAAATTTTTGCTGATAATTTAACAGGCATTGCATGTCATCCGTATCTATATGTAAATATATATTAATACTACTTTTTGTTCTTAATGAGAAAAATTATGAGCAGGCACCTGGTGTGTTCTGATTGATGTGGACTTGGTAGGACATGTTTTGTTGTTGCATCTTTTTAATTTATTTTCTTGTCTTTCTTTTTATTCAATGGGCTTTTAGGAACAAGATCTGAAAGTTTCCGAACTAGAATCGGAGAATAGAAAAATGAAAGTGGAACTTGAGGAGTTTAGAGCAGAGGCATCTCACCTGAAGAATCAGCAAGCTACCATTAGAAGACTTGAGGAGCGGAATCGCCAGCTAGAGCTTCAGGTTAGCATATCTGCTACTTTGAAGTCTGGACTGATTTGCATTTTTCTTACTACCAGGCAGTAAAGACCCTGATTTGGATGCTTTTCAACTTTTTTTTATCTTTTGATGCCTTGTGAAAAATATTATTGCTTTAGATGGAGGAAAAAGTGAAAGAAATGGTTGAGATCAACAGAAGAGGCTTGGCCGAGGAAAATCAAAAAACGCTTGAAGTGTTGAAAGATCGGTAATTCTTCCTTCCGTCACTCACACTTGATTTACGCCATTGTTATTACTTGTGGTAGTATTGTTGCTCAGCAACAAGTTAAATTCTTCAGTGACCTCTGTCAAGGAACATTGTGAGGGCATGTTTGCTATTTTTACGTTTGGAAATCCACCTCCCAAACCTTTATCATTGTGCAGAGAGCGACTGTTGCAAGATCAATTGAGACAAGCAAAAGAAAGTGTCTCAACCATGCAGAAGTTGCATGAGCTAGCTCAAAGTCAGCTATTTGAAATACGTGCCCAATCAGGTAAGTTTGCATATTCTTTATTTTTGGTATGCAAGGAAGGTAGCATTAGAATCAACGTTCGGGGTTTAGGTTACAGAAGTCCTAGCACATGGGATGTCCCCATGTAGAGCGTTTGCATATTCTTTTAACTCAACTTTTACCCAATTTGGGTTCATTACATAAGACCCTTGTGCATGTGTTGCCTCACTCCCGTTATGTGTATTCCAGAGGAAGATAGAGCTGCAAAACAATCAGAATTCAATCTCTTGATGGATGAAGTTGAAAGGGCCCAAACACGTCTTCTTAGCCTCGAAAGAGAAAAGGTTTGCTGATTCCGCTTCTTTGTAACATTTGATCATTTGGTTTCTCCAAATCCATCCCCCAACACCCCCCCCCCTCCAAAAGAAAAGGAAAAAACCATATAAAGCAAAGAAAGAAAGTAGCGGGATTGAATGTGGAATGTGGAAGTGTTATTTCTCTTACACAATTACTGGTTGAGAAGCTTACTTTCTTTCTCCTTTCATTTACCACGTTCGCATTCATTATTACTGCAGGAGCAGTTACGGTCTCGAGTAGAATCTGCAGGTGCCGAATCCGGAGCACAGACCAGGTGGGAACTGTATCAAAATATTTTTTTTGTCGTGTTATGTGACAGACAAATTCTGAATCCTCTATATTTCTGTGATGCAGTGATAGTATTGAGTCGACAAGCATTCTTGAGAATTCTTTGAATGCCAAAGAGAAAGTCATTTCGGAGCTGAATATGGAACTTCACAACCTAGAAACCACCTTGTCATCGGAGCAAGAACAACACATCAGTGAGATAAAGAAATTAAGCACTCTGTTGAATGAAAAGGTTCCTATGTTTTCAACATTATGAGCTAACTTTTTTTAGGGGTCAATTTATTTCTGGATTTGTGGTGTCTGCGATAGAAAATTTTTTGCTCCATCATTTATGTTGTGGTTCGTGCTTCGTTTGTATGTCAAACAGGAGCATGCGCTTGAGGAGATGAAGAAAGAGCTCTTGTCTAGGCCAACAGCAAAGATGGTTGATGATTTGCGTAAAAAAGTGAAAATATTACAGGTAATTTGAGAGAGTTTATTTGAAAAAGAAAAGAAAGATGTGCATTCCTTTGTGGTGTAATAATTAATTGTTGGATTCAGCCACCCAGAGAGGCATGCAATGAATGCTTTTAGATGATCTCATGTTTAAGCTTTCAGCATCAAGCCTCTAGGAATATTGTCCAATTTGTGCAAAAAACATATCAGTATAAACCTTTTTTCTGCTCAACTTTTGCGTCTCTGGCTGAGCCTTCGCAGTTTTTGTTGTGAAACAGGCAGTTGGCTACAATTCCATTGAAGCAGAGGACTGGGAAGCAGCTACCAGTGGGGAAGAGATGAGCAAAATGGAGTCTCTTCTTCTGGATAAGAATAAGAAAATGGAACATGACCTTACTCAGTTGAAGGTACCATTACTCTGGACTTGACTTGATACCCTTTGTTCTTCATATGAGCAGTAAGGCAATCCCTGATGGCAAGCGGTGGTGATTACACTGATGTTAGCTGTTAGTTTATGTGATCACATTATAACTACATGATATTTATTTTTTCCACTTCAACAAATGTTTGTCTAAGATATGATTGATCTGCATACCTTATAAACGGTGGCTTAAAAATGTTGCCATTTTTTTATAGGTAAAACTATCGGAGGAAACATCTAATCTCGAAGCTGCTGAAGCGAAGGTTGCAGAACTTACAGAGAAGGTGAATGAACAACAGAAATTAATACAAAAGTTGGAAGACGACATTCTTAAGGTATGGTAACTCTTTTTTGATTCTTCGGTATCATTGTATGTGTATACAGTGTTGGACTAGCAGTAATATATCATGGCCATTTTCTTGAATTTTTTGTCCTCATCATACATGCGAGATATTTATGCAAGAGTAGTTGGGGTTCTTGGTGGACCTATGTCTTTGTAATTCCATTTCTGTTTTTGTACTCAAGCTCTTCATTTATATTCTTAATGATGCAGGGTTATAGTTCCAAAGATTGTAAAAGTTCTTTATTTGATGACTGGGATCTTCCTGAAGCTAGGTCGAGTGAGCAAGTTGAGGTATTCTTCTCCTTTAGTACAAAGGGCTTCAGAATACTTTTCATTATTATATTGTGGCGAAAGAATATTGTGAACTTTTTGTCAAAAGCATTTGAAACTTGCGGTCTGAAGGAGTTGATCCACATGTAGCATAGAAGGAATTCGATGCTACTGGAAAACTTCTCCTAGCTTTACTTTGGATACATCAGGGCCGATTGAACTTGGCCATTGCAGTGACTGGCTGATTCTTCTAGACTAAAAAACCTCTCGAGCAGAACTTCTTGATCGTCAAGAACTTGCTTAGAAAGATAATGCTTTTGCAAAATCGAACCAGGCAATATTTGTCAGTGTCCAGAAAGTGTCACTTAATTTTAGTTCCTCACTGCTTCTTACATCCAAATCTCCATCTGTTTATCCTGCCTTCGGACAAATTTCAATATGAGGAGCTCAAACCAGATGCTATGAAACGTTTCACATCTGTGATATAGCCAATTTTGTTATCCTTTTTAGTGGATGAGGAGGTCTAATAGAGCGGATCTTCGGTGTTTATTTCTTGTTCTTAGCAGTTGCGAGCACGACTTGCTTTATTTTCAATCTATTAAGATTTTCAGTAGAGCATGAACAACTTCCTTTGCCCAGGTCTACTTGTGTCAATGCTTTACAAATTTTAGGGGCCTGTGTTTAAGCTAAACTATCTCACTTAGACATCCTGTTCTGGTATCAGAATGCAGATAAGCGTGCTTCTCAAGACCAAGACCAGAACTCGATGCTCAAGGTGATCATCAATCAGCGAGATCGGTTTAGGGCAAGATTGCGAGAAACAGAAGAGGTAACTGACCCCATCTTTCTTTTATTCGCTTTTCCCTCGTCACGTACATAATATGAAAGTGGTAACATTTTTTCAAATACCAATTGCTTCTCTCCTTTTTTCCCTTTCCTAGGAAATCAGACAATTGAAGGAGAAGAACAGCATGCTATCAGTGGAACTTGAAAAGTCAAAAGCCGACAATGTGAAACTCTACGGAAAGATCAGATATGTCCAGGACTACAATCTCGAGAAAGTTGTTTCGAGAGGATCTAAAAAGGTAAACCAGCGTAATCCCCGGCAGATTCACCTCTAGTGTATAGCTGAGTTTGCTTTCCATCCTTCATGTTATACAGCATGCAGAGGATCTAGAAGGTGGGTTTAGCTCGGATGTCGAGTCCAAGTACAAGAAGATATACGAGGATGACATAAATCCTTTCGCTGCATTCTCAAAGAAGGTGCCATTATACCATATAGAAAAGCCAAATAGATTGATGACATACTTGTTTTCGGCGTGGGCACTGCTTAATATCGCTTCTCAATACTAGATTATGAATCCTGGTACTGTTATGTGCGGGAAGTCCATTTGACTCAGAACTTTTCTGAACTCCCGGGGTCTTATCCAGGAAAGGGACCAGAGATACAAAGAGTTGGGCTTCAGGGACAGAATTACTCTAAGCAGCGGGAGATTCCTTCTCGGAAACAAGTAACTGGCTTTCGACGTCCTCATGCCCCAAACTCGTTTGTCCTTTGATTTCGGATTCCTTATTCTGTGCAATACAACATGCATTCAGGTACGCCCGAACTTTCGCCTTCTTCTACACAATTGGGTTGCACATCCTGGTATTCACCTGCCTGTACAGAATGTCGGCCTTGAGTTACTTGAGGTAAATCATACGCCGCCTTCCGACCTTCACCCTTCTTCAATTAACCTATCCCGCAAGCTCGCCATTTAACCCCGAATGCATTTCTGCATGTCAGTCACGGTGCGGAAGAAAGCATCTCTGCCGATGGTTCAAACCTGCCACACGCACTTTAGAGTGGTCCAACCGCCTGGCACTTGGAAACCAGAAGCGTGAAAGCGTCTCATATCATGTGTACATAATGAAGTAACTAACTGATCTCACAAACTTTTAAGGTTTTATTTCTGTTTTACCTTTCATCCATGATCCGAAAGGCACTTTGCTTACCCCACATGCGAAACGCCGTTTTTTCCTCCCATATTTATTTATAATTAGGAAATATTGTATTTTAGAGATTCTTAATTGAATTTTAGTATGTTGCATTAATATTAAGTCTTGGATTTTCTTAAGAATTCATTAATCACGTTTTTTCCAGGACAGGAGGTGTGATCGATTTTTTTTTTTAAATTCATCTATTCGAAATTGCGAAACTAAGAAAATGGCGTTTGCATACCCAGCCATTTGCGGTTTTAAAAAATTAAAAAATTATTCTTTTTGAATTTAAAATTACCGACTTTTATACGAAAATACGATTAATTTAAAAAGAATTATGAAATACGCTTTGAATTTCGTAAAATATGATTTTATCAAATGCGTCCCTCAAAATACAAATAGGACAAGTTTTCCTGTCCATGTGGGCATCCTAATAATGCGCAAGTGCGTTTTGAGAACCAACTCCCGAGGATTTTCTTCGACTTAGTAAATGAACAAGGGGCGGATTTTTAAATTAAATTGAGTTCTCTTTCAGGTCCGTTGATTAAAGCAGTTCCTTAAATTGCTTATACTAAGCTGAAAAATTTTTGGTTTAAGCTTTCAAATGGAGGAAATAACGCTTCCATGGATCATTGGGATGCCTATGGAAAGTTATGATTCCAAATCTAGATTGCTTAGCAAATTTTATACTTGAAAAGACGATAAATAAAAATTTTTTTAAACTACGATAGTATTTAATTAATTTTTTCCAAACATAGCTTACAAACCTCGGGTGACATAAACATTTTTCTCAAACTCATCCATTCGCCGCGAAAACCCTCCTTTCCCTGGTTCTGCCATGTACAGCGGGGGGCGGTGAGTCCACCGCGCACTGTCTGCTTGCCTGCCCTGCAGTTCAGTCCTATTTGTTTGGTTCCCGGTCGGATGAATGACTGGGTTTGTTGTTTATCTGTTGTCGTGGTTTGTTTCAGCAGATGAAGTGTCGGCTATAGTCGTGGACTTGGATTCGAACACTTGTATACCCGCCACTTGCTTTTTTTTTTAAATTAAAAAATTATTCTTTTTACTAAAATTAGGATTTGAAATTGCGATAACTATGAAAATTATAATTTCAGATAGCGACTGACTCTACATTGCAAAGTAAATTTTATGCGGTGATTAATTGAATGCGACGATTTTAAACTACAATTTTTTTTATTGATTAAATATTTTTTTTTAAAATCGCAACTTAAAAATAATAAATAATTTTTTCCAAACATCGCCCTAACTCGGGGGACATCGACATCTTTCTCAGAATTTTTTTGTTTGGAGAAAATCCAAGCCAAAACCCACCCATCCGCCGCGAAAACCCTAAAACGCGATAACGACGGACTGAACTCGCGCCTTTCCCTGCTTCCCCACAGCTGCGCAGCTTGGGTACTGCTATGTACGGCGGCGGTGAGTCCCTCTGCACACTGTCTACCTGCCTGCCCAGCTGCCCTGCAGCGGGTGAATGACTGGGTTTGTTGTTTCTCTGTCTGCAGATGAAGTGTCGGCTATAGTGGTGGACTTGGGTTCCAACACCTGCAAGGCCGGTTACGCCGGGGAAGATGCTCCCAAGGCCGTTTTCCCCTCGGTACGGAACATTTTCTATCTCTTGTTGTTGATTTCTTTTGTTCGGTCCGTCATTGTCTCGTGTAGTTGTCGTCCTTAGTTTAATTGTATCTGATGTGCTCCCGTGGCTTGACTTGACACAATCTGTGTGATAATGTGTGTTTGGTTGAATGGCGGTAGGCCTTCCACTCATCGTGTGCCCATTGGGTTCTTGTGTCCGCTGTTTGTGGGGAAGATGCGTTTTACTCTTATTGAAATGAAGTGTGTGGAGGTGCTGGCGATTACATTTGAATGACTTAATGAAACATTCTACATTTTGAAGGTTGTTGGGTCGATTGATCAAATGGAAGTCGATGACCCTGCTTCTGCTGATGCGAACTCTGGATCAGCAGGGGATGCTAAGAACAATGGCAAAGCTCCTGAATCTGAGAGGAAAGGGAAACGTAAGTTGTATGTGGGTACTCAATCGCTAGGATATCGTCGAGATCACATGGAGGTTAGTAGATTCTACTTTTCTCTTTCTTTTATAACAGTGTGTTGGTTGCCAGCACTTTATTGTGATGGACTCCCTTTTCTTTGTTTCCCTTCCTGCAGGTTATATCTCCGTTCAAGGATGGAATAGTAGCGGACTGGGACATCGTTGACAATATATGGGACCATGCTTTTAGGTACATCTAATTTATGAAGAGTGGTTCATTCCTGGTGGAGTAATGTATGCAATCTTTGAGTTGAGTTTCCCTTAGAAAAGTTCCACACATCATGATCAAGGCTTTGCCGTGCCTCGAATTTGGATGTTAAAGTATTTTCTTCGCTTGATTTGAGCATTAAATAATTCCTCTTTCATTTCAGGGATTGTTTACTCATTGATCCAAAAGAGCATCCAATGCTCCTCGCTGAACCATCTGTCAACCATCAGCTGCACAGAGAAAGGTTATTTTTGTTCCCTTTCATCCTTCAAAGTGTTGTGGTTGATGAGAGATAATCCTTATGGTTCTTATGCTCATGTGGCTGATTTATGTATATCTCAATGAGGTGGAACATATGGCGCTGACAAAAAGGCATAGCCTTTCTTAACGGCAGATATGTGGTGGTTGACTCAAAGTATGGGAACTGTATGTTTGCATGTAATTCTTACTTGTGAAAAGGGTAGACTGGAGATGCCGACAGTTGCTAATTGACAAAGAAAGTGGCTGTCAAGGCAACCCATCGATTTTTTAATTTCATTGTCATGATGCTATCGTCATGCGATGCTTGTACTAAAGAAAACGTATATTAATTCTTGTACTTTGATTGTTAAAATGTTATCAGATACATAAATTATTAAGATTTAACAGTATTGCCATGTAAACTTCTCTGTTCGGATATAAGCAAAAGAAATCTTTGGTTTGCTATCTTGACGATACCTAGATACATACCGGTGCTAATTATTTTGTGCTAAAATCCTTTTAGACGTGGCAGTTGTATGGCCTGATTTGTGATCTATTTTACAGGGCAGCCGAGATTATGTTTGAGAAGTATAAAGTTCCTGCCATGTTTCTAGCCAAGAATGCTGTATGCTCTTCTCTCTCTCGGTCTTTGCTGCACACAGAATCTGGGACTTTCCTGCCTACAATTGTTTCTCTTGATGACTAACACTGTACTGATACGTAATGTTTCTTGATGCAGGTGCTCACATCTTTTGCTTCTGGACGTGCCACTTCTTTAGTAGTTGACTGGTAGGATCTGTTCTATGTACTTTGAGATGATATCTTTGGACGTAGCTTTTTTGTTTTCTGCTATATTTACAGGACTATTGCATTGGTCAGTTGTGGTTCTTGTTCTTCTATCTCTCCAGTCATTTCCACACAATGCACAGAAAAATGTTTATTTTGTATCTAGTACTTTTTAGGAATGTGTTTTATGTTTTCAATTTTGACATGAAAAATTGAGATACTGTAAAATTTTGTTCAGTAACTTAATTTGAGTTCTCTATTTATTGCCATGGCAGATTTATACAAATTTAGAATATAACAGAAGTTGTAATTTGCTTGATGTGTTCCTTTCTCCAGTGCTTTCTTTTGCATTTTCATGAGTATCTCTTCTAATAAAAGCCTGATAGATGTTTCTGCATGACTATTCAATTCAGTGGAGGAGGTTCAACCACAGTTGCTCCTGTTCATGATGGCTATGTTCTTCATAAGGTGCTCTTAGTCTCTTTCACTATGACAATTGCTAGATTTGTTATTTACACTTGTCACACTTGGGAAGAGAAAGATCACATGCTTCGGTTGTCTTTTGTTAATTCTGATTGGCTGTGTGTTTTTTATTTCTAAAGTTCTTATATATCTCCGACATATAAATTTTGAATGATCAACCAGTTTCTTATGAATTCATAAAAAAACTGCAGACAAGTATGCTTCTTTTTCATGCCTTTGTTGGCTCAAGCCACATAACTGTCTCCTTAACAGTTGGAATTATTGAAAAGTGTAATGCTTTTTTTGCTTGCCCATGTCTTCAGAACACTTGGTTAAAGCACAATAATTTCCTTTCAAACTGATCCTAATTAACCATGACTACTGTATAGTTCATGTCATCAATGTGCTTTCTTATGAATTTGGACAATTTTTTATGCATGGTTTGCATCCTTAAAGACAAGGAAATTCACCTTCTGATATTTCTTTAACCTTTAGGCTGTGACTACTTCTCCTGTTGGTGGGGATTTTCTGACAGATTGCTTGTTAAAAAGTTTGGAGAGCAAAGGTTTTAAAGTAAGTTTCCCTGACTTTGCTGTGCTGCTTGGATCAAATTCCTCTTTTTGTGGATTAAATTGCTACTTTCAATTGATTGACAGATAAAACCGAGGTATTCTTTCAAAAGAAAAGAAGTTCGTCCCGGAGAGTTCCAGGTAGAAATGGCTTCCAGTTTCACTTGCAATGAATCAAATGTATTAATATCATTACACCTTGGTCGGGCACTTATTCTCTAAATCGATTACAATCTTCTTTGTGGTTGAGCTGTTAGTTAATAATGTTTGCTACAGATCCCTTACCTCATCTCATATTGTGTTTACATTTGGTGGTCTTTAATCTTATTTGTTTATTGTGGCTATGATGGGTTTGGGTACTATAACCATGACCGTGTTCTTTATTTTCATTTAGACAGTTGACGTTGATTTTCCAAACACAACAGAGAGCTACAAGCTTTACTCACAGGTAAGAGGTGGCTGTGGTTTTCTTTCCCTTTATTCATTTATCATACCAATCACCTCCTGGATTTTCCCATATGACAGCGTGTAATCGCGAGTGATATCAAGGAATCTGTTTGTCGTGCTCCTGATACTCCTTATGATGGTCAGTGTTACCTATTTTCTGCAAACTGTTTGTTTACATTTTTTTTTTCTTTTACATCTCTAATATTGATCTTCCTGAGACTTTGGTTAAAGTACTGTTCTGATGTAGAGGTTTGGCAACAATTGCCCTGTATTCTTTAAGTTCATTATAGAATGATGCTTGACATCATTTCCTAGAAAAACTCATTGTGTCCTGGTTATTTCACAAGTTCTTGTGCTCATATTCTTTTTATTAGATGTCATTGGTAAAAATATTTGGTGTAGTGTTTCGGCTGTTTTATCATGATTTTCTGCCCATGTTTCGTTTTATAGTGGGTGTTCTGCCTTTGTGTGCATGGAATGAACAGTTAGCTAATCTTCATTTTCTGCAACAGAAAGTGCTTATGCAAACATTCCTATGACCCCGTATGAGCTACCAGATGGCCAGTAAGTCCCAACTGCAATTTTCTTCTTAGCTTCTTATTATAAACATGATCGATCCATACACTTAGATCGGATGCATGAGTGGATTGCTTCGTCTTAGCATGGGCATTTTCTTTCGTGACTATTGTTGTGCTGTTCTTCCTTTTAGCGTACAATCTTCTATTTGGTTGTGGAATAATCTTCTATTTGGTTGTGGAATAATCTTCTATTTGGTTGTGGAATAATCTTCTATTTGGTTGTGGAATAATCTTCATTTATCGTGAGCATCGATGACCATAGCGTCCTAATTTTATGTGGTCCAGGACGATTGAAATTGGGTCCAACAGATTCAAGATTCCTGACATTCTGTTTAATCCATCATTAGCAGTGGTAAGCCAACATAATGATCTCATCTCTTTGTGCCGTTGCCTCATGAGGGTGCACGATCTTCTTAGTTCTTACATAAATGTTTTCAGTTTCACCTGGGGACTGAATGCAAGCCGTTTTAAGTGAAGTACCTGGTATGAAGTCTGTTGATGAATACATATAGCAAAGTGGAGCAGTCCATTTTTTTCAGTTTCTTATGAGAACTTGAATTCCAAGTGCATTCTAGTTAGCATGTTCTCGATACCTTGTCCAGTGCGTTTAATCTCAAGCCAAAGAACTTATGGTACGAAGCTCTCATTAAATCCATTTGCATTGTGAACATCCATAATATGCCTCACATCAGCATAGAATATTGATATAACAAGATCGACTAGTAAATTTGGTGGTTTCCCAACAAAAGGGGGCTGTCATGTAATTGTTCCCTTATCTAGTCGGATGAATTCGTTTACTTATTTTTATTATCCACTGAATGCTTTCGCCTGATGAAGTGACATTTCCAGTATTTGTCGTCTCCTGCCTATTTTACTGATTAAATTGTTTGCTTTGACATTTACTAGACAATTCCCGGTATGGAGAATTTTTCAGAGATTGCTCCTTCTGTTCGTGGACTATCTCAGATGGTAATTCTCTCCTTTGACTGGACTTGCGGGTGAGATAATGGTATAAAATGAGGAATCTTAAAAATAAGGGCGTGACTCATGATACATACTCAACTTTGCAGAGACTAGAAGGCATTCCTTCGGTAACCTCTTTTTATAGTGTTGCATTGCAATGATGATTTCTTTTTGTGCAGGTTATTGAGAGCATCAATAAGTGTGATGTGGATATCAGGAGAGAATTATTCAGCAGTATACTGGTAAAATTTATGCTTGTCCGGCAACTCTTTCTTCGATGTTACTTTATTCTGTCCAATTGATATCGGGGTAAGACAGGAGAACTATCAGCCTAGCTAATGGTTAATTGACTCTAAAAAATGGGCAAATTAACCATCTATAGAAATGTATTTCTTTTTGTTGGTTCTGTAAAATAATGAATCATTTTCTTTGCATGACCATCATGTTTGTAGTTTATGTTACAGGGGGCAAATGCCTTGCAAAATTTTAGTCCGTTGGATGGTAAAATGTCTATAATATTTGCCACATATAATATCCACCAATGTACTGTAGAAAGAATTCAATCAGTTATTCATCCTCCCAATATTTCATTTTTTTTTTTTTTTGTTCCTGTCTGATTTATTTCATCCTCAGTGTTCCCCATGTTGTCCGGACATATACTCGATAATTGACATGATAATTAAGCCTGATAATATCGTGTTCTTCCTGAAGCTTGCAGGTGGCACAGCATCAATGCAGCAGTTGAAGGAGCGCCTTGAGAAGGATTTACTTGAGGTGACTACCAACAATCATTTGCATAATCCGATTAGTGTCTTTGTGATCTCGTACATGGCATGTTGACTAAGCGCATCCTCTCACACTGCACCAAACTCACCAGGTTCTTGTGATTATTGCATTTGCTTATGTGTTAATAGGAAACAGTTCTGTTCACTATACTTTTTTCTGATTAAAATTAGGAATCTCCTCAAGCTGCAAGAGTCAAAGTCCTGGCCAGCGGGAACACTACGGAGAGAAGATTCAGGTAAGCTCAGACTTCTTGATGCATTTGAGGCAGTGCGATAAGCTGATTGTCAACCACTACATTGTGTAATCGTTTTGCTAACTATGACACCTAATATCTACACAATACCGGAGCCAAAGTGCTTAATTCGCTTACCAAAAAAAAAGTGCTTAATTCACTCTCACAAGGTCCAAGTCGGACTCGTGGGATTTCTAGTTCTTAAATGCTTGTATATGTCACAATAAAAATGCATGGGAAGCTTTAACCCTCCAAATGCTACTTCACTTACTGTCAACTGCTTGCCCCAAAGTTTTTTCTCACCAATCCTGGAATACTCGCTCCTTTTGCAGTGTATGGATCGGAGGGAGCATATTGGCATCCCTTGGCTCATTTCAGCAGATGTGGTTCTCGAAATCTGAGTAAGTACCTTGTTTTATTCGACGATCGGGAAAGGTATGATTTCTTCCTTTTCCATTCTGTAACCACCTGATCCGTGTTTTGGAAAAACTGACTCGGCCCCTAGGTACGAAGAGCACGGGGCGTCGTATGTCCAGAGGAAATGCCCATGATATTGGCGGTGGTGGGAGAGGACAGAGGCTGTCTTTCTTTCTCTTTGGCTGTATCTATCTCCAGGGGATCTGTCCTCTATTTGATATTCTACGAGGCGCCCGGGGACTCCAAGACACTCTACGACCTTTAGATTTTGTTGGGCCGAGCGCACTTGTCTCCTTTAGATTGCTGTTATATGCTGGAGTTTTGTAGATGGGGGTAGACACCACTGACTAACCGAGGGTTGTAGAAATAGATTGTAATGATTTGCTGGAACGAGATTGGAATTCACATTTTCACTAAATCTTATTGTTTAGTTTCCACTCCATCCAAATTACTTCACGCTGAATACAATTTGTTTAGCTATAACCACCCAGAAAATGGAAAAGCCAAGAAATTCCGACTTAAAATCCTGCATCGCCACCGCCATCTGTCGTTTTGTTTCTCTGGAAGAAGGGGACGAAGAAACGTACGATGCTGCGATTCATGGACAGCGCCCTCGACCGTGTCCAAGGGCGAGCCTGATTCCGGATTCCTCACCTCCCTTTTTGGAGGAAGGAATTGATTGAGGCCTGACGGATTTGGTTGATCCATTTCATTTTCCCGGAGAATGTCTTTGCCTGGCGAATGTTCACCCCGTGCGAGCTGATTTTTTGATGCGGCGGAGTCCCGAGTTTTAGTATCCGTTTCCGCCTTTTGATTTTGGCCGATGGATCGCAAATCCTCTGTTCGGCCGACGAGCGCGCGTTAATCCGCAAATGCTGATTGAGATTCCTGGCGAATTTGATTGCCTTTCTCAAAATTTGAAAAAGTTTCTATGTCTGTATGCTTTGTGTTAGTCCATAGTTTTTTTTTACTTTGTCCGATTACCTTGGTTGATGTAGTGGCGTGTCTTCGTCCATGAGTTCATCCATCGTCTCTCAATTTCAGATGATTCTTCAAGCTCGGATGACACTTCAGGAGAACAAGACCTTGATGAGAACATATGCCATTCACTATCACATTGAGGCTTCAGACACCCCAGGGCGAGTTCCTTCTCTAGGCGTCACAGGAAGAAGATAACATGGATTGCTCTGATAATTTCCTGGGTTTTGATTCTCATGAAGCTTTTCCTGGTTATACTCTCTTACTTGTTCTCTTTCATCTTCTCGCAGAAAGGACCATATCAAGCTCCAACATGCTGAGAGTCCCATATGTACGTTCTGTAAAGAAAATGCAGGCCCTTAGGGGACCAGTTTAGTCAATGGGCTACAGCCAGGAGAAGAGGGTCCGTTGAGGTTGAGAGTGGTCATTGGTGAACTTAGCTGATGCTTGGATTGTGCTTATCAGGATATTCAGCTAAGTTTGGAGATCTTCACTGAAGCAATATTTGATTTATTTCATAAGGCTGAACAATATTCTTTTTCGCCAGGGGATGCTGTTAAAGCTATGTGTGGTTGGTTTTCATCTCGGATGTCGTATCTGATCATTCCGTAGTCATGTTAAGATTGGGAGATAGTGATCCTGCTTTGATAGCGGGCCCATCGTTTGCTAATTTGATGAACTCGGATGCCTGCACATGTTAGGATGATTACTGAACGTGGGTATAGATCCCATGATGATCACTGTGCACAGCATATGCATCTTCACTTTGTCACGCATCAGATATGGTTTTTCTATTATTTGATATGATTTTCTACTTAGGTGTACTAGCAAAGCTATAAAAGTCATTATGATGATGGTTATATCCTCCGCTTGGAGAGACTTCCTACGTATTATTCTGTCGCATCATTCTTTCCGGAGCTTATGGTTAAAGGCTTGCTGATGAATTTGTAATGTGGTGATGTAGCAGACGTGATGCTGGGAAGGCTGTATTCTCGCAGCATGGCATTTTATATTCCTCAGTGGGGTAGGCTTCCACTTTATGTCTGTTTTCTGAAATGGTAGAACCACCAGAACATAAGCATTAGGGAAAAGTACGACGATGAGATCACATGGTTGAGACGAACTGCACAAATTTAAAAGTTCTACATCACCTGGGAACAATGAGATCATGAGTGTATTGTAGTGTTGGACATGGATATAGAAGTAACTCTCTCTGTTTCATTCGTCTGTAGAAAATGACTTTCTACACAATCTTGGATGCGAGCCTCCTGTGCAGTTGGATTTCCATTGGAGTTGGTGGTTCCCCGGCCTTTGCTGCCTATGATCAAGGTATGGAATTCCCTGTTCTTTGAACTGTTGAGTTCTATGGAGCATACCATTTTCTTTTGTATTCGGTTTTCTCCTAGGATATGATGTCTACCTCGGCAATGTCCAAGGTCTTGCATCCGGGAACATGTCAATAAGGGGATTTCTTCCTGGGAGGGAGCTTCTATTTTGTAATCTCATCATCTCAGACGGGACACCAGCACGTCCGTCGAAACTATTGCTTACCTCTTCAGCGTTGTGTTTAGTTTGGTAACTGGTAATTCTGGCAGGTATTGAGATACACGATTAATGAGCACAGACAAAAGACGACAATAATGCAGAAGATTCAAGAAACCAAAATGTCCGAGTTGAATCTCAGCAACCCGGATATTGAGGTGGAATCTGATGATGATCAGCATTATAAGCTTTGTGCCGTGACTCCGGCATAGTCTTCACTTTGGTGGAACACACTTTTATGTTGGTCGCTCCGATCCTGGTGCACTTTGTCCCAGCATTCTACATCCCAACCCGATTCTTCCATATGCTCGTCAACAAATTGGCGAGAGACTTACATAATAATCCCGCCCTAGGAGGTTTAGTCCACAGCTTGATGAGTTACGTTGCGGGGGAGACATCTCGAACAGGGTCGGCATACTGAGATTGTCTCGCTATAACATGAACGACATGCCTGGGGTATCTTTCCACATAGCTCTTCGCTTAGCACAGATGCAGCGAACAGGAAAATTCAGAATGTTCAACAACAAAAGCCCGTCTGCTAATACGAAGATATATGGGACTCCGGAGCCAATGGATTTGGTCAGCCGCGACAATCTCATTGATATCCCCGTGGATCTATTTCAGGGAGGAAGGAGAAGGTAATCCGGTCGTCGATGGTGAGAATCATGAGCTGATGAAAGAGGCGGGGGTGGACGTGTCTTACGACGATCTGTCCGTGCACCTGGACTTCACATTCTCTCACCCTGAGGAGTTGCTGGGCTACGTGAAGTCGTTGTTGGTTGATGTTAGTGTTGGTGGAAGAAACACGTCGCGATATAACCGGAACTAAAAGGGTTGAAGAAATGTGGTCGCCAAGACTTTCAATAAGACAATAATGTAAAGAACAAGAATACTTTCATTTTTGGAAAACAGAGTATCGGCAGCAGTAACAATAATCGCTAACACAACCGTTACCATAACCGCTAACACATTTTTCACATGTTAAATTAAACCTAACTTCACACTTAAACATATTTCAACTACGTCTTGGTAGAACTTCGACCGGAAATTTGCTAAGTCTGAAACTTTGACTAAAATTTGACTAAGTCTGTAACGACTAAGACTTAGTCGAACTTCGACTGAAACTCGACTAAAACTTAGTCAAACTTCGACTGAAACCTCTGCTTCGATTAAGACTTAGTCAAACTTCGACTAAAGCATTTTCTTCGACTAAGACTTAGTCGAACTTCAACTGAAACCTTTCTTTCGACTAAGACTTAATCGAATTTCGACTAAACTTCATGGTTGTGCTTCGACTATCAACCATAAGATCCATTCATTGTTCCTCGTCAATTTAATGGGTTTTACCGATATTATGGCCCAAAATGACTTTATTGTGTAAACAATTCGATGTTTGAGGTTACCGAGATTTGTTTTTTAATAACGTTGGTCCACAAATTATTTTACGAAATATGGTCCATGGTTTTAAAATTTCTTAACTAATGTTTTTAAATTGAATTTGAAACACCGATCGAGGGGCGCTAGTCAATTAATTTTAAAAATACCGATCCTATTTTGCAACTAACTTTATATTAAAATAAAACATACAAGTTTCTTAAGAAATCAAACTTAATATTTTTAACATCCATTTCGAGAGATTATTTGTTATTATTTCACTAAATATTTCGTAGACACGGGTAGTTTATTATGAAATATGATCGTCGGTTCCTATTCCTTTTATCGTATTTCTTTTTGTAAATGTCGGCTTGTAAGTAACCAGTGAATTTTACGTAACTACCCCCGGATTCCACCTTCCGGATGCAGGGGCTAGTCTTGTCATTTCAAACACGTACGGAATAACGTTCGATTGTTTATTTCCTTTGCCCGCGTTCCCAAATTCCGTCCACTCCCCTAAAACCCTAGAAATCCCACACAGCCAGTGGCCCCGACGTTTCCGTGGATTATTCATTCGCAATGCTGTCAATCGAGTCGAGTCCTTCCTCCAACGACGCTGATGGTTCAGTGGCTGGGCATGGACACCGGCACAGGCGGCAGCAGCAGCAGCAGCAACCGCAGTCGCAGAAGCAGAAGCAGAGGCAGAGGCAGAAAGAGATGACCATTCAGGACGTGTACGGGGCGGAGCTAATGGACGACGACGAAGAGGAAGATGATAGCGATTGGGAACCTTCGGCGACTACCCAGCCCTTGGAGGAAGTGGAGATCATCAAGTGGTTCTGTACCAACTGCACCGTGGTTAATTTTGGAGCTGCTGGTGCTGATGGAGGTTTTCACTGTGATGTATGTGTAAAGTTGGATACGGGACGGACTTCCTCGTGGAAGAGCTGGTTGTTGTTTAGTTATGATTTTGATTTGGGTTTCTCGTAGATATGCGGGGAGCATAAGGATTCCAGAATCTTGCAGCAGGGTTGCTACGCCTCTCCATTTCCAGAGGTTGTGTTTGCGGATGGATATCTCCCAGAGAAGAATTGGGAGCCTTCGGAATCTGGCAAAGGTGGAGTTGATTCATCATGTTCTATTTATTTAACTGGGAGTTGCATTATTGAAGTAGATTCTATTAGATATATGTAAGTGACTACCTTCCAGGCAGGCATGTACTTTTCATTGCTTTTTAGGCATGTGTCACCTGTTGAAATGCATCATTTTAATTAAGTAAAAGAGTGTTCTCTGCATTCTGATTTTTAAATGTGATATTGGTGATATGCAGATAATAATCATGTTTCTGGAACACTCTCTAGTAGTGCTACAGCTGTGGGGTTTGACGAGAGAATGCTGCTCCATTCTGAAGTATGGTGCAAATCCAGTCATTGATTATGCATTTTCGTTCGGTTTCATTCTTTTGTATTACTATGTCATTACTTGAGTTTTTTCTGAGGATTTTACTGTTATATTGGGCCCTTTTAAGTTGGTAGAAGTCCCTTGTCCTTGGAAAAGCATTTCTTCTCTTTTTGAAGTTCTTCATTTCTATTCGTGTCCTTTGTCTGAAGTTGTAAGAAATTCATTTTTCTTGTTAGACTGTTTTGTTACACATACAACTGCTCTTTAGTGCTTGTTTATACCTTTCCGTTGATGTTGTTAATATGCCTTTTCTTGTGGTAAATAGACTAGTTCCCTTTTGGGATTCCTTAATTTCTACTTATATTTTCTGTAAAACTTTTGTATTAGATAAGTATTCCTGTAGCAGAATATGTTTCTGGCATATTTGTTGTACACATAATTACTATAAGTAATTTTATTTCATTGCATATTATTGGTATGCTAGAGTAGATTGAAATGAAATCACATCCTCATCCTGAAAGGCCAGATCGTCTTCGAGCTATTGCTGCTAGTCTTACTTATGCAGGTACATTTGAATTTTGTGCACAAGTATTGTTGGCCAAGATATTTTGTATATCTCAGTTTCTCCTTTTTGCGGTGTCCCTGCTCTAGCCGTTGGCCTGACCGATGGATGGTGACTTCTATAATGATCCTCTGCAGGCATATTTCCTGGCAGATGCCACCCTATTGATGTGAGGGAAATCACTAAGGAGGAACTTAAGACGGTATGGTTATACTATGCTTATTCTGAATACATCCTATATTCTTCAGAAGTATTTGATAGGGTTAAATAAATATTCTTGTCAGGTCCATTCTTCCGATCACGTCGAAGCAGTTGAAATGACAAGCCTCATGTTCTCTAGGCATGCCTCCTCTTCTCTATCCTTATTATTTTCTGTAAACAACATAGAAAATCGATACTTAAGCCTTTTATGGCTTGTGGATACTAGTAGACAAGGCACCGTATGCTACCTAGTGGGATGAAATCAAGATGTGCTCTATCTGTTGTGTCATGAAACTTGTTGGAGTTTTTGTAATACCATAAACAGGCAGCAAAAGAAAAGAGTCTTTTCCCTTGTCTTCTTCTGAGAATGAACTTGAAATTAGCTGACAATTATGTTATTCAACTGGCAGCTATTTTACTCCTGACACATATGCGAATGAGCATTCAGCTCGTGCTGCTAGAATTGCTGCTGGTCTTTGTGCTGATCTTGCTACAACAATTCTATCAGGACGTGTTAAAAATGGTTTTGCTTTGGTATGAAGTACCTACTGGTTGTTCATCGTCTTATTCATGCAGAAATTATTATCTGAATTTTGATTGTGACATGAAACCTGAAAACATATCAGGTACGCCCTCCTGGTCACCATGCTGGTATCCAACATGCCATGGGGTTCTGTCTTCACAACAATGCAGCAGTGGCTACTCTAGCCGCACAGGCTGCAGGGGCGAAGAAAATTCTTATAGTGGATTGGGTAACGTCTCTATGTTCTCCACATATGACAACTGGCTAGATTATATGTTTTTACAGTTTGACTTTTCAGGATGTTCACCATGGGAATGGCACACAAGAAATATTTGATAAAAGTAAATCGGTATGCTTTCTCCTTTTATTGTTACTTAACCTCATACAGTTTCAGTAACTAAGCCTGTATTTACTTCATGAGATGCCTTTGGAAGCTGCAGTAGATAATATCAGTAACTAATGGAAAAGATACGAGACATATCACTTATTCGTCATTCTTTCGGTTTAACTCAGGATCTGCTTTTCTGTATTTCCAGGTGCTGTATATATCTTTACATAGGCATGAAGGAGGTAAATTTTATCCTGGAACTGGCTCTGTCTATGAGGTACAATATCACTTTGCTCATTATTTCTTTCTGGAGTTCCTCTTTTGTCCGTCCCTCTTTCATTGACTTCAATACAAAATTTACCAGGAATGCTCTTGCTTTGGTGTTTGTTCCCTCACAATTAGTTTCATTATTTTATTTCTATCTAAGTACCTCTTTATTTTCTTGATTGTCAATTCAGAATGCGCTAGGAATATTAGATCTCTAACACATTGTGGTGCGTCGAAGATTTTCATGTGCTTGGTTCCTAGTGACAATGTGTTTATTATCAGCACGTTTGCATGAGATGGAATGTGTTCATGGTCTTGATCTTCCATTCAAGTGTACAGGGGTGGACACTTGCCACATACATGTTGGTCATTCCCATCAGGGCTTTCTGTGTGTGATGACTTCTTTAGCTACTTTATTTCTTATAGGTTCACCATTGCATTAACTATCTTCTTGTTCAAGATGAAGTGATTTAAGTATTTCACATGGTTCTGTTTGCTTATTTGTCTTCACAGGTTGGTTCTGCTGGGGCTGAAGGTTACTGTGTAAACATTCCTTGGAGTTGCCGAGGAGTTGGCGATAACGACTATGTTTTTGCTTTCCAGAATGTTGTGCTCCCTATAGGTGTTGGTTCTTGCTTATTTTTAAGAGCTGACATCTGTGCCTTTGCCTGATTTTCTTGTAGTTCGTCTTCTATTCCTTCCTATAATCATTGTCCTTAGCAGCTTCTTTATACTTAAATTCTTCGCTTACATCTCAATCTTTCGTAGCTTCCACCTTCGCTCCTGACTTAACCATCATCTCAGCCGGGTTCGATGCTGCTAGGGGTGATCCTCTTGGGTGCTGTGATGTAAGATTTCATGTCTACATGTTCAACTGTTTCCTTCGATTATATAATGAAAGTAAGTTTCTAGAGAGGAAAGAAGAGGTAGATCTATATTCTGCCCGTCTTGCTGTAGGACACTGCCCGTAAATTGTCTCCATTTTGGGAGACAAACTTTGTTTCTTCTGGTCATAGATATTGAAATGGTGTTGTAATTATTTATTTTATTTTTGTTATGTGATATGGCTATTGTATGAGGATTCTGAACATATATTAATATTTCTCTCAGGTTACTCCAGCCGGATATGCTAAGATGACCCAAATGCTGAGTTCTCTGTCTGGGGGGAAGTTGCTTGTTATTCTTGAGGGGGGGTAAGTCTCCCTCCTCGTCAAGTTTGACTCTAATAGCATTTGGTATTTACCCAAACCAACCATCGTCCGCAATTTGCAGATATAACTTACGGTCTATTTCTTCATCTGCTGTGGCAGTTATTGAGGTCCGTGAACTTTGTTTAGCGTTTTCTTTTTTGGAATCCCATGGCATAGTTGCTTGATATTTTTTGACTTACTACTCAATTCTTTTGAAAAGGTATTGCTTGGTGAAGTTCCTGGTTGTGAACTCGATGATGTAACTCCTTCCCCAGCCGGCCTGCAAACGGTTCTAGAAGTCTTGAAAATTCAAATGGACCACTGGCCTTTTCTTAAAACCAGATTTTTAGAATTGCAGTCAGAGTGGAGTTCATTCCTCATGAAAAATGGTGGTAAGGAGCTTCCCATGATGTTATATCCAATTATGATTTTAGTTTTCTAGAGGTTATTGCATTTCAGAAGTCAAATCATCAATCACATGATGCAATGGAAATCTGTCCTAGGACCTGTTCTATAGTATCTCATTTTGTTGAAATTGTGATCTTCACTCGGCAGGTAAGCAGCTCGGGAAGAGAGGACGGGCCGTGGTTCCTTTGTGGAAATGGGGGCGGAGTTGTATGGTGTACCACCATATCCTGAAACGGCAGCTTCGCAAAAAAGAAAAGTAGTTGTCTCTCCGATGCATCAGCAGTGTGTTCGAAGTATTCATAAACCAAACGTTCATAGGTCAACCTGTATGTTTCACACGATTTAGGATCCCGCCATTGACCCGCCTCGTCTTGACCAACTTTGGAGCTCAGCTAATTTCTGGTAGGGCTAGGTTTTAGTTGCAGCCGTGTCGGTTAACCATAGCAACTTACAATAGTGCCTTCTTGATTACAAGGGTGTGGCACGACTTGAGCCTCTCACTACATGCTTCATCTGCTTTGGGATTCGCCCCCTGTGGTCTCGGCCTGGCCTCATAGGGGCTGCTTTGCTCTCTTCATTCGGATAAAGTAGCTAGTGCTTCCTTCCTTGTACTGGCTAACAAGGTTGGTGATTTGATTACTTGGAAGATGTACTCGCAGATATCCCCTGTACATTCCGAGGCACTACAAAGAGTTTAAGTAGGGGGACAACAACCAGGCAGACATTAGTCAAAACAAAAGGCGTTAAGGAAGGCAAAAACCCGAGATATTCTCAATTACAATGTATAGAAAAGCTGGAGAGACACCAACCAAATCCCATCATAAGTTGATTACTATGTACATCACTCACTTGTTCTTTACATTGCCGAACAAGCGTGGAATCACCTTTAGAAAGTCGATCACGGCCCATTATTTTAAATTATGGCAGTGTAGTCAGAAGTGGGCCTCTCCCTGTCATTTGGAAGAGGACAGCCCGGAAAGTGACAGGAGGAAAGAAACAAAAGTGGGATGCCATCCATCAAAATACCCCCCTTTGGTCTGCGTCTCCAGGCTAAATCAAAGTTGGAATATTTTTCTTTTTCAAAAAAAATTGTATCCAAATTTCAAAAATTAAGTAGATATATCTTTGGTGCACACATGAACTTTTTCCTTTGGTAGATAGAGGGTTAATTTGATGATTCTATGAACAGAGAGCACTTTTCATGATTGGTTCCAACAGGAGGGGAAGGGTTATTTGATTATGACCAGGGAAGCTTTTGTTTAACATGTTAAATCAAATCAAATGAGTCACTTAAAGTGTGTGTGTGTGGGTGTGGGTGTGGACACTTAACTCATGTTTAATCCACTTAAGGTTTAATCATTTCCCTTTTCGTTTTGATAATGACAAGGTGATAAAACATCCTTGTTCTTGACATTTTCCCAACCATTTGGGGCCTTTTCTGATTCCCATCAGCTTGCTTCTCAAATGGAAAGAACATCGCATTTCATTTGATGGAGATGCTGATATCAGATAAGGATATTACCCTTGAAGAAAATGGCATGCAATTTGCATCTGCAAACTACTTCATTTGATCGTTTATGGGGTACCTCCACCATTAATGAAAATGTTAAGATTCAACCACTACTCTTAGAGATTCTCGAAACTTCTAGAAAGTTCTAGAAGAACATGTAATAATACATAAAAGTCTAGAAGCTCTAAAAGAATTAAGATAGGTATAGAAGATTTAGATAACTTTAGAATATTTAGGATATTATAGAAGTATCTAGGAAACATATAAAAGGTTTTAGAGGATCAATTTTAGCCGTACATATAGAATAATCCTAGCTGTAGGTTGAGGAGACCAACTAGTATAAATAGGGATAAGGGGCCTCATTTGTAATAATCCTCACAGAGTTTTAAGAAATCATTTGAAGTAGTGGAGTGTGAGCTTCAAGTGAGAGTGTTCTACTTTCTCTTCTTCCGAGCTTAGGAGTTCGAAGGCCTGCTCAAAGACTAGCGTTCATCTTAATCAACGCTAAATCGAGATCCAACAGAAGTAGGCGACTCAGCGTGGCAAAGCGATCCCACGAACGATTATGTGCAGCATACGTGTGCCAATCGATTTCACGGGCATCCGCGGACTCCATTTCTCAAGTGCACAGTGAGTGGCTTCGATATGGGAAATATCCACCACTCATAGTCCTTTATCTGGATATGTTTACAAAATTAAGCACCACCAGTGATGAACTCCTTTTGATATTTCCTCCTCGTTAGTTATGAAAATCACTCACACTAGGACAACCTCAAAGGATGATGATGATGATGATGGATGGGGGACTTGTAACATTTGATTTGTACAATGAAAGGGGAAATTTGATGTGAATCGCCTTTGATAAGCTCATCTCGAAAAAGAAAAGTTTGAATTGATGTCCAAGGTTCGAAGGAATTGCTATGCAGAGCCGGCATCAACAGGGACTTTCCAATTATCGTACGCCAAATGATTGATGTGTCCTCGTCGTTTCTGCAGTTCTCGTCGTTCCTTAGAGAATGCTATGGTCTTCCCCTGCGAAGAAGAAGAAGAAGAATGAAAAAAAGGGAGGACATGGTTGTCCAGGCTGAGCTTAGAAGACAGTTTGTTGTTGGGTTGGGAAAGGTAAAATGAAAGGAGAAGGGAAACGGCATGCAGAAATGGAAATGGAAGAAACCCCTGCCTGCTAATGAAAGGGATGTGTTATATGTCTCTTATTAAATATCCATCTCGTTTTTTGTGTTCTGATTTATTTTCATTTTACAACAATATTCTAACTCAATAATGTATCGAATAACTAGAATTAGGTGTGTTAGAATTGTAAGGTGTAAATTGGGTGGGTGAGTAGGGGTTGCTTTGTTTTAAGTGTAGAGTCTGCAGGAAGAGGAAGAGGAGCTTCTTTCAATAGTGGGATAAGAGGGGCCATCCACCTCCACCTCCAAAAGGAACGACCACGACCTGTCATATGCCCTCGCAGATCACATCTCGTTATTGGTTAGGGTTTACTCTCCTCTGTCCTGACCCCCGAAACCTACCACTTCTCGTACAACCCACATGGTCTGGAAAGCTACTGCCCAGTATGAGCAACCCGAATCGCAAGGTCCCGGTCACCGTCACCGATTAGCTAGTTAGGAATCTAGGGTAGAACCATGACCCCTACACCGCCATGAAACCCATGCCCAAGGGATGCACTGCACATGGTCCGCCCTAATGCCATGATGCTCACCAAAATGAAAGCCATTAGACCCGCTTTGGTTACGAAAGGAATGGAACGAAATGATAACTAAAAGGTCCAAACATTAAGTTCCAATTCCGGAATGTTAATAGGGGGGAATTACCAAAGGCCAATCTAGCTAGGCATGCTCGACCCAACAACGACAGCAGCACTAATAACAACAAGTCTGATAAGGACTGGACATGAGATGCAAAGACAATGGTCACGTGTGAGAACTGAGATTGGTAAGAAGATTTAAAGAATGAAAGAAAGAAAGGAAATAATAATAGTAGTATTTGGCTTTTCTTTGGAAAGCGACCCTCTCTTCAGCCATACACTCCTACTACTACTACTTACAAACTGATCGCCCATAGACAAAGCAAATAATATTACTTATTTCATCGTGGAAGAAACAACAACTATGACGATGAGACTGGATGAATAGCATTGAGAAAACTGTGACATATATGCCTACGTCTCACCGCACATGTGCCTCTTTCACCCCTACTTCCAGTCTGCCCTTTGTGGGCGAAACTGACATTATTTTCTAGACTTATGCTCCGAGCCACGTGGGGTGGTGGGGCACGGCCGGGGACTTTGTCTGTTTTTGGATTAAACACGCCCCTGTCCCGACTGGAGGTTCGATGATGTTCGCAACCTGTTCCTACTAGGACTGGTAGAGCGGGATGACTTGATGACCCCAGTTATGGAACTCATAGGACTACTACATGTGGGAACATTAGGATCTCAGATGAGTGAAAAAGCGAGGTTCGACCCGGTATCGGTCCAAGTCATGCAGATGTCCCCGAATGAAACCCCGGTAAGGAATCCGAGGGAAAACCAGAGGACCACCGATGAAGCAACCAAACCCTAAGCACCAATAGTCCAACTTATACTCGAGAGTGTGCTCGCACGACATTCCAAAAAGCCATCTCTCTCGGCTTCCACCATCTCAATCACTCGACAAAGCCCCAAACGAAGCGCGCACGCACAATGTGAACAAATCAGTACCAAGACAAACACCCACATTGTGTCGTGTCCTAAAGAAAGTCCTTTCCTTTTATTATTTCGATATTTGAAATTGGATTTAGAGTGATATTATATTAAAATGGTATTCAGGATTAGAGATATTCGGTATATAAATTATCCTAATTTAAATTTTAGTAATTCGATAAATATGAAATTAATAAAAAAAATCGATAATTTATCAAAATACCACAATTTAAATTCAGAATTGAAATCGAAATTATAATCTTTAAATTTATAAAATTATATTTTGAAATTTTGATATACCGAAAGAATACTCAGTTAGTTTGGTCCGGTTTGTCTCCCATTTACATCCCCTCACACCCCAAGCACACCCTCTCCACCTTCTTCTTCTCCTTCAAACCTACTTCCTCCATTCGGAAGATTCTACCAAACCAAACAAAACGTTATCCCCCAAAAGATGTTCACCTCCAATAACGGGGATGATTTTGACGACGACACATTCATCGGTCGCCAGGATCCGTTTTCACCCTACCAAGACCAAGGAGACGCTCACCATAGTCCCCACCACTACCATTTATCTCTGTTTAACCTCCCTACGCCCTATCACTCACCGTGCTTTGCTGAAGCTCAGTTTGATTACGTCACAGGGCGGCTGGACCCTCAGTCCGACCATGACCTCGACCTATTTCCGTTCCATCACCAGCAGAAGGAACTGGGAAAAGGAGAAGCGGGGATGGATTTCGAGATCGATGGTGAAGGGAATGAGAAGGAAGAAGTGGTGGAGGATGAGAAGTGGGCTGCGGTGGCTTCTAGAAGGAGCTCGAAAAAGAGCAGGCATAGTAAGATAACGACAGCTCGGGGCACCAGGGATCGGAGGATGAGGCTGTCCGTACAGGTGGCGAGGAAGTTTTTTGATCTCCAAGACGTGCTGGGGTTCAACAAGGCCAGCAAGACGGTCAAGTGGCTGATCTCGCAGTCGAAGTCGGCCATCAAGGACATCATCAGAAAGGTCAAGGGCAACGACGGGATTGCTGCTTCCTATGCGTCTGAAAGTGAGATCGGATTCGGCTGTAATAGCAACGGTGACGACGGAGCTCCGTTTGAGGAGAGTTTGGCTGGTTGCAAAAGGTCAAAGAAGGAGCGGAAGGCAAGGAGGAGACACATCTGCCAGAGGACGAGTTCGGCCACAAAAGAGTCCCGAATGAAGGCAAGGGAACGAGCAAGGGAGCGGACGCTCGAGAAGTGGAAGCGGAGCCTTGAGGGTTCGGGCTTGAGTAATCCGAGGAAGCCCTGCAGCAGCTCAGCCATGGGCGGGGAGGAGTCGAGCTGCATCCAGGATCAGATGGCAACAACGGGCTCCAATCTAGAGATCTTTACCCAGTATATGGAAATCGCGGGGATGGTAGGATGGACGAGCAGCGACGTCTCCTCCTCGGATCTCGTCCACGGCAAATGGATTCCCATTGGGGCTTCCAGCAGCAACCCAATCTGCAAGAAATGGGAATCCCTCAACCTGTAAGTACTCAACTTTATGTTATACTCTCTTATCTTTTTCTGTTTCTTTGGTTAGTTTTCATAAATTTACAATTTCATTCAAGAAACATATTTTATTTTTCCAATAAAGAAGCTCATAAGTTTATTCATATATTTCAAAACAGTCAATTGAAAATTATTGATACTAAAGAGGTAACAAGACTTCTTGCTATATAATTTATCGCAGCATCAACTAAGGGAATGAACAATTCTTCAGGCAATGGGAGGCCCCTACTACAACTATGATTCGACCCGCGATAAAGCTAACTTTAAGAGGATCATTTCCTTCGGTTTCTTTACTCGAGTCGAGCCCTTTCTTTCGAGCATGATTTCCGAGTGAATTGTGTGGTATGTTAAGCATTGCCAGGATAACACCAATGATTGAACATCATTGGTCAATCATCTTTATGGACGAGTGTAATTGATCTTTTGACTTGAGGCCTTCATTTATTTTATGCGTGGAGTTTGTGCACTTTGACATCGTTAAAAGCAGTCTTTAACCGGATTGTGAGTAAAACGATTGTTGGGTGTGCAGGAAAGCGTAAAGAGAATAATGTTGAGTCAATATATGATTCATCGCTGTTTTGGATTAAAGGGTTGACATCTAGGCCATTTGATAGAGATATTAGTAACTCTAAAATTCATGGTCATGGGAGGAATGTTTTACATTTAAGAGAGTCTATTATATCTTGGAAATCAAGTAAAATAATTAATTTGGTGATGATGTATTTTGCGCAGGATTAATTGAGATGTCGGTTAGATGAAGAGATTATATTACACATTAATCGGTTCATAGTGGTATATGATTTGTAATCGTTATCCTAACACATTGGGTGACTAAGAACCGTTGATAGACGATTACCTTAGTTTGTGTATGGATATATATTGCCTTCGTGTATGACCTAGAGGGTCGCACGCATAGCACGTCGACACGAACATTGTATTATTGATTATTTTAATGGATACTAAAATTAATCATTTTATTTCAGAATTAGAATTAATTGGATTATTAATTTATTCTGAAATATCGGAAGCAAATAAATTAACCAAGATCGAATATTGATTTATTCGTGTCAAGGATCTTAAATAAATAAATATTTATTTATTTATTTATATATTGTATTTGAGATGCTTTATTTATTAAAATAATATTCAATTATAGACACATTCGTACGTTTACATTATATGATTTAAAATATAATTTTAATAAAATCAAATCATCGTCATATTACGTTTTGAAAGTTAAGATTAATTTCTTAAAACAGAAAGTATCAATAATTGTATGCTTGAATGCAACATTACGTTTTAAGAAATTAAAAGGGAAAGAAAATGCAGAATCGATAGATTATCCGTAGATTCATTGGCGGAGATTTTGAAAAGAATTATAAAGAACTTTCTTTCAATTTTGGGAGAGAAAAAGCAGAGAGAGGGGAAATCCCAAAAAGATTCGGAGAGTTTTGTGAGATTTCGATTTCGAGATTAGACGAATCCAAGAGGTTAGCACCTCCAGAATCGTCGAGGCTAGAGGAGTCACACTTGGTGCTCTCGGTCGATTGTTCGCAATTACGCTTTGTTTCTGTGGAGATTTTAAGGTACAACTTCCGGGTAAGATTACTTTGTTATTTAAATATATTATATGTGACCGATCTTGTTAGTTTTGGGCATAAAAGTTTATAATTTTTATTCCGCTTGCGCCCTAAAACCAACACGTTAAGCATTGCCTTGCTAGGATAACACCGCGTTGTTCCGTCCATCACGTTAATATACATTCTCAAGGAATGTGACGATAGTTCACAGAGATCGACTTGACGATAGTTTAATCTTGTGGTTTGCATAAATCATCACGTTAATATACATTCTCCTTATTCAGAGATCGACTTGGCCTTACCTCTCGAGGAATGTGACGATAGTTCACAGCATATAGCTTTCACAGCATACAGTTTAAAAGGCCGCAACCCAACTCTTTGGTTGCAGAAAACAGAAAGAGATCCACCATTCGACATTATTCGAACTACTAATATGAAAGGTTTTAATCCCAGTAAGTTCATACAGAATGACAGGATTTAAAGTACAAAAGTGCTAAGTCGATAAGGACCAAATGAACATACACAGAAGGCTAACCACACTATCGAGGCAAGTAATCTTTCTATCGGATATCAAACCTTCCAAAGCTCTATTTGCAATTGAACCATGGCCCCTTCGAAATTTAATCTCGCGGTGGCTAAAGGAAAAGGTAACGAGTCATAAAAAAACGTTGCCTGTTCTATACGACGAGTCTATGTTGCTTCTCGTCAGATCATTCATCCCGAACACCTTCTCTGTTGCTTGTATATTTTTCTTTATCAGTTACCAGACTTCGATTCGGCCAGACAGGCCATGTCACTAATCCAGCTAACAAATTTCTTTGGGGAAGAGAAAGGGCAGGACAGAAAGATGCTGTAACTCTCCCACCTGAGAACCGGATGCAGTCGCACTTTGAATCTCCGTTGCGTTACCAATGATCAAATCGGCTCACTTAAATCCAAAGAACTAGAACCACACCGGTCATTCGCTTCTAAAAGGATTCGATAAAGCTGAAAACCATTGTTCACAATAATACGTACTTATCAAAAGGAAAACCTAGCAATGTGTAAGACACTTGTCATGAATTATTTTCGAGAATCCTTCCTGCACCAAACACCACAGCAATCTTACAAAACACCAAGGCTAGCCAATTGTTGTAAGAATTATGCCCCTATAGAAACAAAGTCCCAGATTATAAGATCAACCCTCAATGCACAGAGCTCGTCATTTGTGATTATTCAGTGCTAAAATGACAAGGGTCAGAAGGCCATTCCTCGTTATATACCACGTCAAATGGGCGTGTCCTCATCCGACATGGGACTCTTTTTCGTGCACAGCCAGCAGCAACAGCAAACAAACAACAGTGAAATGACATTTTGATACGTGAAAGCCAAAGATAGAATTAAACGCCGAGGATGAGAAGAAGTTGGGGGGGGGGTGGGAAGGAAACAAGTGGTTGTGTTTGTTTGTGCTCCTCCTCCCGTGTGTTTATTACAGGAAAACCCTGGAGAACTAAAAAAAAGTGTTTATTACATGTAAATTTCGCTCAGCTTCACACGACTAATTGGGGGCGTGGAAAACGGTAGATGGTGGGTGGTAGTGGGAGGGAGATTGATTTGTCCTCTAAAAGGATAAGGGAGTTAAATACAATGAACCTATCAAGTCCCTCTCAATCCTCCTCCCCTCGCTACTTTTCCAAGCCAAGCCCCATAAACTTTGACTATTTTCTCCCCCACCACCGCCGCCACCACCACCACTACTATATTTATATTATAATGCAACAAGCGACAACAACCTCAATCATCTCCTTTCTCTCCTCACCATTACTTTTTGCTTTTCTTTTTCCAGGGGTTACACTTTTATTTCCCTTCACCTCAAATGGCGCAGAAAAATACAGAAACTGGGATAATTTCGGTTAAAAAGCTCATGATGGGCCTGGGCCTGGGCCTAATCCTCAATATATAATTTGCCCTTTCTTTCTTTTACTAGTTGAGCTCTTGACATGGCTTGTTGTAGTGTAGGAATAATAGAGAGCAAAAGGACCCAAAACTCCTGGATAAAAAATTAAGAAATCGGCCTGGTCTTTTCATCAAACGGTAATTTAAGAGAAGAAACGATGATGTAAATATAAATGGCTAATGTGGGTGAGTTTGCAGAATGGAAGAAATGTTTGCAAAAGTCAATGTCTTGTTATACCTCAAAAGGATTTGAGAGGCTACCCACATTCGTGCGTCACGACTTCTCTGATCGTTCTCTTCCGAGGTGTGGAAACGAGAGGAGGAAAAGGAATGCTGTCGTGGGAGTTCGACGAGGTAGTCGACGTTGTTGCTTTGGGCTGTGAGGGTTTTTATATCTTTGTTTTTTTGTTGAACTCTATGATTTCTAAAGTTGTAGAGGAACACGACAAATATCCATACTAAGAAGCACGTGTTTAATTAGCAGGAGAAATCACGACACGACACCACGGATACCAAGGAACCATCGTTCTTCTTTCTGGACAAGAGCCTACCTAGGTTTATCAGGTCAGATCTTTTTGAGGTTTGATACATAGACTGTGCGCAAAGATCGGAGCCTGAACCCTTCTTCTCCTTCGAGAAACAACTTTTCCACACGTCCCATCGTCTTCCATTCTTCTGACCACGAACAAACAAACGACAACGTTCCCTTAAAAACAACAGGGAGAGAACACGAGCCGACAAGACAGCAGTTGCTACAATCTGTAGGGTTTGTGTTTCTGTAGGGGCTCATGGACTGCCATGCAATTCGCCGACGCGTGGATATGCGTCTAAAACTCCCCCACCCGGTGCGATTATACTTTTTGTTGTTGGAGAAACCATGGAATTGGGTTTAATTGTTAGTGGGCTTAGGAATGTGGGCCTTTTAAGCTTGGACCGAGGCCCAACGTCCTCCGCCGGACGAACACCCGTTCGAGTGGCGGCGATCCAAGAAAGAAGAACGACCACGGTTGATGCAAATCATAAAGGGCGAGTAGGCGATCGCTGCCACTTTTGGGTTGAAGTGAGTGAGAGATTAGGGATGAGCATCGAGCCCTTCAACAAGTCGGTGAACCTTTGATACTTTGGAATCGTTCTCCTATCGATTGATTTTTTTCTGAGTATTTCTTTTTTGGGTTTGGGGGGTGGGGGTTTGGATTCGGTTTGCAGGCTCGTTAAGCTCGCCGCTAGGGCTTTCTACGACGATGCTCCCACCAGGGGGGATAATCAGCCCAAGATTGGCCGCGGGGATAACAAGGGTCTAGTTGTCGTGGTTCTCGACGCCCTCACGAGGTTGTAGGGGAAGTTGTTCGCTTTTCCGGGAGTTGGGTTGTACGAGTTTGGGGTTTTTTTTGTTGTGTTTTTGATGATTTATCGGTTGGTGGTGATTTGTTGAAAATTCAGTTCGATCGAGTTCCTGCTAGTTGGGAGAGGTTGTTTTGTTATCCGAAATAGTGAAATGAGATGAAGCTATTGGAAAGGATGGTGATGGGGAGCTTGCTTATGGTTTTGAAAGGGTGACGGGATAATTGACCTTGTAAGCTGGGAATCGTCAAAGAAGCTGATGTCGATTTTGTTTTGCCGTTTCAGACGGCAATGGGTTAGGGAGGAGGATTTAGCAAAGGCAATTAAACTACACACGAAGCAGCTTCGGCGGACGTTGCGGATGCTCGAAGAAGAAAAGCTAATCACCCGTGACCATAGGAAAGAGGTGGTTGTTGTGAATGCAATGCTTATGGTTTAAATAGATTTTGTCTCGATCATGCCCGTTTTGGTCGCAAAGGAAAATGAATGAGTCTGTTTGGATTTCCGTATCGTATGATTGAAACGAAGGGTGTGCTTGTGGTTGTTGCTTTTCCTGCTTACGGACTGCTTAAAGCGATCCCAATCTCAAACCAACTGTTTCTTGCTGTTTTCAAAGACAGCAAAAGGGGCAAGAGTATTTAGTGCTGCTGTCGCTGCTACAGGGGAGGGTCGCCACTATGGGAAGGAGGGAGACGATAAAATTAAGTTGCACACACAGTCCTATTGCTGTCTAGACTATGCACAGGTATTTCCTATCCATTTGTATCTATCTGATATTAACGCCAATTTCTTTTCTTTTTCCTGCATGTTTTTTGTCTTCTGATCGGTGTAGGTGGCCACTTGCTATTTTTTGCAGATATACGATGTTGTTCGGTACAGATTGCACCGAATGAAGAAAAAGTTGAAGGATGAATTGGAAGACAAGAACACGGTCCAAGAATATGTCTGTCCAAACTGTCGCAGAAGGTTTTTTCTCTTGTTATCAAACCTCCCAAAATTGCCATGGTTCTGAATCTCAGCATGATTGCAAATTGTTGAGAAAGAAAAGTGCCTTAACTATCTTACAGGTATACAGCTTTAGATGCCTTGCAATTGATTTCCATGGAAGATGAATATTTTCACTGCGAAAGCTGCAATGGGGAGCTTGTGGCTGAGAGTGACAAGCTAGATTCTCAAGATGTAGGGGATGGGGATGATAATGCAAGGAGAAGAAGGCGTGAGAAGTTAAAGGATATGCTTCAAAAGATGGAGGTAGTCCATCGATTTCATTACTGTATTTCTGTTGCTTGAAAAAATTCAGTAGATGTCTACAGTTTTTTTTTTGTCAATTGCTTGTTAGTTGTACTGGTCTTCATTGAGCTGCTTACATATTCAGGTCCATTCCATAAATGGTAGTTTTTTATGCCTCAGACGTGTCTCTTCCTTCTTCCGGCAAAGGATGAACCTCTTGCTTCACTTTTAGCTGATGAAATTTTAGATGCTTAATTTGAGGGCGGATTCTTCCACCAACTAAATAACATCCACTGACCGAGTTCAAATATTTTTTCTGTTTTTATCTTTAGGAAGATAATGACAGTGTTTATTGTCCTTCGTATTCTAGGATACAAATTCGGTGGTTTTTTGTGTAGTATTGAGTTCTAATAGCTATATTTCAAGCCTTCTATTATGTTGAGCTGCTGCTAACGTTTCTGTCTCATAGACGATGCTCCTTAAGACATGTACTGAGGGAACTTGTATTAAAATTGTGTTTCTCACTTTAAAAATTAAAAGGACAAATTTGCTCCTATAGCTGCTTGGCTTTTACTAGAGAGTTTTTGGAGTTACATAACATCCTGCTGAGCTGACTGCAGGTCCAGCTTAAGCCCCTGATTGATCAACTCAACAGAGTCAAAGATCTGCCCATTCCCGATTTTGGAAACCTTCTGGCCTGGGAAGCTCGTGCTAGCGCTGCTGGTCGTGGAATGGCTGGTGATGGTGGCGCTAATGATGCCTTGAAATCTCAGGGCTATGGTGGAACTCCGATGCCCTTTCTTGGGGATACTAAGGTAATCGGCTGCGGTACCTTGTTCCATGAGAGTTATTCATTATCTGTTGTCTTCTTTAGTTCATCAAAGCTTCTCCTCCTCTGGATTTATCTGATTAATTTGTCCATCAGTAGCTACCTTAATCCTCTGATGTCATTCCTACGAGTATGTTACAGAGAACATTTTTCCTGTATTTATATTTGTACGAATTCTCTCTGCAGGTTGAAGTTGCATTTGCTGGTCTTGAAGGAAAGGAGGAAGATGTCAAACCTGACTCTGCCAGCGTATCTCAGAAAGTTTTACCTCCATGGATGATCAAGCAAGGGATGAACCTTACTAAGGAACAACGCGGGGAAGTCAAAGATGGACAGAAGATGGATAGCACATCAACATCTAGTCAACTATCAGATGACAAAAAATCAATTGTTGAAGAGGATGATAAGAAGACTTTGCAGGTCCCTTAATTGTAGATGATCATGGTTCAGTGTCCGCCTACTACAGAGATTTTAAGACTGATCTGGAAATAACCTTTCAGGACGAGTACGTGAAAGCATATTATGCTACTTTGTTGGAGAAACAACGAGAAGCTGCCAAGAAACAGGAAGAACTGTCTGCTATGAATGCTGCAAATGGTGTCTCCAATTCTCCCCCTCGCCAAGTCGGCATGAAGTCTAAGCGTGAGGATGATGAAGCAGCCGAGGATGTCGACTGGGAGGAGGCTCATGTCTCAGGTAACTAACAAGTTTCACCAAATTAAATTTTAGCTACCGTGTGCCTGGTAAATAACTTTTTTCTTCAAATATTTAGAGTTTACTTGTGGATAACAGGAGATACAGGTGAAAGTTACAAGGTGAGCGACTTAAATGTTCAAGCTGATGGTTCAGGAGATGATGACGACAACGACGACATTGATTGGGAGGAAGGCTAACTTCGCTACATTCCATCGAGTTTCTGCTTGGTTTAGTTTGGGTAGAGCGGTATATCCTACCCCTCGGGGAAACGCCTCGTGGAAGATGTGAAATCGGCAGCCTGCCAGGCACTGTTCCTCATGATACCTTCCAGAGTGTTCTCTCAAAAGGATTTCTTCCTTAGTTGTTGTGATTGTGGTGAGATCTTCATGGAGAGACAGAACGTCTAAGAAGGTCTGAAAACGCGGGCCTCGTGTCTTTTTCGTCTCTGGATCTCGTTAACCCTTTTTAGGAGCAGAGACACGATTGAACCATGTGCAGAAGGGGGCGGTCTGGCTTTCATATTCTAGCAGTCGGTTGCTCGCCTGTTTAGCAACTCCCCGGTCGACAAAGCCTGGGAGTGCTTGCATTGATAGTTGTGGCGGGTGGCGAAGGGGTCGAACGGATCCAGCTGCCGTGCACGTGCGTCCGACGAGCATTTCCGTTCACAGGGCACGTTGAGTCATCCCCTGGTGGGTTGCTTGAAAACTGGGAAGACCCAACAAATTTGATTTTTGACCAAACCAGAAAGCAAGGGGATTGAAGCCGAAGCAACTCCCGGGGTCTCTGGATTTTTGCATCTCCCCATGCAACAATAAATAAACAACGGGGGGTTCCAAAGTGAATAAAGGACAAGATTTGTACGAAGAGTTAAGTAATGCTGCTATCTAAAAATATTACAATATTACACGGCGGAGCTAAGGAGTTCTCGGATTCGAAACTTACCCGCGTCATAGCCAACTTTCTACCCAGATCAAAAAAATTACGAAGAGGAAGAGGAGAATCCCGGCACAAAATTAAGGGGGGGAGGTGTTGACTTTCCTTGACATTCTATTAGCATTCTCATCCTTTTGTTATTTACTCCATTTACATATCATTTGAGCACAATAATAATAATAAGTAACTTAAACGTAAAGTAAGGAAATGGAAACTGGGGGGGGTGGTGAAGACAGAATTTGATGCTCCCCTCTCCGCAACATTTGGACCTTGTCACACTCCCACTGTCAGTGTGTTGTGTCCAAGAACAATGTAAGAAGAAAATGGCAGGAGGAGTCTCATGGGAGCCACCATCCCATCTCCTCATCATCTCCCCAAGTCAAGCTACTGCCCCAACCTTGTCCTTCTCTCCTTCCTATCCCCTCATCTTATATCTCCCTCCCTCTCTTACACTATCTCATTTCCTCCCTGTAAGAAAGAAAAAAAAAAGTTTACTACTCCCATGCAAAGTCATCTCCAACGTTCTTCTCCTCTCTCCCCCATGAAACTCATACTATTCCACCATGGTTTTCAGCTGCACCTGGCTTCTTCCCCATAAACCCACCCTCTGTTCCTGCCTCCTGCTGCTGCTGCTACTGTTGCTTTGTGTCAGCCGCTGCATCCTTCTAGTCTCCGAACTGCCCTGCTCCGGCCGGGTCTCCTCCTACATTGGCGACGAATATTCGTTCCAGGGTTTCCAAAGTAGCGACAGTCACAGGAAGATAGGGTCGCCCGTGAAGTTCGATTTCGGCCCGTTCATACGACGCATGAGCATGGAACGACGGACCGACAGGGGAAACGGGATAGGAAGATGGGGTTACGGAGGAGACCCGTTACTCGGGGACGAGAAACGGCTCGTGCCCAGCGGTCCAAACCCTTTGCACCATTGAGATACAACATCAGGGAGAGAGGACCCTTAGAAAAAGAACTTTCATTTCTTCTTCTTCTTCTTAATATTATTTGTAATTCACTGCCCTCGGTGAGATGGCCTGTAATACGAAGGATCTATAATTATATATTCAGATACAATGAGACAAGAAGTACATTAATTAAACATCCAATGGATTAGCATTCCTTTCATTTCCCAATGATTCATATGCAGGAAAGTTTGGACAACATTAAAGTCAAGTAGTCTATCACAATTCTTTCTTTCTTTGTATTTTTTTGGTTAAGGGTTTTCAAGGTTGGAGATCTCAAGATTAGAAAATGGAGGAGGAGGATTAAATTAATGTAATTGACTCTCAAATGGCGTGACCGATTGGGCACGGCATATGTCAATTGGGTCGCCGGTGGTGGACATGTGCGGAATCCCTGCAGTTTTGTCCTCTCCAAAATGTTAGAAATTGAAGCACATGGGTTAAAAATCCCTTGGAGAAAGCGAATTTTTTAGCCTTTACTATAAATTTGTAAAGAAGTAGAAGAAGGTCTCTAGTTGATGATCAAGGATCGATCTTATGGGCCTATATTTGGGCCTACCCATGGCCCAAATCTAAAAAAGCCCAATTCATTTTTAACAACAATAACAAAAGAATTGGTTGGATAACGTGGGAGTGAAATCGATTCAACCATCCATGAACACCACCCAAAAACTCGTGTGGGTGGAGTGTTGTGGCGTGGCATGCCATAATTGATCGTGTCTTCTTTTTCGGACCGAAAGTTGTCGGGATATTAGGAGGAGGGGTGGTAAGATATTTGCTTTTCCTTTGTTTTTGCTCCACTATTGGTGGCCATGAAATGACGATGCCTTATCCCTCTCCCATCCTCCCCCAACATGACAAATTTTGGGCAGATCACCACCACCACCGCCCACAAACACAATAACAATATTTTTGCACCGTCAGCCGCCCATTTAGTTGTCGGATCAACCAACAAACGTGAATCCTCCTCACCACCACCACCCCCAAAATCAGATAAACGAATTATTCTTGATCACCTAACTTCAGCAATGATTACCCAATTTAGTTTAGGGTTTAAAAAGTGGCGTTCTTTGCAGAAGTCTCATGAACACACACGCAACTACCATGCACTATATAAGACGCACACGCACACACCCACATCATAAAGAAAGTATCATCAGCCTAAGCTGCCTGACCATGGATGTATTCGTGTCATCAAGCAAGAAAAAAGGGATGGCAACAACATGTGTGGGTGATTTGTTGAGTCGGCTAACGAGGAGTTGAGCTTTTGACCCACTCAACTACTACTTTCTCCTCCATCTTAGTAGATGGATTAGGAGGCCCTCATGGAAAGAAAGAGATCATAAAACGATCCATGCAATTAATGCTCCCTTCCTTCCTATATTATTAACATTCATTACTTGTAACCTACAAACAGTTTAACGACCCAAGTTCAACTGAGAACAAACAACAACCCCCCCTCTCAATAAATGTTTTGGCAGACCACTTCCAAAAGAAGACAAATGAACCAGCCATGGTCAACCCATAACACCGGCAATAGCCGGTCACCTAAGTCTTTGTAATAATAAAACGAAACAACCAAACACTGACCCACACTACTCCTTTAGTGTTTCCATATATACATATATATATGTATATGTATGTATATGGACACACGCACACGCGGTCATTCTTCCTTTTAAATCCACAACCTAACCCAAAAAAACCAAACCATCAATGAAGCCGACCCACCCCAGTCGCCAGGAGCCGCCGCTCCCTGTTCCGCAGTCCCCGAGGCAGATGACGCAGGACCTGTTGCTGTCCGTGTCCGCCCTCGTGACTCTCTGGGCAAGGAAGGCCGCTCACGCCCTGTCCAGAAAGGACCGCTGCGAGTGGGAAGCACCGGGGAAGTCCCCCGGCTCCGCGAGGAGCAGGCCCAGGAGCCACGGGAAGCGTCTCCTGTCGAACATAAGCGGGAAGGCGATGGGACTCTTGGCATACGGCCGCAGGAGGAAGGAGGGCGCTAGGGACGGGGAGGAGGAGGAGGAGGAGGACTACGGGTTCGACTTCGGGGACGGCGGGGTGTGGCAGAGGACGATCATCATGGGAGACAGGTGCCAGCCCCTGGACTTCTCCGGCGTTATATACTACGACGAGAGCGGGAAGCAGCTGAACCACGCCCCCCTCAAGTCTCCCCGCGCCAGCCCGCTACCTGGGTACCTCGCCCGGCGCGCGGACGGCGAAGTCGGCGCCTGAACCGAGAAAAACATTAAGGTAAAACAGAGGCGAGTCACGTGATTTAATAATGATCATGGTGTTTTAGGTTTGTGTAATGAAATACGATGATATTGTAAGATAGTGTGGGTTTTTGAGGTGTGTACAAAATTTTTGGTGAGTCCCAGAATAAAGAAGGTTTGAGGAAACAAAGTTTTGGGTGTTCTTGGGTTTCAATTTAATCAATGTTTTGTGATGTCTGGTGAATTGGGTCTTGTTCATTTGTGTGTTTTACCAAGTATCACGATCAAAATGGACCTACCCAGAAATCACAATGTTATTATTTACTTTGCTATTCTCAATAACAAATCGAATCAAAGGTTGACCCTAGTGCAAATTTCTAAAGCCTAGGAGTTGGTAATGAGTTGTTCGGGCCCACTTGGATTTGATAATATTACTTGGTCCATGTAGAATTAGTCATGTCCTTTTAATTGAACAAAAATGAATAAATCTGTCGGAGTGGATGGCACGACGATTTGGTAAACGCTGACTTTATATATTTCCTAATTTGGGTCCACAGATTGGGTCGGGCCAAGAATACTTACTTGACTGGGTCCAATCCTTTTTTATGAATTGATCAAACATCAATCGTGGCTGCCTGATAAGGTCGAGGTTGAAAAAGAATGGGGATGTTTGTGTTATTCGTGCGTTTGATATCTTTGACATGGTTTGATTTCTTTTATTTGATCGATTCTGGATTTCTTTCTTTCATTTTAACAAGTCAAAGCCTTCTATTTTGATTTTTGAATGATTTTTACGTGTTGGCATTGCAAAATATATCGAAAGATATGTTCTAAAATGAGGAATGGATGACCGGAAATGACACCCTTAAACTATCCTGTAGTACAATGTCAGAATCAAGACCAAGACCAGGAAGACCACTGCCAGGCACATCTCGCAGATTCCCGTTACCGTCACGACAACGTCCACAGTCCCGACCTCGGCTGCCGCTCGAGCGTCCTCCTCTTGCTCTCTGTTTTGTTTGTTATCTGCACGGCTGATCGAACCGCCTACGTCGCTTCTTGCGTTGATGTTTTGGTGTTTGGGATTGGTTGTACCTTGGGTGCTGGAATCGGGTCCCTTGGCAACTTCGGTAGTTCCGGGAGACGTCGCGTTGTTCCCCAATAGCGTCTCTGAAGCCCCGAGCGCATCGTTGAATGACACCCTCCGTAAGCGGGAGAGACCTTTCTTCGCATCAGGGGATTCGGTTGTAGCTCTAGGATCCGGTACCATGGACATCGAAAATCTGCGGATCCTTCTCTCTCCTTCCATTACATTTTCGTCGGACATCATCCGGGGATTGCCGTTCCGGTTTTTCTTCCCTCTTCCCCAGTGTTTCATTCGATGAATCAACGGGTACCTCTTCTCGTTCTTATCGCTGCTCGAAGTAGTACTTTCGGTGGATGAAGTGCCGAGTTCATGGCTCTCCATAGATGTCCGGGAAGAATCCGAGCCTCTGGAGACAGCAGTTAGGATGCGTCTGGTCTTGTCAACGTATTCGGCACTGCACTCTCTGCGGTTATTGCAATGTGGCGGATCCGTGGAATTCCTCTGTGATGTCTCGTAAGATTCCTCTGCCTCGAATCTCAAGCAAATGTTGAGCCACCGCATGTACACCAGTTCCTCCACTGTGTCGAACCTCTGCTTCTGCAACTGGTCGACTCGCTTTTGTAGGTCTTCGTTCCCCCGTCTTAACAAGGCCACCTCTTTCTTGAACTCGGAGATCATTTCATGCTCGCTCTGCAGGCTCACAGGTTACTTTCAGCGTGAAATCAGGAGTTTAACTAAAAATGGAAGTAAGGATCGTTGTACCTTGATTCTATTCAAAAGCTCAGCAATTCTTGCCCAAGCGGCATCCAATTTCAACGCCAGCTCCCTCGTCTCGAGCTTGAGCTCTTTGTTCGTCCTCTGCAACTCCAGAACCTCGATCTTCAGGTCGCTCGTGGCATCCTTCTCCTTGTCTCCGACTACCAACCCTTCATCACATCTAACATTTTTCCTCCAAACGGCATCGACTCGCTCTTCGACTGCCTTCAATTCCTTGTTCCTCGAATCAATCCTCTCCTGCAGTCCCATAATCACACCCCTCACCGACCGTAGCTCTTCCGCTCCGTCCGCGCTCTTCCTCAGCTCCTCTTTGAGAGCATCCCTCTCCGCCCAAAGCTTGCGTACTTCGCTGTCGAGTGACTCCACCTCAGAACACTTCTCACTCAATCTTCTCCTCAAACGTATAATCAGCCGATACTCTTCCCTAGCTTCACAAAGCTCCAACAACCTCTTCTCGAGCAGTGTTTTCCGCTTCCTTAGCTCCTTCGCCAGAAGCCTTATCTGTTCGCCCTGTTTCGTATCCCCTGCCCCCCATCTCAGAACGAAAAAATCAACCGGGATTCCCAAGAACAGGTATCCGAATCTGCAGAGTCTCGTTCAAGTACCTGGCGAGTCGCGCTTGTGTCTCCGTTTCCTCCCTGTCCAAACGGAAATAGCAAGAGCGGCGACCGTGGCCGCAATCACGAAGCTTGGCTTGATCATAGTCATGATAAAATCACTTCTCACAACGAGATTGCTAAAAGAAAGCAAGAACTCAATTGAGATTTTTTGTAAAATGCAATGGAAGATTGAAGAGAATGGATTAAGAACTCAATTGTGGGCATAAAAATAAGATAGAAAGAAATACATCAACATCCATCTCATTGGGAATTTTGTTGCTCACGACAACAACTGTATTTAATGTTGTTTTTGTATGAACATGTTGTTTTCCATTTTAAAAGAAAAAAACAAGAGATAAATTATATCGATTAATTATTTTTTTGCCTCTCTTTAATTCAATTCAGTCATTTCATCTTTTGATGATTTTTTTAGAAATTGTATATTTAGATCAATAAATCAATATTGTATATAATAATAATTCAATAAGATTAAGAACTAAACCAACAGGGTTAATATTGTGATTATAATATTTTGATAAAGAAACAGAGAGCATTCACACTTCTTCCCGCTTCCCAAGGCCGCCGCCGCCGCCGCCGCCGCCGCCGTCGTCCACGACCAAACCCTGACCTGCACCCCCAACACCTCCTACGCCGGCGCCGTCTCCGTCTCCGGCATGGACCAGCGCCACCGCGTCCAGCGCGCCGTCATCGATCCTAAGGTCCGCCAGGTCGGTTTCTTCGCCCCTAACCCTAACCCTAATTCCGACATTCCTGCACGGTCCTCGCCGCCGCTCGCCGGCTCGCCTTCCAACGCGACCTCCTCCTCCCCGATTATAATCATCCCTCCACCTCCTCTCCCTGCCGCTCGCGACCACCCCGCATCGTCGCACCTAGTCGTGGGGAGCTATGATGCAGCGTCCGAGTCCTTGCTCGGAACCTCGTCCCCCTTTCCGTCCCCCCCGCCCTCCAGTGCTCGGGTGTTTGTCGTTGATGGAGAATTCTCTGACGATTCGTGGCAGCAGCGCAGCAATTCTGCAAAGTTTGCCTCCAGCTTCCCTAGCGGCGGGTTCAATTTAGCGGCCGCGAGGGCTGTGATTACACCGGAGGCCGATGCCTCTCCTGCTGTTGTTTCTGCCAATGGTATTAGCCTTGTCGATTTCCTTGCATTTGTATATGTTTGACAGACAATTGTTCCAAAGTATTCTTTGGGTAGTGTAGAATTTGTGGATGCTAAACTCTTCCGATTTATTGGTGTTATTTTTTATAATGGCTCAATTGAAAGGATCCGGTTAATTGTTTGATGTTTTCAGAGAAGAATGAGGTGAATGCTATTGAGGTGAATAATGAAAGGACAGAGAGTTCAAAGCCGGGGAAAGCGAAGTTGACAAAATCAGAGAGACGTGCATTGCAGGAGACTCAACGAGCTGCCAAAGCAGCCGCAAAAGGTTGTATTTCGTTTTCCCTCTTTGTTTCCTCTATTTGGTTGTTTAATGGATAGAAATTGGATTCGGGGTGAAGCTATTGGCCTTCTGCTGGTAGTTGTGCGCCTGTTGAGCATATAACTTTCCTGAAGTAATCGACTGGAGATATTTGCTTTCGTCTAGGTTTTAATTATTGATTCATCTTCTTCACCGATTCTGCTGGTGTCATAGGATGTTGAGAATATTTGGACGATTGCTATGTTCACAGGAAGTGATTGCAGATGGACTGAGCTAGTTTATGTGTCTTCACTGTGTTGTTTTCCTAACTTTTTACCTAAGGTGAGGGGAATAAGCCGAGTGCTGGAGCAGCGCCTGGGGGTCCAGGCAAGGCATCCAAGCAACCTGCGCAAAAGAAAGATACAGCCTCAGCTGCACCCTCTACAGCTGCTTTGGAAAGAAGAGGAAGTGACCGCCTGCCTGAAAAGGATAGGAAAAAGGACGTGCCTGCCCCGCGCATGCAATTTGATGATAAGAGCCGTGTAGAGAAGGCTAAAAGGAGGGCTGTGGTCAATCAAACTGAAGCTAGAAACCGAGTGGAATTGTTTAGACACTTGCCTCAATATGAACACGGGACCCAACTACCTGACCTTCAGTCAAAGTTCTTTCAGCTCGATCCCATGCATTCTGCTGTCTATAAGGTGCTTCATTGGCACTATACACTCTGCTTGTCAGATTACGCTGTGTTCCCCTGTCAGATGGCTTAGGATATATGCTTCTGCTCTATGATTTTCTTTCTGAATCAGCACTGTCTTGCTTCCTGATATTTACTCCTTTCTTAACATGGGCCCTTCATTTGATTCACCTTCCGAGTTACAATGCCATTCGTTAAACTTTAGTTTGCATCTTCTCAGGTCGGGCTGCAATACTTGTCTGGAGAATTGACTGGTGGTAATGCTCGTTGTATAGCTATGCTGCAAGCGTTTCAGGAGGCAATTAAGGATTATGTTACGCCTCCAGAGAAGACTCTTACCAGGGACTTGACAACGAGAGTTAGCAGCTATGTCTCCTTCCTGAATGAGTGTAGACCACTTTCAATCAGCATGGGAAATGCCATTAGATTTGTTAAGAATCGGATAGCAAAGATGCAGATAACCCTCTCTGAATCAGAAGCAAAGGTCTCTATTTGTTCAGATATAGACCGGTTCATCAGTGAGAAGATCATACTTGCTGACCAGGTGATAGTTAAGCATGCCACAACCAAAATTAGGGACGGAGATGTTCTACTTACATACGGTGCATCATGTGTTGTTGAGATGATCTTACTGCATGCTCATGAAGTAGGAAAGAAATTCCGGGTGGTGGTGGTAGATTCACGGCCGAAGCTTGAAGGCCAGAAATTGCTCCGCAGGCTGGTGACCAAAGGCCTGAATTGCACATACACACACATAAACGGGATTTCTTACATAATGCATGAAGTCAGCAAAGTATTTTTAGGTGCTGCCTCTGTATTATCTAATGGAACTGTATATGCGAGGGTTGGAACTGCATCTGTGGCTATGGTTGCAAATTCATTCCGTGTCCCGGTGCTATTTTGCTGTGAGGCGTACAAGTTTCACGAGAGGGTACAGCTCGATTCTATATGCTTCAATGAACTAGGTAAAAACTGCTCTCTATCTGTCAACATCGTTCCTGCTGTCACTTTATTATAGCTAATCTATTAATTCTACGGTTGGCTTCCAGGCGATCCAGATGCTGTTTCAAAAGTTTCTGGAAGGGTGGACGTGAACTATTTGGATGACTGGGGGAACAAGGAGAACCTTCAACTGCTAAATCTGATGTAAGTGGGAGGTTTTAGGTTAACAACGCTGGTGTTTGGGTTGCCCCTGACCTGGCAATCGTTTCCTTCATTTTTGGATCTTGATAGGTATGACGTAACACCATCTGACTACGTCTCCATGATCGTCACCGATTACGGCATGGTAAGTTGCGAGCCATTAGCTTTGGATTTGAATCACTAGCATTAAAGTTGACAAATCGGTTGGATTGACTGTTGTGAACACCAGATACCTCCCACGAGCGTGCCGGTGATCGTCAGAGAGTATAGGAAGGAGCAGTTGTGGATGTAAGCGGGATGGCGGCTTTCCAGGGAGTTAAACCGACAACCAAAGGGCGGATAGTTTTTGCTACTGTAGAGGTGCTAAAACGAAGGGCAAGCTACACTCACATTTTCTTCAGACTTGTTACAAATACCTAGTGCAAAGTGGCAAAGATGTTTGCAGTTGTGTTCGGATCTGTTCATGAAGCAAATGAAGAAATGGTCTCAAAGATCGTTTCTTTGTCGGGGGCATTTTGATGTTTGCCGCGGTTAACTGGGCTTGTGCTTATCTAAAATCTAGGTATCATATCATTAATCGATTTAGTCACCTTGGGGAGTTCAAGTTCTTGTAATTACCTGGTCTTCCCTTGAATCGTCGGCCCCTTCTGGCTGGTCGATTTCGTTCGAGGCCAATGGCTTCTCCATCTTGCTCCATGTTTCGAGGAGGAATTATGACGTGTTCCTAAGTTTCAGAGGCATAGATACCTACCGCACCATCGTCATTCATCTCTATAACACCCTTGTGAAGACGGAAGAAAAGAGGTCGGAGCTCTCTGGCGCCATTGAGGGATCCCGTGTCGCAGTCGTTGTGTTTTCTGAGAAATATGCTCGGTCGAGGTGGTGCCTCGACGAGCTCTGGAACTTGTCCAACTGCAAGGAACTCTCCTTCATTCCAGAGAGCATTTGCAGCATGTGAGCTCTCGAATATCTCTGCCTGCGGATGTTCGAAGCTATCCCATTTTCCATGGAAGCGTGTCAGGGATTCGATGGATGCTCTAGGGCTGCTGAATCTCTCTGTCTTGAACTTGAAAGAATGCAATCTGAAGGGGGTGGAGTTTCTAAACGATCTGGCTTGCTTCACGACTCTGAAGGAGCTTCTTTCCTGCAACGATTGGTTGTATAAGCAAGTAAACGAACTTAGAAGAACTTCAGCTGTGCTCTTACGAGGATATCGAGGAAACAGTTGAGCTTCCCAACGTCGTGAGGATATATATGAATGGATGCCAAAGACTAAAGTCATTCCCAAGGCTGCATACATTCAAACTGCCATGGTTTGGATCCCAGCTATATGGACAGTACGCTGCCATTCGAGGTTCGTCTAATTTTCTTCGGCCTGATCTATTTAGAAGGCATTTATTCGGGTCATCGTAGGAGCATTTGCTGCTTCCCCTCTTGTCGATAGCAGAAGGTCCAGGAGATCGAGGGAGCCTTCGACATTATCTCCCCATGGAGGAGTTCCCCATTGGATTAATTATCAAACCACCGAGTATTTGTAGTCTCATCGAGCGACTCTACCGGAAGGCGGTTCCGAGGACAGTATCTTAGGCTTGGCACTCTGTGTCACTTTCTCGGGGGCGAGATACCCTCGGCTGGTTGTGAGGTCAGTCGAGGATCAATGCTTACCTCAGAGGGAAAACAATTCGGCGAGGACGATGAACGTGGACTGGGGTGACAACACCTTCCGAGTTCTACGCTAATGGAACTAGGCTGGAGCGGGGGCAGGGTGGGCGTCATATCCAAGAAAGAGCGCGATGGCAGCCAGTTCGCGGTCCATGAATCTGTTAGAAGAGGAAGCTCGTTCTAAAGCAATACTTACTAAAACTAGGAAGGCCGTACAAAGTCAACGACTTCCAACTAGTTAGTTCAAATAAATTTATTTCCCAACTACTTTTGGATGATGGTTTGCCCAATTAGTTACTACCGACGAACAGTCAACGAATCAGTCAACTAATGAATGCTTATTCCCTCGCGGTTTGAAAGTTTTCCTTCTCCCCTTGGAATCCTCCATTGTCCGATCCGATGGCTTCTGCATTCTCTTCTTCCTCCGTCACACGAACCAAGAGCTACGATGTGTTCCTAAGCTTCAGAGGTCTGGACACCCGCCCTACCGTCGTCAGTCATCTCTACTACGCCCTTCGGCACTCCGGTGTCGCCGTTTTCAAGGACTCCCCGGGCCTCGAACCAGGCGATAGGCGGTCGGAGCTCCTCTGCGCCATCCACGGGTCGCGAGTCGCCGTCGTCGTGTTCTCCGAGAACTACGCTCGCTCCAGGTGGTGCCTCGACGAGCTGAGGGAGATCATGGATCGTAAGGAGAGGGAGGAGATCGTCGTGCTCCCTGTGTTCTACAGGGTGACGCCGCAGGAGGTGAGGATGCACGAGAATGGGCATTACAACATGGCGATGGAGGAGATGGCCGCGAAGTGCGGGGAGGATTCGGAGACCATCAAGCGCTGGAGGAAGGCTTTGTATGCCGGTGGCGATTTGATCGGTTTCTGTTTGAGTCAAGGGTATACGTCGGCTGATTCTTTGCCCCCTCCTTTGATTTGATAAATTCTCGATCGATATCGTATGTTTCCTCATACTTTTGGAATTCCAGGGAAGACGAAGGCAATGTCGTTCAGGAAATCGTGAGAAGCGTCCTGAAGATACTGAATCGCGTGACTTTGGAAGTCGCGAAGCATCCCGTCGGGATTACTTCTCGTCTAGAGGAAATAAAGCCCTTACTGTGTATAGCCTCTGGTGATGCCGATACCTGCATGATTGGGATTCATGGGCCTGGAGGTGTGGGGAAGACGACCCTTTCGAAGGCGGTATTGAACGAATATGTGGGTCAGTTCGATGGTTGGTGCTTCCTCTCAAACGTGAGGGAGGTATCGGAGGTTTCTTCTGGTGGTCTCGCCGTTTTGCAACAAACACTATTGAGGGAGTTGCTTGGCCAGTCGTCCTTGACTGTGAGGAATGTTCACGAGGGGAAGGTTCTTATCAAGGAACGGCTCCATGATAGAAGGGTCATTGCCGTCCTTGATGACGTGAACGAGCCAGAACAGCTGGACGCCTTAGTGGGAAATCTGGATTGGTTCGGCAATGGTAGCAGGATTATTATTATGACCAGAGATAGTCATTTGTTAACTTCTGATCGTGTCCGAGGCGTTTATGAGGTCAGGTTACTGGATGAGGCTGATGCCAGGAATCTTTTCCGAAGCCATGTTTTCCACAAGAAGTCAAAAGATGTGAAACTAGAGAATCTTCTCGTGGATCGCTTCTTGGCCTATGCGAACAGGCTCCCTCTGGCACTCGTCGTCTTAGGCGAATCCCTCAAAGACAGAGGGGCAGACGAATGGAAGAGCACTCTGGCCAAGCTTGATGGGAATTCGAACAAGACCATTAACTCCGTCTTGAAGATTAGCTTCGACAGGCTGGAGGACCACGAGAAAGAGATTGTCCTGGATGTAGCCTGCTTCTTCAAGGGGTGGGACAAGGACTATGTGGTGAGAGTCCTCGACGGCTGCGGTTTTGCAACAATGATAGGCATAAAGATTCTAGTTGAGCGGTGCTTGTTGTACGTGGAAGGAGACAAGTTCCAAATGCATGATCTGCTAGAGGTGATGGGAAAGGGCATTGCTCAAGACGAGAAGGATGCTGGAAGATCGAGCAGGATATGGCTTTATGATGATTTACAGAGGACTCTGTCGGATGATACGGTAAATTCTTCACTTCTTGCCACTATTCACGATTGGTGCGCTAATCTCTGTTTGGATATGTTAATACAGGTAGACGAAAGACGAGCAGTGAAAGGGATTGTGTTGGATTTATCGTGGATCTTGAAAGAGCAGGAACTCATAGATGTGAGTAGGTTCAATAGTTAGAAAAGGTTACGTTTGCTCATAGTCCGAAGAAATATCCGCCTTGAGGGATCATTGCATCTGCCAAGCGATTTGAGATGGTTCGAGTGGCCGGGTTATTCTGCGTCTACCATTGATTTAAGTTCCTGCAGAAAGCTCGTCAGGATTGATATGCAGAGCAGCAACGTCAGCAAGATAAAGGGGAAGGTGAATGTTGATTTTCCAAGTTTTTGTGAATTCAAATTCTGAATGAAATTATTGAAGAGGATGATTCTGACATGATTGCAGGAGTTGGAGGAACTGAAGTTCCTGAATCTGAGACATTGCGAATTGCTCGAAGCTCTTCCTGATATATCCAAATGTCTGAAGCTGGAGGATTTGCTTCTATATCGATGCAAAAACCTGACGTTTCTCGATGAATCCATTGGATCCCTTGACAAACTTATTCATCTGGACACCAGGGAATGTCGTAATCTCGTCAAGGTCCCGAGTATGTTGAAATCTAGGAATTTTCGAATGCTTAGCTTTTCCGGCTGCTCCAAGCTCGAGGTGTTCCCTGCAATTAAGGAGGAGCTTGAATTTCTCACCGAACTCAGCTTGGAAAGAACTGCCGTGAAACAATTGCCATATTCGATTGGCAACCTCATAGCTGTCAAGTCTCTGAATTTGTCCAATTGCAAGGAGCTCTCCTTCATTCCGGGGAGCATTTACAACATGC